>JAEIFZ010000210.1:600000-1021454 GCA_018904035.1 Zaprionus ornatus | reverse complement strand
GAGCGTATCTCCATTTCCAAAATGGAAAGGATTGCCAGTTAAACTATCCATTGACCCAGACATCAAACCAGTTCAACAACCGATGAGGCGGATTCCAATAGCGTTGGAAGATAAAGTTACCGGAAAACTGGAGGAAGCGTTAGCCCTCGATATCATTGAACCAGTAATGGGACATTCTCAATGGATTTCACCAATGGTCTTGGTATTCAAAGAAAACGGGGGATCTCCGAATCTCGACATGAGACTAGCCAATAAAGCAATTTTAAGGGAGAAATATCCATTGCCTATCTTCGAAACGTTTATGACCAAGCTGAGAGGAGCGAAGTATTTTTCTCGTCTGGATCTCAAATATGCATATCATCAATTAGAATTGGACGAGGCTAGCAGAGCTATAACGACTTTCATAACTCCTCGTGGGTTGTTCCGGTATAAGCGATTGATGTTCGGGGTTAACTCTGCACCCGAAATTTTTCAAAGAAGAGTGGAGGAGCTACTGGCACCGTGCCGAAATGTCCTTAGTTATATCAATGATATCATCATATTCGGAACCAATGGAAATGACCATGATAACGCCGTAAAAAAAGTAAAGAATATATTGAAAAAAAACAATGTCCTCTTGAATGTGGATAAATGCATTTGGAAGACGGATAAAGTTAAATTTCTTGGGCATATCCTACTAGAGACAAGGAACTAAAAATAATTTCGTTTGCTAGTCGCAGACTATCGGATGTTGAAAAGAGATATTCGCAGACGGAAAAAGAAAGTCTGGGCTGTTGAGAAGTTTTATTTTTACCTGGCTGGATTAGAATTCGAGCTGGTGACGGATCACAAACCACTGGAGGCAATATTCAAACCAACTTCGAAGCCTCCAGCTCGAATTGAAAGGTGGCTCTTACGCATACAGGCATTCAAGTTTGAAGTAATCTACAAGGCGGGCAAAGAGAATATTTCAGACACTTTGTCTCGACTTTGTGAACTGGCTGCGACGAACTCTTCCTGGCAAAATGATGAATATAATATCTTTTGGGTCATCGAATACTGTGTTCCTGCAGCGCTGCACATATCAGAAATATCCCAAGCAAATAGTATGGATGAGGAAATCATTGACGCCATGTCCTGTTTGGAGACTGACACTTGGGATCCATGTACATCAAACAAATTTTACCCATTTCGACATGAACTTTCGACGCTTGGGAAAATTCTGCTTAGAGGAACACGATTAGTCATTCCGGCAACACTTCGGAAGAGAGTATTAGAACTTGCCCCTGAAGGTCATCCAGGTAAGTCAGCAATGAAGCGGCGTTTAAGGTCAAAAGTATGGTGGCCACCCATCGACCGAGACGCAAAGAACTTTGTAAAAGCATGTAGAGACTGTTTAGTAGTCTCTCAACCTTTATGCCCAGCACCGATGCAGAGAACACCATTTCCAACAAGCGCTTGGATGTCGATAGCCAGTGATCTTTTGGGTCCATTGACGAATGGAAAATATGTCCTGGTCTTTATAGACTATTTTTCAAGATACATGGATCTAAAGTTTATGCAATCGATATCCTCAACAGCTATTATTGGGGCAATGAAGGAAATATTCTGCCGATTAGGGTTTCCGAAGTACCTGCGGACAGATAATGGTAGACAGTACGTTAGTGAGATGTGGGATGATACAATAATTACAGTTTGAATGGCATTACCCTAATACGGACTCCACCATATTGGCCTCAGGCTAAAAATTGCACATTTAAACAAGAAGAACTTGGAGCAGGAAATTCAGGAGTTTCTGTTAATGCATAACGTCACCCCTCATGGTACTACTGGAACAGCCCCTTCAGAGTTAATGTTTAATCGTTTGATTCGGGATAAAATTCCTAACATACAAGATGTTGTAGGGGCGTTTACTGACTCGGCTGAAAAAGATAATGACCAGATACAAAAGCATAAAGGTAAAGAAGCTGGGGATAAAAAGAGAGGGGCAAAGGATGTAGTCATTCAGGTAGGAGATCAGGTACTAATGAAAAACGTAATATTTCCTAGTAAGCTGACACCGAACTTTGACAAACCTGAATACCAGGTCTTGGAGCGAGAGGGAAATATTGTTAAAGTCTCAGGGGGTGGTAAGACACTTCTTAGGGACGTTAGCCATCTAAAAAAGATTCCAGCTGCCTCCACCACGATGACGGTTCCGGCTCCCACCACGAACTTGGAGAAACACAACCAACACTCGCTGGCCAAATCATCCGAGGAAAACGATACGTCTGCGGGATCTGGGTTGAAGCTCAAGCTGAAAAACATAGGGGGGATGTGGGAACCGGTGCGAGAGGAAGATGAGCGCAACTCACTCTCTCCCGATTAATCGAACATAAGCAGAGAGACGAGCAATCGGGCTGGAGAGAGAGGGCAGTCGATTAATAGTGTTGAATGCGAGCACACGCATTAAGATAACCATTGTAAACTATAATAAAACCAACTGTGTAATAAAGTGAATTGAAACGAAGACTAAACTACTGAATTATTACAGTAGCAATCCATTGAAAGAAATTGCGGACATCTTCGAAGGATGTGTAAATTGCCATTGATAGCAAGCGGACGCGGAAGCACCCGACCTGGTGTGGGTGCTGTGCACACGCACGCGTTTAGTGCCGTCTGAAGGTTCATTTGACTGTTTCATGCCGCTGCACGCGTTACGGCTTTCAATAGCGTCTAACGTAACAAGTCGATCATTGAAGAACTGCTGCAGATCTTTGTATGAAGGAACGTCAATCTTGCTGCCCAGATGATGCTGCCACGCTGTGTGAGTGTCTTTAGGTAGTTTGGTTTTTAGATTATGAGTCAGCCAAAAATCTCCTCCCTGTAGCGGAGCCTAGACGGTATTGCAAGCGGCAGACGTTGACTGTACCATAGACCGTATGTCAGCAGATTTTTCTTTAGAAAGATTCGGTAAGTTGTAGAGCATGTTCATGTGGCTGGCGAACACAATGCGTGGGTTGTTATACCGTTGTAGGATTGTGGTCCAAGCGACTTCATAGTTTGCTTCAGTTAAAGCGATTTGGCGAATGTCATTGTCCAGGCCTACTGGTAATGCTTCCTTTAAGAAATGGAACTTTTGAATCTTATCCAGACGTTCATTATTGTGAATCAAGCGTAAAAATGCATCATGAAAACTTGGCCAGTCCGCGCAGTTGCGGGAGAATTTCGGAACTGGTAATTTTGGAAATGGTATCCGTACTTCCTCTACATGTGTTGTTATTGTGGAGTTAGTTGATTCGTTGTGCGTCACTGTAACTGGATAGATTCGTTTCTTTTCTTCTGCCACAAAACAGTAAACTTCCATGCCTAGGTCTTCGAATTGGCTGATTGTATTTTGTTGGTTATACACACTTTCTTCGTAGTCTGTCATGCATATAAGTGTGTGATGCGTCTGATAAAATGCTTTGGTGTGCTCGTCGATTTGATTCAAACGTTTTTCGAAATATATTTCCGTTTTCCGCACACTCGAGTCCTTTTTCACATTACTGAACAAGCGCTTCAAAAACTCAATGCGGTCAGTTTAAACTCCCACTAGTTGATCAAACTTCGACATGATTTATACTGACTTGGCTCCACTGTATATAATGTGCACAAATGCTCGAATGTTATCTATGTTTTTCTTTGACGTCTTGTTTTTAAGTTGAAAGAGATTTCGGCAATTCTAACGGAATCGAAGGGCAACGGGACTTAGCTCTGTCGTGATGAGAGCGAGCGCGAATGTTTGCGTATACTGCTCTGTAGTGATGAGAGCGAGCGCGATAGAAAACGTAAGCACGTTGAACGTTGATTTATCTGGATGAAGCCAACAAGAAAGATAAAATTTCCAAACAGCTTTTAGCAATTATTAAATATGATTCTTATAAGCAAGATTCCCCTCATGGACCACCAATGAATAGTTGTGATGCCTCACTGCTTTGGCATCATAGTAATGGGGTTCGCAAATACGAATCATATATGCACGATTTATCTTCAGTTTATTTCTCCATTTAAATTCATTTTTTTAAGTATACATAAAAACTACGTCTTATCGCTATGACTGCTTTAGAAAAGATACAGCTGAGTTCAATTATGCATCGACACATAGAATGTTAATCCGCTGTTATGACAGCTGTAGCACCGGGGGACCCCGCTCATAATCCGTACAGTATGTATACATGTACATATGAAAGTGGTTATTGCTTATTCTTCACAACCGAATAATTTTGGCGTAGCAAAAACCGCTACTTCTCTTTTCTCTCTTTTCACTCTTTTCGCTAGATGCGGGCTGAGCTAACTATTTGCCTTTCAATATGCAAGTCAAGGTTAAACGGTAATCCAATTCTTTTTTGACTGATTTCAACGAAACCTCAAATTTTTTGTTCTTTCTATTAAAACACATATGCATACATATATATGTATGTTCTTTCTATTAAAACACATATATGTACATACATATATATGTATATGTACAAGTGAACTAACCTATTACAATAGAAAGTATTTTCAACGCTCTAAAGCCACTGTACCAACGATCAAATCAAATTACCTTTTTAATTTTTAAATTTAACTGCACCGAATAAGCAACATGCACTGTGCCAACAATATGGTCACAATACACAAGGTACTCACAGGTTGATTCCAGCACGTAGGGCTCCGCCAACTGATGCACTTTCTGCTCCAGATTTATGTAATTTGTCTGCTCTCCAGGTAGCAGCGGGTTGCACCTTCTCCAAGAAGTCCCTGCTCGGGCGCCAAATGTTTTCGCTCTTTTTAAGCGAGCTCGTAAAGATGATATAAAAAAGATGCTGATGCACTTAACCAAGACGAAAATCGAATTGGGCGTGCCTCTTCAATATGCACGATCGTTACAAGGGTTAGAGAGTGGGATACATCGTTTTCTTCATATATCGAGAACTTTAATTTAAATACAAGATATTTAGACTTCATTCAATTTACTTTAATTAATCTAACGAATTTTGCGCAAACAAACAACATACCAACAGCAACAACATGGACTCGGGAAGCACATCAGCTCCTTAAGTCCGACATTGAGTGATACTTCCACAATTATCAATACCAACTTTAACCCAGTTAGCAACAGTTAACAATCCAGCGCCAGCATGAGATCAACAGCCTGAACTAATTGCCGCTGTGCTCAACCTGCGCTCTCTTGTTGAGTATAATCGCTGCCCTTGCCACCGCCACTGCTGCGTCCGCCTAGCAGCACACATTGTAGATCGATGGGATTAAGAATCGCAACTGACACGCTCCATTTGTAAATCTGATGATCATCGCTGAAGCAGGCTAAGATAGAGAGAGGGTAAGTAAGAGAGTGTCACAGTGTCTGATTTCATACAACTCACCTGACAAAGTAGATCTCATTACTTCTCAAATTTTCTCAATTTTCAAATGCGTGTTTTGAGTTTCATTTTGCGTTGTTGTTAAGTGGTTATGCATTACGAATATGCCAAGTAGGACCTCCATCCTCCGCTATTTTTTTTAGCAGAATTCCTATTATTTAATATGTCGTTACTTCATTTTAAATTCTAAATTATATTTTATGAATTTCTTCTCGGATTCGAGTCCAAAATCCTTTGTATTAACGATTTAGATGGACTAACTATTTTTGGCTCGGCGACATTAACCCGTGCGATAAAAACTGGCATAACAATAAGCTCGCATAAAAAGTGCGCTCCCCTCTCCCCTGCCCATCTCCGTTTCTAAAAGCAAAAAAACTCGTTAAAAGCGAAATAATAAAAGACAAATCACGCTGGCATAGTAAACGGTTAAAATATTTGCAACAGATTTTACTATGGGATGCACTTCTTGTCTAGGACTCAATGCAGAGATAGGAGATGGGAGGACTCAATGGTGTGAGGTGATGTCTTCGTTACAAAGTGTCGACATTGCATTTCCTTATCAGCAATGCGCTGATTTAATGACGATAGACGACTGGCAACAACACGAATATCCGACAACGGACTCGCAGTTAACCTTCAATTGGTACTGATGAATGACAGACAGAGAGACCTGTGGGAATAAGAGTGGTAGAAAAAGAGCGGTGAAGGGGAGAGCGATAGACAAGTCGCAAAATGCTGAGGCAGCATAATGGCGAATGATTTAATACGCCGTTTCTTTGTTCTTGGCGCCAATAAACTATTGTACAATTGTGCACCAATCACTATGTGAGTCAACTTGAAACCTTCTTTCAAAACCATACACTTACTCATACTCAAATTATATATAAATTATATAAAAATACACTTACAAAATTACATCTTATTATTTAAGTTAAAGCCGTACACTAAACACATACACAACACATATACATACCATAAACTTAAAAACACTTAAAAACAATAACACATACATATACCACACTGGAGAGAATATGAATTCCCGCGTAATACGGAAGTTTGTCCCTACGCTCCACGAAATTCGATATATTTACTGAGTGCGGTCAGCCAGAATTGGCGACAATTTTTGCAAATCCACACCGTGGTTCTGCGCGTCATTGAGTCATGTTGGAATTGACCGAGAGAGCCAGGCAACTGGAAATATAAGCAATTTTTTCTGCAGCAAATAAAACAGCAGATAGTGTTGCCAACTTACCACAGTGGGCGATCTCGTACATGTGGCGTTGCCAGATCAACGATAATTTTTTTGCGTTGCGATCTTTTTTCGTTGGATGCGAAATTCAAATTCAAATTTGAAGTAAGAATTTAAATCTGTTTCGGATTCCTTCGGAGCGGACAAACACATTAGAAAAGGAAAAGGCACAAAGTTTGCGGACAGACTTATAATCATCCTCTCGCCGATCTGGTGCCTAAGCAGAGTCTCTGGTATCCGATTAGAGGCGGAACAAACCTCCACCGCTAAAACGCTAAGGAGAAATCCGTCACCCACGAGGGATCCCTTTCTATCGTTGGTGCCCAACAATCCGGAGACCGCCCGTTACATCAGATGAACAGATCAGAGGGGGCAGTGCCCCCGACCCAACGACCCGTTCCGGAGAAGCTCCAGGTTATCGAAGTCCCTCAATAAAGAAGTCGGGACTCCAATTCAGGGAGCCGGTAGTGAGTGGTGAGCAAGCAGGCCCCCATCTGCCGAAACCTAGCGACTGCAGTGCTGTTTTAGTGGTGGAGACTTTGGCCTCTACAGATTCTTCGACTGCTACAAGCCTGAAGACGATGGACCTCAACAGCGTGCCGCGGCAAAGGGTGGGAGCGAAGTCCCCATCTGGATCGCCTCATCGCTTGTCGGACCTGACCACGTCACTCCAGAATGAAGACCTGAGGAGCATTCTTGTCATGATGAAAGGCACGATCAACACCATTCTATCCTGGTTGGAGACCAAGCGGCACGTAACCGGCGAGGACAGGGGTGTGTTAATGGACCTATCGGCGCTCAATAACAGAGCGATAGAGCTACAGACTGAGGCACGCAGCCAGACGCAGCCAACCAGACAGTCATTACCGAAAGTGCAGGTGCTAAAAACGGACAACCACACATCTTCCACCAAATCCACCGGTAAGGCGGTACCCACAACGGATGACTCCAAGCCGGCACCAAGGACACCAGCAAGAACGAAGAGTGAACCAAGGTGAAGCCCAAGCACTTGCGCAAAAATCTAGAGGCGCTAATCCTGAAGAAAACGGGTGAGGTTACGTACGCTGATATGCTTCGGAAGATGAAATCAGAGCCGAGGCTCAGTGAATTCGGCAAGCACGCGCGTAAAATAAGGAGGACTCAACAGGGAGAACTACTACTGGAAATAGAATAGAAAGCCTCTGCAGACATCCCCAACTTCAAGAGTGAGCTAGAAGCGACGTTCAAAGAGTTTGCTTCAGTATGCACTGCGCTAATCTGCAGTGGTCTAGACGAGGCTACGACGCCAGAGGATCTCCATAGTTCCCAGGTCTCCCAATTTCATGGCATCCGCCTAAAACCAAAGGATGTAAGAGGCCTTCACAGGATGCAGGATGCCTAAAACCAAAGGATGTAAGAGGCCTTCGCAGGATGCAAGACGGGACCCAGATAGCCTCCGTGCTAATGGGCGCGAAAGATGCCATTGCGGTTATCAAACGGGGCGTAGTAACCGTGGGATTCTCACGTTGCCGCATAGTTCAGGACATACGCCCAATAAGATGCTTCAGATGTCTTGAATACGGCCAACAGGCTTCCAACAGCAAGTCATTCGATCGCTCGGACTGCTGCCTATAGTGCGGCGAACATGGCCATAAGGCAAAGTGCTGCGTAGCGCCACCAAGATACCTGATCTGCAGCAGCGACGTGGACAAGAACCATGCGACAGGTGGTTTTGCATGCCCCACCTGCAAAGCCAACACCAAGGGAGCTAATAGCCACCATAATGATACCAGAACTAATTAACATCATTCAGCTCAACGTCAACAATTGCGCAGCTACACTGTAGCTTTTGGCTCTGACAGCGATGGAGCGCAATGCGGACGTAGTGCTTCTGAGTGAACCATAACTTCCTGGTGTGGGTAACTCGGGGGCGATGAATTAGCCATGGCGGCCCTTAAATGTTCAACTAGCCTATCCATAGAAGAGCGGGAAACCGTACCAATGCGCAGCATAGCATACGCGAAAATAAAAGGAGTGCACTTCTACAGCTGCTATGTTCCACCTAGCGATAGTCCGGAGCAATTCGAGGACATGCTTGGAAAACTGGTTGATCATGCAAGTGGGCGCAGAACAGCAGTCATTGGGTAGACCTCAATGCCTGAGGTACAGAATGGGGCAGTCGGACTTCTAACCCAAGCAGTGATCGATGCCATGAACCTGCTAGATCTCGTATTGCTAAACGACGGACTCAAGCCGAAGTTTAATAATGACAGGGGTACGTCTTTCATCGATGTCACCTTTGTTAGCGGAGTACTAGTGGCTAACTCGAACTGGATGGAGCTAGAGGATCATAACCTGGTCTCGTTCAGTGTCTGAACAATGAGGCCGATACCCAAACAACGGAGATGTGCGCTAGAGCCAGTATGGGAAATCAGAAAACTGGATGAAGACATGTTGGCATACCAGATCGAACTTATGGAGACCTCAAATGGACATGCGGAGACCATGGTGACTGCGCCCATGGATATGCTCAAAGCAATATGCGATGCGTTGATACCGAGAAAAATGAATGCGAAACGCAAGCCCCCCGTCTGGTGGTGGAGTGTCTCATTGCACCAGCTCCGGACGGAATGCCTCAGGACGAGGAGGCAAGCGCAGCGATACAGAGTGCAACCGCACCACGCCCAATGCATTACGAGATATAAAGCAAAGCGATCTGAGTTCAATAACGGCATATCTGCAGCAAAAGCGAATGCATTCAAGGACCTGATTGGAAGCGTAGACGACGACCCCTGGGGACTCGCTTACAAACCCGTAAGGAAAAAACTTAATGCCGCTGGTGCAGGAACCACGCAGGACCCAGCCGCCCTGGCTAGCATCGTGTCGGAGCTATTCCCAAGTAAACACATGTTATGGCAACCCGCACTTGACCCCCCAGCCTCCGATTCTCCGTGTATCACATCATGTGAAGTCGTCGAAGCAGCAAAGAGGATCATGCCGAACAAAGCTCCGAGCATTGATGGTATCCCGGGTGTGATCGTTAAAGCAGCTGCCAATGCAAGACCTGAGGTCACATTTCAACAGTGGCAAGGGACCCGCAAATGCACCAGGCAGCTATCAATCCTTATGTCTGTTGGCCATTGTGGGCAAACTCTTTGAGCGCATACTGTACGCGCATAGAGAGATAATCACCGAGAGTCCCACAGGCCTTCAAAGCCAACAGTATGGCTTCCAGAAGGGAAAAAGTACCCTTGATGCTCTCACAACCATATCAGACGTAGCCAAGAACGCTCTCGACGGTAACCGATGGTTAGGCGGCAGGAGTAAGGTGTATTGTGCCATCATCACGCTTGACGTCAAGATCGCATTTAATACAGCGAAAAGGCCCAAAATTCTGGCCATACCCGGATATATACGATGTGTAATTGGCAACTACTTCAGGAACCGTGTGTTATGGTATGTAACAGAAGCTGGTCCAAGAAGTTATCAAGTCTCCGCAGGTGTTCCTCAAGGGTTGGTACTTGGACCGATCTTGTGGAACATTACGTATGATGGGATTTTGACCATCAGCAAGCCCAGAGACGTGGAGCTGCACTGCTCCGCCGACGACGTTGCGGTAACTGCAGTTGCTAAGACAATACAGAAGCTCCAGGACAACAGCAATGTGGCGATCAGGGCGGTCATCGAATGGCTCGAGAAAGTCGGACTAGGAATAGCTACGCAAAAGATCAAAGTAGTCCTGTTGAGCAGTGGAAAGACCGTTGAGTGTATGCAGGTTGAAGTCAAGGGAGTTGAAATCGCCTCAGCAGAAACGCTGAAATACCTGGGAGTCCTAATAGACCGTAGGCTCTCGTTTAAGGCTCACGCAATGTATGTTAGCAATAAAGCGGCAATGACAGCTGCAGATAGATATCAGAGAGTGGATTCGAGGAGTCTGGCAGACCAGGTGGCATGAGTCGCAACGAGAACGGTGGACGTAAGAGCTTATCCCTAATCTAACGGAGTGGGCAGAGTGTGAGCGCAAAATGGTGAACTACCACATGACCCAGTTCCTCACGGACCATGGTTGTTTCCGAGGGTACCTATTTAGGTTCCACCACGTGGATACAGCCCAGTACCTCTATTGCACAGACGCAGTGGAAACAGCAGAGCATATTCTGCTGCACTGCTCCAGGTTCTTCGAGGAGAAGGTACAGCTAGAGTCGCTCACTGGGGCACCTGTCAGCCCGAGAGGCTTGATTGATGATTATGATGGCCGACAAAGTCGTTTGGGATGGGGCACACGAGATCATCGTCACCATGATGAAGCGTGTCCGTAAGGACGAGATGACCAGTCGAAATGATGGCTGAGGAGTACGCCCGTGTGGTGGCGGTGCAAGAATTCTACACGCTCGGCTTATGGTGAAATGCAACTAATGAGTCAGGGAAGGAGCGTCACGCTGCTGTACATCGCATAAGAAGATGGAGTGCGATGTGGTATCACATCCTGCTCACCGATGAAATACTTTGACTGGCAGTCCCTGTGAGCTTGACAAGGACTGGAGAGAGAAAGGAAGTTTTTGTTTAGTACGTAGGCATAATTCGAGGGTTATGAATCATGCATGCCATCTACGGACGGTAGATGGTATCTTTAGAAGATTTCATTTTCCTGCCGTATATATAATAAAAAAAAAACATATACCACACTTTTAACTTTAATACACAGACTACACAATCCAAGAACACCTACATTTCAACGGGAATTTACTTTAGTACCCAAATTATAAAAAGACTTGGACTTAAAAGTGGAGGCACCCTTCCTGAAATTAGGAAGAAGTAGAAGACAGATAGCAGCAAAAGGCTAATCTTATTAAAGAGACAGACCAGGTATAACAACCTACCAAGAACAACAAAATGGACTCAGGAAACACATCAGCTCCTGAAGTCCGACATTGAGTGGTACTTCCACAATTATCAATACCAACCTTAACCCAACACCACTTCACCGCTACGTACTTTGTACTGGGCATAGTACTAATACTCGCGATCGGCTGAAAATGATCTTTATACAGCAACCCATCCACACACCTCACGTTGTCAAGTCGACTATCCCTTCGTTGTGGGCGTCTCTCCATGTGGGGAGGAGTTACCAGGCCCAGCAATAGCCCTCCTCAACAACCATTTCCGTCTTTTGAAGCCGGCCCAGTCAATGACATAAACTAAGTGCCAACGCTGTACGTGTTGACTACTAAGCGTACGACACTTTGTTGCATTGCCGACAACGTTGCCGGACGGATGCATATAAAAAATCGCCGACAACAAATCACCATATTCCTTTTTATACCCTTGGACCATTGAAAATGGTCAAAAAAGGGTATATCAACTTTGTGCAAATGTATGTAACGGGCAGAAGGAGGCGTCGGAGACCCCATAAAGTATATGTATTGCTCAGGATCACTAGCCGAGTCGATTGAGCCATGTCCGTCTGTCTGGATGAACGAGCCGATCTCAGCTATTACAAAAGCTAGGGACACCTAATTTAGCATGAAGATTCCTGTATACCACACGCAGATCAAGTTTATTTTCAATTTGGAATAACACGCCTACCGCCCCCGCAAACCACCAATTTTACATGGCGATTTACTCATTTCTTAACGTTCTGCTTTAGTATATATATAGATAAATACTATATAAACTTATCCTCCAAATTGCAATCCGATCGGACAATAAACACTGACGTTATTACAATAGATAAACCATTTCGACCCTTCGACCAGCAAAGAAATTGTCGATGACGTCAGAGCTAAATTGCTTGTGCATGAAAGAAAAGGACAAATGATGTGAGCGCGAAGCGCGAGCTATTTCTCGACTCTTCTTTTCCATGCACAAGTCAATTACCGAAAATATATGTGCATAAATATATACTAATACTCAACCAATAGGTGGCGTGGTAACTGATTATAAATGTATGCAAGTATTTACATGCTTGTGTACATTTGCATAATATTCATAATATGCTTGCGTGCACATATGATTATTATTTAATAATTCATATTTTAGGGTCAGTAGAAAATACAAAACTATAAAATGCAATTAAATATATATTAATTTTGATTACTAGATATATTGCAAGTTATCGATATTGGCCAATTCAAAATTTATAAAGAAATACCGTAATATACTGCTCACACCGCTTTTTGCAGTCTTGCGCTAGGAAAATTGCAGCGATAAATTATTGACAACGTATCGAAATTGATGCAAGGTGGCAGCGCACTGCAGTGTTATGATTAATTTGTAGCTTACGATTAATATTATACAATTAGATACTTATTATGCCGCTCGACTGTTGCTCTCGTTTCATTTCATTCCTTTCTGACGCTAAGTTATTTTCTGTATTTGAAACGAGGGCAATAAAATCAGTATTGGAGTAACCATTGAAGAGTACAGAAATACATTCGCATATCGCGCACAAACATATAATTTTTCTCAAACAACTTACCACTGGAATAGAGGAGGATCCCCGACCCGAAGGAGACTCCTATAACATAACTCACTCGACATGTGAAATTTTTTGTTGATTTTCATTAAATAAAATTTAAAAGGTCAATAAATGATATATAAAAATTGATTTAAAAGTGTATTTTAAAAGTAAAATAATTATTAAAAGTGTGATTAAGTATATACATACGTTCAAAACAAGCTTAATTCGTATCATAACTTAGATATTAATAGTCCGATTAAAATGAAATTTTCACAAAATGATAGTGTCATGTGTGACATTCTACATTACGTTCTCTTTTGATGTTATATTGTTGTTTCAAAATAGTTATTACTGATTTACAGAGGCGGGAGGAGGCGTGTCCCAATTTTAAAAACTTAGTGACACTGCAATATACCCGAACGTTGTTACAAAATTTGGTGGTACATAGTTTCTGAGATCTCGGCGTTCGTACAGGCAGATAGACGGACAGACAGATATAGCTCAATCGACTGTTGATTCTGATTCAGAAAATATTTTTATATGAGGTTAGAGATGCCTCCCTCTGCGTATAGTAATGTACTTTTTGTTGTAGATATGTAGCTGGTGGGTGGTGGCCACCACTAAATGCCCATAGCCCAGGGTAAGTTGGGGAAAGTCGAGCACTTCCTTGGTGCCATTGACAATGTCCTGCGGAGCAATCGATTTGCGACCCTTAGATTGCGCGATTTCAGGTGCCACAGGGCACCTGAGTGCCATCTACTGACCAAGACAGTGTGTAAAACGAGCCCATTCAGGGGGATGTGAAGCGATCGCTGCTGTACGACCACTGAAATACAGACAGGAGACAAAAGGGAGACTTACTCCTGTGCTGCGGCAAAGTTTGAGCATGTTTTCGGATTAAGAGATAGACTAGTTATAGCCTTCTCCAGAGATCTGGTAAAGAGTTTCGCACCCTGAGCATTTCAGATTTTAAAACGAAAGTCTTCGCCACCAAGAGCAATTATATTGGAGTGGGTAGACCAGCAAGGCGAGACCACTAGACCATCGTGGGCACGCCACCGTAAATACAGAGACAGAGAGGGAGAGAGAGATAAACTGGAAAAGAGAGGGATAGGAAAAGAGCTACTCACACTAATCAACTTGCTGTTGGCCGCCAGTAGCTTAATGGAAATATGTCCACATTGACTAAAGACAATCAATGTTGAAGTGGGAGCCCAGCGGCCACAGCGTATGGCCTCGTCGTTCTCTATGACCGTGGGGTATTAAGTTATCTGGAAGCTTCTCAACCTCAACAGAAACACGACTGACATCGCTCCATTTGTAAATCTGATAATCATCGCTGAGGCTGGCAAAGAGAGAGAGAGGGTAAGTAAGAAGGTCTCACAGTGTCTGATTTCATACAACTCACCTGACAAAGTAGATCTCCTTATTACTTCTCATATTTTCTCAATTTTCAAATGCGTGCTTTTAGTTTCATTTTGGGAAGTGCTTTGGGTTTTCCTTTTGCAAGTCGGAAAGGTGTTTGTTGTTGTTGTGGTAATAGGTTCTCTGGTAACGGTTTCAGGTTTGCATTGCTAGAATGGTGCCGGAATTCACTTGCTGGTTGCAGTCTTGACTAAATGAAGAAAATTTCACCCTAGAAGAAAAATCAGCATATCAATGAACTCGCATAAAAAGTGCGCTCCCATCTCCCCTGCCCCTCTTCGGTTGTAGAAGCAAAAAAAAATCGTTAAAAGCGAAATAATAAATGACAAATCACGCTGGAATAGTATACGCATAACATACTTGCAACAGATTTTATTATAGGTTGCACTTCATGGCAAGGACTCAATGCAGAGATAGGAAGTGTAGGTGGTGTGGAGTGATGTCTTTGTTGCAAAGTGTTGACATTGCATTTTAAAATTTTCTACTTTAGTGAAGAAATCTTAACTTTATATTTAAATGTTTTCCAATTTAAGTTTACACCGCTATAGTCAGGTACTGACTGTATAAGGCCATGGAATAGTAGATATATCTAAATCTCTTAGCTTTTTTAGAGTAATCGAAATAAACGAAACAAAATAATAAAACGGGCGCGGAGTTTGGTTTCAATAATTTTTAATTCAAATAGAATGCAGTTGGCTTCAGTGCACAAACGAAACTAAGCTCTATTTTCATAAGCGAGAGTGGGCCACAGTCCGACCGCGCTCCCTGAATTCGCCGTCGGCATTTGCCGATCGTCTTAACTTAAGAGTATAATCTACGACACTCCATGTGTTCTCTTACATACTAACTTAGCTACTTATTTTATTTTTGTGAGCTCCAACATTCCGGCCCCGTTGAAGAGCTCCGGTCTTTAACAATTCGGGAGCAGTGCCAACTTATGAATTGGGCGCCTAATTGCGCCTGTTGGTGTTTTTAGGTCCACTACCCGAACCTTGCCGTCGACCCCTGAGACTATGCGCGTTACGCGCCCGATGACTCATCGTTGCGGGGGTTGAGCAACGCTTCGACGTCCACCAGATGCGTGCTCAACTCGTCCGGCGTTAGTTTCGCATTGCCAGCGGGCAAGGAGCGAGGAGCGCCTCGCACCAGCCTGTAGTTGGCAGCCTTCATCGCTGCTTCCCACAGTCCCCCGAAGTGCGGTGCTCGAGGGGGAATAAACTTCCATTGCACCCCTCGCTCCGCTGCGTAACCGGTCAGTCGCTCCTTGCTCTCCAGGAATGCCGTCTGCAGCTCCTTCAGCACGTTGCTCGCTCCCACGAAGTTCGTCGCATTGTCGCTGAACATCGTCTCGGATAGTCCGCGCCTCCCAATGAACCTTTTAAATAAATTTAAAAAAGAATCAGTGGATAGGTCCGGGACAAGTTCCAAGTGAACTGCTTTGAGGCGAAACAAATAAAAACGGCAACATACGTTTTTACAGGGGGTCTCCCCCTGATCCTATAGCTGACGTAAAATGGCCCACAAAAGTCTACACCAGATACTCTAAAAGGGCGGCCTTCTCGGAGACGGCTGGCAAATTTCCCATTATTTGCCCCAATAATTTTGGCTTGTAAAGCAGTGTACGCAGTTTCGAACAACTGTAGTGCATAAACTTCGAGCATTTACTACCCAAATCTGCTGCCTCAGAAGTCCAACTAGAACTTTTGGACCAGCATGGTAGTGCCTACGATGCAAATATCTGACAAATAGTTGAATAAACTCTGAACTCTTTGTCATTAGAAGCGGAAACTTAGCGTCATAAGAGAGAAGCCCGTGTAACAAACGTCCTCCTACTCGAATGAGCTCAAATTGTATTCCATTTTTGTCAAATTTATGAATAAATGGATTCAGCGATTGCAACATTGGTGCTAAAACTACTGATTGTCTCAATAATTTCAATTCGCTTTTGAACGATGTGCTTTGTACTACGGCGATCAGTTTTTAGTAATGAAATATTTCTTTCTGATGCCGACACCACGAGAGAGTCTGATTTGAGCCCTTTGTAACAGAATCAAAGCACATAAAACATTATGCGAATCAATTTTGGAAAGTTGGAATGACGATTAATTAGCTCAACAAAACAATTTGGCGTAGCTTCTGCCAAAGTACATATAACAGAACTTTTTTGTCCGCGGAAGATTTGATTTCCGACGCTATTTCAACCAGGTGAAGCTGAGGCCATTGGTCTTCCTCCAGTTTCAAGAAACTTGGCCCATCGAACCATAACAAGCTAACAATCTTGTCTATGTCGGTTCCTCTAGATACTAAATCCGCCGGATTAGCATCTGTTGGAACGTGACGCCACACAATACCTTTCGACAACTCCTGAATTTCTGCAACTCTATTTGCCACAAATGTGCCCAATGTTCCAGAATCGCGTTGTAACCAGTACAGCACAATCTGTGAATCCGACCAGAAATTTAAACTTTCTATATTAAATTTTGATAAGGTTGTCGCAATTTGGTGCCAGAGCTTGGCCAGCAAGAGCGCTGCACATAGCTTTAGTCGGGGTATTGTTTTCACGTTTAGTGGAGCTACCCTAGACTTTGCAGTGAGCAATGTAATGCCAACGTCTTGGTTGTTGCAAGCTCGAACGTATATGCAACAACCATATGCATGACTGGATGCATCGGCAAAGCCATGTATCTGAACACTTTGATACGTATTAAGACATACGTACCGAGGGATGCGGATTTTATGTAAATCGCGCAATGTCATGGTAAACTTGTTCCATGTTGTGTGAAGACTCATTGGAATAGCTTCATCCCAGTCTATCTTCAGGCTCCACAACTCCTGCAACAACATTTTGGCCTTGGTAACAATTGGACACAGCAAACCAAGAGGGTCAAACAAACGAGAAGCTGCAGACAATATGTTGCGTTTCGTTGGCTTAGCCGAGGCAAAACTGTCCACATCGAGATATTTAAAAATATCCTCTTGAGGTGCCCAGCGCATCCCAAGAGTTTTTACGGAACTCTGGTCATCAATTTTGAGAGTCACTTCTTCGCTATCCTTTGTTTTAAACGACAGAACACTACAGTTGGTTGCCCACTTGGCAAGTGGAAAACATCCTGATTTCAATATCTTTTGAACTTCATTGCAAATAGTGTTAAGTTCTTGTATACTATCTGCTCCTGCCAACATATCATCAACATAAAAGCACCTCTTAATCATATCTGATCCAATAGGATGTGATTGTGCGTGCATGTTGGCCAGCCTCAAACAAGCAGCGTATCGCCTGTGCCAAAGTTGATGGTCAGCCGTTAGGACTCCTCTGCACGCTTTCTGTTAAGAGTTAACAGAGAGCGAATTCAAAACAACTGTTATGTAAAAAGGCGCTCTCAATTCCTCTCGCGAAAGAATGGTCTCAAAAGAGAATCAAGAATATCACACCATTAAACAGTTAGTTGATGCAGTTAGAGTTGCTTCGAGAATTTTCGACAGCGCCACCTTCTGTCTATAAATAGATGCTGAGTGCGCATTTCTGTATAATAATTGGCTCCGATAGTGAAGCTCGCACAGCAGAAATATATAAAATTATTGAAAAATATAATACACGTGGCAAAATAAATTGTAAGTCCACATCGTCTTGTTAAACAACTTATACCCACGCCGACAATATAAAAATATATGCCAAAGGCGTCAAGGAATCGGAATCAGATAGTCATAATAGCCAGTGTATGAAATTCGATACAAAACAAAAAGGTGATATTTGTGTCTGTTCACTTGCAATTTTGTAAGCTAATTGCGGTGATTTTTACAGCGACGACGATTTCTTTTGGTCAACACCACTCGTTGCCAGATTCCCGTGAGCTTGGTCAATTTGGTGTCCAATAAGCGGAGATCTGCAACTGGTTGAACGCAAACACACTTTCTGGAGTATTGCTATATTTCTTCACAGTACGATTGCGCTAAAATCATTGCACAGTGAGACCACGCTCGGTTATTGCCTTGTGAGACGGCGCTAGACTTTTCGCACCGTGTGGCTGTACCTAACCTTTTCGCGTGTAGTGTCGTAGCGCTCAACTCATTTTCGATCAAGGTGCAATGCACACCCAGGTGACATGGCAATGCCATAAAATTTAGTATCGTTCGCCCAGTTGATATAATTTCTAAAAGTTACCTTTAAACAATAGTATTAATTAATTTGTATTTCCTATATAAAGCTTAAACATTGTAAAAATGTGCGCATGAGGAACTATCACAGTCATCTATAATTTTCCTTTCGCATCACGCATGAATCTACCATAATCATTTAAATAATTTTTGGACCGACAGCTCAACAGCTCCTGCATCGGAGGGCCCTACGACAGCATGAAGCGGATTTTGTGAGTGAGTAAAACAACTATCGAAACAGTATGTATAAACTAAGATGATTATGGACAGTCAATAACGTCCACGTACCGTCATGTGAGAGAGAGTAGATTTTGCGACTATGTTATCTTTTAAAAGAATGATATGAATTAGTTCCCCGTGCGCATAGAAATTTTCTTAATATCTTAAAGTTCTAAATACGTTGTGAAACCTAAATCATGTTTTACCTTGAAATCGAATTGGATCTTTGTAATAAATGAAGTCTGTAAGCAAAATGAATCACACCACCCACTTCTAATAGTCTCTCAATGGTTCGTCGCCGGAACAATAGGTATGCAGTAGTTCCGCAGCGCAGTAAATAATATGTAAATTATACTAGGGGTGACCCAAGCTATACAACGGCGTCACCAAGGCAGGGTGGGTAAAGAAGGGGGGGCACATGTAACATCTAGTGCATCCCAACCATCCTATTCCGAAATCAGTCGTCCATAACCCAGTCCATTGATCAAACCGACTTATGCAAACACCTTTCCATTGTTTTTATGAGGCCGTAGGACGAGATTAGGAAAGAATCCCACCCCATCCGGCGAGCAGAAAGCCTGGAGCAAGAAGTGCACGAAGCCTAGTCAGTCATACACAAGTTGAATTTCCTTTCGATGAAAAGCCCGAGTGTTTCTACGTAATACTCGGTCAAAGACGTTTCAACGCACATACTACATAAAAATAAATGGCGCCCAACGTGGAGCCCGAACGAGATGTTATCACCAATAAAGATAATCTCTTTCCGCAATTATGAGAATAATTAACAAAAATCATAATCATTCAATTATATTAATAATTGTTTCCTGAAAGTAGAGGTATTGGTGTAAACATCGTTGCAAAGGCTCCAATACAAATTGCGTGTATATTACTGGCACCCAGAACAAAAAGCCAAGAAAAGCAATTAGTATCAAATATTTAAAAAGAAGCAAACAACACCATAAGCAATAATAAAACCCTATTGCAAGAAAGCTTCATATTCTTATTCATATTTTTTTTCATCCACTATAAATTCCATTAGAACAACAAACCAAAACGAGTCTTAAAGCTTATAGATCAGGTGTATCCATAATATGGAACAGCGATCACAATTCTGCTAAAAGGATTGATCGACCTACATGGACCTGCATGATCACTTAGCTTAAAGCTTTAATTCTCGAGTTTGTAAAACGGATGCTGCAATTTACCAATGTATGAGAGTGCGAATGGAACTTTGATTTCTGGAATAGCGAATAGTAGCTGGTAATTAACTAGTGGTCGACCGAATCAAACCCATTTTCAGCTATCATATTTTTGATAAATTTAACGGTCCGCAAAATAAAAGCTGTCAATTGATTTCCCTAGAATCGGAAAAGGAATCGCGAGCGACTATAGTATATTCATTGGAAGCTCGACCTTTACAATTCAAAGAAATCAATTTCAGTGCTATAGTATTCTTTTAAGCAAACAACTAGTAACTTTTTGAGGAATAGGATTATTTACTGGCCTGAACGAAAACATCCTTTTGGGAAAGCGACGAACCAAAGATTTAATGAAATTGTTATAAACCATTACAAAATTACAAACTAAACAAAATGTCTGTTAGACACAGTCACGAAGATTTAAGCGACGCCTTGCAACAGCAAGACCCATTTTGCGGCAGTTGTCACGAACCTATGAATTCTAAAGAATTAACAGCAGTCTCACCATGCAAGCACAGATTTCACAATCAATGCATATTACGATCCCTCCAGAACAATAGAAGCTGTCCCGTTTGTAAAAATCCGTGTACAGTTAGACAATTGTCGTTATCGAATAACAATTTGGCTGCTGAATTAGATGCAGCTGAACAAGCACGTGAATTAATAACGCTTGGCCTAAATGATAACCAAGGCAACGTTAATACTTCTATAGGGAACCGATCAGTAGGTAGAAACCGTAGAGGAGGTACTCCTCGACGCGGAATGTCAACCAGGTCCACCAATAGAAGTGGTCAAAACCAACACTGCACCACCAATAACGCTCAAAAACCTATGAATGCAGTACCCTACCAGACCACAAGTACGGTCCATTTTGATTCCTTATTACAAAATGCCTTACGAAATCAACAGCAACAGATCATGCAAAACGTCGCAGAGTTAATAAAAAATCAATTAGCGAATATCCATATACAAAAGGAGCAACACATCTCACCTCCGCTCATTGCAAGCGTTGATCTCCCTCGTAACATTAACATGAATCAGAGTCAAAATGATAGTAGTAATCGATCCTTGAATAACAGTACTTTAATACCCCCAGAAAAGGTGTCGAACATTATCCAGAACTGGCATATAAAGTTCGATGGTTCCAAAAGTGGCTTGGCTACGGAAGATTTTCTATATAGAGTACGCTCTATGACAAACCAGAACTTATACGGTAATCACAGCCTATTGTGTGACCATTTACATCTACTTTTGGTAGGCAAGGCTAACGAATGGTTCTGGAAATTCCACAAAACATATCCACATTTTACTTGGAATACATTTTGCGCAGAATTTAGGAAGAAATTTGAGGATATAGAAACAGATATGGATATTTGGGAATCCATAAATTCTAGGCGACAAGGTGAAAAAGAGTCTTTTGAAGAATTTCAATTTGAAGTCGAGAAACTTGTTGCTCGGTTAAGAAGTCCCATACAAGAAGAATCTCTAGTGCGACTTTTAATTCGGCATTCCAAGCCATCTCTTCGCTACGAGCTAATGCACTTGAATATACTTACCTCGGCTAGGCTACGAGAAGAAATCCGTACACATGAGCAATTCTGTAAACAGAACAGAACACAACCACCTAGGTTCAATAGACCGTTTGTTTCCGAGCTAGATGATACTTCGGAAATAGCAGCTATACAGCACAAAAGCATCAAATGTTGGAACTGTGGCAAATCTGGGCATCGTTATGATGTTTGTTTTGAGCCACGGTCTATCTTTTGTTACGGCTGTGGTAAGAAAGACACTTACAAGCCAAACTGCCTATCATGCAATCCTTCGGAAAACCCTCCGTCGGATGCGCGGAAAATTCCGGCGCATCCGACCCAGTAAAACTTTACAATGCTATTCAGACTGAAACTCCATCACAAAGTCTGTCCACTCAGAAATATTCTGATAATAAAGACCAAACCTCATCATATAGGCGTCTACCTTTTCACGCTCGATACGCAAATTATCTGTCAGCACGACAGCGTATATTTGATAAAATTGACAGCTTAGACAGAAAACCTAAAACCAGTCGTTCCACATTACGCATGCGAGAATTTTGGAAGAAAGTTCGCTCGTGCCGTAAAAAGATGATAGCGTCTATATTTACCAATTCAGACAACCGTTTATACACCGAAATAAATATAGAAGATAAGGAATACACAGCTCTTCTTGATTCAGGTGCAACCCTTTGCTGTCTCGGAGGCAAAGCCGCCACTCAACTGTTAATGCACCCGAAAACAAAAAGATGTTCCGGTCGTATTAGAACAGCCAATAATGCAGAATGTCCAGTTCTAGGCAAGCTAACAACTAATGTCAAATATCAAGGAATCAGTAAGACAATCGAATTTTACATTATTCCTGACCTAAAACAAGATGTTTATCTTGGAATTGATTTTTGGCGCGATTTTGGTCTTCTAAAGAATATCATGAGAACTTCTAACAACATATCAGAACTAGATGTCGGAAAAGACAACAACTTAGACGACCCACCGAAAATTCATATTCTTTCCGAACAACAGCAGCGAGAGTTAGACTCAGTCGTTCGAAAACTTCCCTCCTATGAGAAAGAAGGGCTGGGGCGAACACAGGTTGTCGAACACAGTATCGATGTTGGGGAATCCAAGCCCATAAAACAACGACACTGGCCCGTTTCACCGGCTAGGGAGAAACTTATGTTCGCTGAGATAGATAATATGTTGGCCATGGATGTAATCGAGCTATCGAAAAGTCCATGGAGCAGCAATTGTGTTTTGGTACAAAAAGGAAGCAAAACTCGGTTGTGTCTCGATTCACGCGAGGTTAATAAACACACACGGAAAGATCCATACCCACTTCCTCATGTGGATGGTATCTTGAGACGTCTTCCTCCAGCCCGCTATATTACAGGGTTGGACATGAAGCACGCTTTTTGGCAGATACCATTAGAAGAAAAGTCACGGGAGTATACGGCATTTACTGTACCGAATCGTCCACTTTACCAATACAAGGTTATGCCTTTCGGCCTTTGTAATGCAGCACAGACTCTCTGCCGATTAATGGATCAAGTCATACCAGCACATCTTCGTACGAGAGTATTTGTATACTTAGATGATTTATTAATCCTGTCAGATGATTTTAGTTCACATATGTCACTTTTAAGCGAAATAGTCACCTATCTTCGACACGCAAATCTTACAATAAATATCGCTAAATCTAAATTCTGTATGAAAGAAATTAAGTACTTAGGTTTTATAATAGGCGATGGGCAACTTAAAACTGACGCAGGCAATGTAATTGCAATCAAACAGTTTCCGATACCATCTACAGTTAGACAACTGCGGAAATTTTTGGGACTGTGTGGTTGGTATCGCCGATTCGTCGACGGATACGCCACACTTTCAATGCCTATCACCGATTTGTTAAGAAAGAACAAAAAGTACTGTTGGAGCGATAAAGCTGATAACGCGTTTTCAAAGCTCAAAGAAAAGCTCAGTACCACACCTTTATTAAGTACACCTGATTTTTCTAAACCGTTTTTATTACTATGCGATGCAAGTCAATACGGACTTGGTTGTGTCCTTGCACAAGCCAATGATAACGGAGCAGAAATGCCGATAGCATACATGTCCACTAAACTCACTAAAGCTCAGGGCAACTACTCCGTCACAGAATTAGAATGCTTAGCACTTATCCAAGGTATTTATAAATTCCGTTCCTATATTGAAGGACAAGAATTCACGGTAATTACTGACCATTCCGCGCTTAAATGGTTGATGATTCAGAAAGATTTGTTAGGTTGATTGGCGCGCTGGTCACTTAAACTACAAGGATTCAATTTTTCAATTCTGCATCGTCGCGGTTCACAAAATGTGGTAGTCGCTGCGTTATCCCGTCGTGATGAAGATGAAGTTAGTGAATTCTCAAGTTTTGGCCCAATTGTTGATTTGTCATCAAAAGAATTCACCTCTGCAGAATATGTAGAACTAAAGAACCAAATATCAGAAAATATAGGGAGACTTCCAGATCTAAAAATTGTAGATAACCTTATTTATAAACGTACCGAGTTTTCAACAGGAGATTTTATGCAAGAAGGGACTACAAGCAGAAGTGTTGAGTCGAGCACACGACCCGCCAGACGCAGCACATTATGGTACCAGCAAGATGATAGAAAAATTAAAAAGATATATATATTGGCCTGGCATGGTAACTGCGATTCAAAAGTACGTTGCACAGTGTTCATCCTGCTGAATGACCAAAAACCCCAATACAGTTCTGAGACCGCCTATGGGAAAACCCATGACTTCGGATAGACCGTTCCAAAAATTATATATTGACTTACTAGGCCCATACCCAAGGTCCAAGAAAGGAAACATAGGATTACTTATAATAGTTGACCACTTTAGCAAATTTCATTTCTTACAACCTTTAAAGAAATTTACGTCCATCAAGATATGTGAATTCTTGGAAACTTCAGTCTTCTATACATTTGGTGTTCCAGAAGTAATTCTGTCTGACAATGGTTCTCAATTCAAATCAGGAGAATTTAAATCATTTCTAACACGCTTTGGCATTACGCAAATTTGCACTGCAATCTATTCTCCGCAGGCGAACGCCAGCGAGCGTCTCAATCGCTCAGTACTTGCTGCAATTCGAGCATATATAGGAAAAGATCATGCCCAATGGGATATGAATTTGAATGAAATAAGTGGTTCATTTAGATCTACTATCCATCGCAGTACGGGATACTCTCCCTATTACCTCTGTTTCGGTCAGAACATGATGTGTAATGGTAAAGACTATGACTTGTTACGCAAACTGAATGCATTGGCTGACGATGTGCATTTGACACGGGCCGATGTATTGCAGTTGGCACGCGCCAAAGCAAAAGAGAAAGTAGCAGACACACATGATGATAACGCGCGAAGATATAATCTACGCAGCAGATCAGTTCAGCTTAAACCCGGTGATTCTGTTTACGCCAGAAATTTTGCACAGAGTAACGCTGGGAAGAGATTTAATCATAAGTTAGCACCTGTCTTTTTGCAAGCCAAAGTGTTGCGAAAGCATAGCAACGTATATTATGAGCTACAAAACGATCAAGGAAAATCAATCGGAGTATACCATTTAAAAGACATCAAACTCTAAAAATCAACTTTAAGTCCCCCTTTTTTCTGTTAATGAATTCTTGTGTAAGACTCTCGAATCATGAACAGATGGATGTAGTGTGCCAAAGTTGATGGTCAGCCGTTAGGACTCCTCTGCACGCTTTCTGTTAAGAGTTAACAGAGAGCGAATTCAAAACAACTGTTATGTAAAAAGGCGCTCTCAATTCCTCTCGCGAAAGAATGGTCTCAAAAGAGAATCAAGAATATCACACCATTAAACAGTTAGTTGATGCAGTTAGAGTTGCTTCGAGAATTTTCGACAGCGCCACCTTCTGTCTATAAATAGATGCTGAGTGCGCATTTCTGTATAATAATTGGCTCCGATAGTAAAGCTCGCACAGCAGAAATATATAAAATTATTGAAAAATATAATACACGTGGCAAAATAAATTGTAAGTCCACATCGTCTTGTTAAACAACTTATACCTACGCCGACAATTTAAAAATATATGCCAAAGGCGTCAAGGAATCGGAATCAGATAGTCATAATAGCCAGTGTATGAAATTCGATACAAAACAAAAAGGTGATATATGTGTCTGTTCACTTGCAATTTTGTAAGCTAATTGCGGTGATTTTTACAGCGACGACGATTTCTTTTGGTCAACACCACTCGTTGCCAGATTCCCATAAGATTGGTCAATTTGGTGTCCAATAAGCGGAGATCTGCAACTGGTTAAACGCAAACACACTTTCTGGAGTATTGCTATATTTCTTCACAGTACGATTGCGCTGAAATCATTGCACAGTGAGACCACGCTCGGTTATTGCCTTGAGAGACGGCGCTATACTTTTCGCACCGTGTGGCTGTACCTAACCTTTTCGCGTGTAGTGTCGTAGCGCTCAACTCAATTTCGATCAACGTGCAATGCACGCCCAGGTGACATGGCAATGCCATAAAATTTAGTATCGTTCGCCCAGTTGATATAATTTCTAAAAGTTACCTTTAAACAATAGTATTAATTAATTTGTATTTCCTACATAAAGCTTGAACATTGTAAAAAAGTGCGCATGAGGAACTATCACAGTCATCTATAATTTTCCTTTCGCTCACGCATGAATCTACCATAATCATTTAAATAATTCTTGGACCGACAGCTCAACAGCTCCTGCATCGGAGGGCCCTACGACAGCATGAAGCGGATTTTGTGAGTGAGTAACTATCGAAACAGTATGTATAAACTAAGATGATTATGGACAGTCAATAACGTCCACGTACCGTCATGTGAGAGAGAGTAGATTTTGCGACTATGTTATCTTTTAAAAGAATGATATGAATTAGTTCCCCGTGCGCATAGAAATTTTCTTAATATCTTAAAGTTCTAAATACGTTGTGAAACCTAAATCATGTTTTACCTTGAAATCGAATTTGATCTTTGTAATAAATGAAGTCTGTAAGCAAAATGAATCACACCACCCACATCTAATAGTCTCTCAATGGTTCGTCGCCGGAACAATAGGTATGCAGTAGTTCCGCAGCGCAGTAAATAATATGTAAATTATACTAGGGGTGACCCAAGCTATACAATGGCGTCACCAAGGTAGGGTGGGTAAAGAAGGGGGCACATGTAACATCTAGTGCATCCCAACAATCCTATTCCGAAATCAGTCGTCCATAACCCAGTGCATTGATCAAACCGACTAACGCAAACACCTTTCCTTTTTTTTTAATCATTTAGTTAGAGAAGTAGAAGTGCACTCAATCATTGTTTTTATGAGGCAAGATTAGGAAAGAACCCCGCCCCATCCGGCGAGCAGAAAGCCCGGAGCAAGAAGTGCACGAAGCCTAGTCAGTCATACACAAGTTGAATTTCCTTTCGATGAAAGGCCCGAGTGTTTCTACGTAATACTCGGCCAAAGACGTTCAAAAAAAAAAAATTTAAAAAAAAAAAAAAAAAAAATATTTAAATTTTTTTTTAATTTTTTTTTAAAAGTTTTTTTTTTTTTTTTTTTTGTTTTTTGGTTTTTTTTTTAAGGATTTTTTGATAATTTAATAAAAGGCTTAAAAAAAAAAAAAAAAAAAAAAAAATTTTTTTATTTTAATAAATTACCCACCTAATGCTTTGTTGTTTTTTTTTTTTTTTTTTTTTTTATTATCTTTCTTTCCAGCGTTTTTTTTTTTTAAGGTATTTTGGAATTTAATTTTTTTTTTCCCAAACCCAAAATTCTTAAAAAAATATTACTTTCAAAAAAAAAATCACTTTTCCTTTTTTATATTTTTTTTTGTCCTATATAATTATTTTTTGGTGTTTTTTTATTTTTTTTTTCTTTTAATTGCCAGTTTGGGTCGTGGTTAATTTTTTAAAATTACAATTAAAAACAAAAAAAAGCAGGAAAATTGAAAAAAAAATAAAAAAAGAAAGATATCTTTTTTTTTCTTTTTATTGTTGCTACTCCCACCACCAAGATAGTTAGGAAGGTTAGTTCCCGCTTGAGTCGTAGTAGTTGAGCCATGCTTTCAGACATCAAGTTTATTTGGGAGCCACTATCGAGCAGGATGCAACTGACCGAATCTATTTTTAACATTCACGATGGCTGTTGCAAGAACGACTTGCTCATTATTAAGCACATGTCCCAAATATGCATCTGAAGCAGTTTGGTGAGTAGAAGGTGTCTCACCTTGAACAGGTGTATTATACCTGGGAATGGTGAGGCTTTGAACATATTTTGATGCTCTGCATTTTGAAACTATGTGCCCTGTGACAAAACGCTGCATAACTGAGATGGCAGCAAACGACGGACAAGAATAAATGTTGTGTGTTTCCGATTGCAGAATATGCATACAGGCGATGAAATGCGTCCTCCTTCAGCACAAGCGATGGACGATTTGGAATGTTGGGGTTTCTTGTGTTCAATTCGTGACTTTGTTTTGTCTCGAGTTGACTCTTCTGCTGACAAATACTGATACCTCTTATTCAGTTGTCTAGCACAATCTTCCCAAGACGGCAGTATATCATAATCCAGCTGCTCTTCAAAGCGAGACTTGGTAGTATGGTCTACTTTCGCCATGACCATATGAATGATCATTGCGTTAGAAAGAAGAATATAAGACATTGTCATATACTGCTTTGAGACTAGCGAGGGCCTTTGGGTAGTTAGAATCCGTTAATTGATACGTCTTAACTACCCCCAATGCTTCATCTGACAAATACGAGACTAGATGATTGAACTTTTCGACATTTGACAAGGAATTGTCATCATCGACTAAACTTTCAAACAGGCACATAAAATTTTTGTACTCTGAATGTTTGCCACTAAATTTTGGCAAACGCATTTTCGGCAACTGAGAACGCTGGCTTGAAACTACGGAGCGATTATGCTCAGGTCTAGGCTCTGACGTTGACTTGGATGCATTTATATAAAGTGCCCTTGTGACGACACACAAATCCTCTAATGGACCCCTAGAATCATTAAGAGGGCTTAAATTATCTATCTCAGCCTGTAAATCCATTGCCTATCCTATGTATCCTTCTAAAAGCTCTAATCGGCACGCTATCTCTGTTTTATCAGTCGAGATGGTTTTGGCTTTAATTGCTGTTTGCATACGAGCAATATCAGCACTAACCCTTTTAAATCTTTGCAAGCATAGTGATAATTTTGCACTTGTCTTGCTGATTTGTGGCTTTTCAATCATTTTTTCGGACTCAGACATGTTTAATGAAAAGGCTTACTAAGTTAACAAAATAGAATGTGTCACAAACTTTTTGAGGTACCCTCGCAACGACGCTGACTATGTAAGTCTAACTTTTTTAATACACACACACACGCAACCAATGCGTTGTGTTGTGCGATCCAAGGTAAATCAAGATAAACTTTTACTGTAACTACGTTTGTAGGCAGCAATATAAAATGCGGGGTGCGGGGCCTGCAATGCAAATGCAGAAAATATATACACACGCACTTTATGTGGTATATATATCAAACAAACAAGAGAAAAAACAAGCGAAAAGAGAATCAAACAAACGTTTGCTGTGACTACGTTTGTAAACAGCAATAGAATATGCGGCGTGCGGGGGCGATATGTAATTACCAACACACGCAATCAATGCAGTATGTAAGACGAACGAACGAGAATCAATCGAAGAGAGATAAGTCAAAGATTTGCTGTAACTACGGTTGTAGGCAGCAATGCAAAACGCGGGGTGCAGGGTAATAAAATACCGCTGGCCAGAAATGCAAGCGAAAGCGAACACAAAAATGATGAGCTTGGCTGTGAACCGGGGTCAACGAACGTTCCAAAGTGAACGCGCGAAAAGATCAGTAATAATGCCAGTATGTACGATATATGGAAATAAACGATGTTGCCGTTTGTTTATTTTAGTTCCAATATTATGCATGCAAGCAGGTTAGTACCATCAATATAAGGAAATGCAACGTAAGGCTTTTTGTATTTATTGTTTTCAATGTTACTATGTTGTTAGGGTTAGTTGCTCATATGTGCTTATATGTCGGCGCAGGTACAAATGTATCGATGTGTGTAGAAGCAATCACATACACACGTATATATATATATGCAGGTACACCGCTTGCATGCAAAATTCAAAGAATAAGTATCAAAATTTGAGCTGCCCAGTACATGCGATTATGTACTCATATATTTATTTTCGACAATTTCGTCGTTTCAATAACAAGACTTGCTCAATTTTTGATACTAAATACCTGTAGGCTGTCTAGGGAATCTATAGACATAGAGCGACGACTGGCTTCCATTTAATTGTCCAACGTTGACGACTTCTTTTGGCGCACACCTCAGTCCAGCAACGTTCACTTTTTTTATTTTTATTTTGTGTTCACACACGACGCGCGAAGCCAACTACTGCCCAAATATTTTTATTAAAAATTGCCAAATCTCGAGTCCCTGCTCGGGCGCCAATGAAAAATCTCTAAGCTTTTTTAGAGAAATCGAAATAAACGAAACGAAATAATAAAACGGACGCGGAGTTTGGCTTCAATAATTTTTAATTCAAGAAGAATGCAGTTGGCTTCAGTGCACAAACGAAACTCAGTTCTATTTTCATAAGCGAGAGTGGGCCACAGTCCGACCGCGCTCCCTGAATTCGCCGTCGGCATTTGCCGATCGTCTTAACTTAAGAGTATAAATCTACGACACTCCATGTGTTCTCTTACATACTAACTTAGCTACTTATTTTATTTTTGTGAGCTCCAACAGTACTAAGTATATACCGTAAAAAACTTTTGGTTATAACGGTAAAGAATATAGAAATATTGAAAATTAAACAAAAAAAAAAATAATAAAAAATAGACTTCGATTTTAAAGTTAATTTTTTCAAAAATATAAAATTTAAAATTAAATAAAAATATGTATTTTTAAATTTAGGCTGGGAAATATAAAAGGAGAATTCCCGATCCAACATTTGCTGCAAAGGATTGGGGTAAGCCCTGTAAAACTCATTCAGATCGGTAGGTAACGTAGTAACCGTGGGATGGTCAAGTTGCCGCATAATTCAGGACATTCGCCCAATAAGATGCTTCAGATGTCTTGAATACGGCCAACGGGCTTCTAACTGCGAGTCATTCGATCGCTCGGACTGCTGCCTACGGTGCGGCGAACATGGTCATAAGGCAAAAGGCTGCGTAGCGCCACCAAGATACCTGATCTGCAGCAGCGGCGTGGACAAGAACCATGCGACAGGTGGTTTTGCATGCCCCACCTACAAAGCCAACACCAAGGGAGTTAATAGCCACCATAATAAAGCCAGAACTAATTAACATCATTCAGCTCAACGTCAACCATTGCGCAGCTACACAGTAGCTTTTAGCTCTGACAGCGATGGAGCGCAATGCGGACGTAGTGCTTCTGAGTGAACCATAACTTCCTGGTGTGGGTAACTCGGGGGCGATGAATTAGCCATGGCGGCCCTTAAATGTTCAACTAGCCTATCCATAGAAGAGCGGGAAACCGTACCAATGCGCGGCATAGCATACGCGAAAATAAAAGGAGTGCACTTCTACAGCTGCTATGTTCCACCTAGCGATAGTCCGGAGCAATTGGAAAACTGGTTGATCATGCAAGTGGTCGCAGAACAGCAGTCATTGGTGGAGACCTCAATGCCTGAGATACAGAATGGGACAGTCGGACTTCTAACCCAAGCAGTGATCGATGCCATGAACCTGCTAGATCTCGTATTGCTAAACGACGGACTCAAGCCGAAGTTTAATAATGACAGGGGTACGTCTTTCATCGATGTCACCTTTGTTAGCGGAGTACTAGTGGCTAACTCGAACTAGATGGAGCAAGAGGATCATAACCTGGTCTCGTTCAGTGTCTGAACAATGAGGCCGAAGGGAAAAAGTACCCTTGATGCTCTCACAACCATATCAGACGTAGCCAAGAACGCTCTCGACGGTAACCGATGGTTAGGCGGCAGGAGTAAGGTGTATTGTGCCATCATCACGCTTGACGTCAAGATCGCATTTAATACAGCGAAAAGGCCCAAAATTCTGGGCATACCCGGATATATACGATGTGTAATTGGCAACTACTTCAGGAACCGTGTGTTATGGTATGTAACAGAAGCTGGTCCAAGAAGTTATCAAGTCTCCGCAGGTGTTCCTCAAGGGTTGGTACTTGGACCGATCTTGTGAAACATTACGTATGATGGGATTTTGACCATCAGCAAGCCCAGCGGCGTGGAGCTGCACTGCTCCGCCGACGACGTTGCGGTAACAGCGGTTGCTAAGACAATACCGAAGCTCCAGGACAACAGCAATGTGGCGATCAGGGCGGTCATCGAATGGCTCGAGAAAGTCGGACTAGGAATAGCTACGCAAAAGATCAAAGTAGTCCTGTTGAGCAGTGGAAAGACCGTTGAGTGTATGCAGGTTGAAGTCAAGGGAGTTGAAATCGCCTCAGCAGAAACGCTGAAATACCTGGGAGTCCTAATAGACCGTAGGCTCTCGTTTAAGGCTCACGCAATGTATGTTAGCAATAAAGCGGCAATGACAGCTGCAGATAGAGATCAGAGAGTGGATTCGAGGAGTCTGGCAGACCAGGTGGCATGAGTTGCAACGAGAACGGTGGACGTAAGAGCTTATCCCTAATCTAACGGAGTGGGCAGAGTGTGAGCACAAAATGGTGAACTACCACATGACCCAGTTCCTCACGGACCATGGTTGTTTCCGAGGGTACCTATTTAGGTTCCACCACGTGGATACAGCCCAGTACCTCTATTGCACAGACGCAGTGGAAACAGCAGAGCATATTCTGCTGCACTGCTCCAGGTTCGTCGAGGAGAAGGTACAGCTAGAGTCGCTCACTGGGGCACCTGTCAGCCCGAGAGGCTTGATTGATGATTATGATGGCCGACAAAGTCGTTTGGGATGGGGCACACGAGATCATCGTCACCATGATGAAGCGTGTCCGTAAGGACGAGATGACCAGTCGAAATGATGGCTGAGGAGTACGCCCGTGTGGTGGCGGTGCAAGAATTCTACACGCTCGGCTTATGGTGAAATGCAACTAATGAGTCAGGGAAGGAGCGTCACGCTGCTGGACTGCGATGTGGTATCACATCCTGCTCACCGATGAAATACTTTGACTGGCAGTCCCTGTGAGCTTGACAAGGACTGGAGAGAGAGAGGAAGTTTTTGTTTAGTACGTAGGCATAATTCGAGGGTTATGAATCATGCATGCCATCTACGGACGGTAGATGGTATCTTTAGAAGATTTCATTTTCCTGCCATATATATAATAAAAAAAAAACATATACCACACTTTTAACTTTAATACACAGACTACACAATCCAAGAACACCTACATTTCAACGGGAATTTACTTTAGTACCCAAATTATAAAAAGACTTGGACTTAAAAGTGGAGGCACCCTTCCTGAAATTAGGGAAGAAGTAGAAGACAGATAGCAGCAAAAGGCTAATCTTATTAAAGAGACAGACCAGGTATAACAACCTACCAAGAGCAACAAAATGGACTCAGGAAACACATCAGCTCCTGAAGTCCGACATTGAGTGGTACTTCCACAATTATCAATACCAACCTTAACCCAACACCACTTCACCGCTACGTACTTTGTACTGGGCATAGTACTAATACTCGCGATCGGTCTCCAAACGTGTAGCCGGCTGAAAACGATCTTTATACCGCAACCCATCCACACACCTCACGTTGTCGAGTCGACTATCCCTTCGTTGTGGGCGTCTCTCCATGTGGGGAGGAGTTACCAGGCCCAGCAATAGCCCTCCTCAACAACCATTTCCGTCTTTTGAAGCCGGCCCAGTCAATGACATAAACTAAGTGCCAACGCTGTACGTGTTGATGACTAAGCGTACGACACTTTGTTGCATTGCCGACAACGTTGCTGGACGAATGCATTTAAAAAATCGCCGACAACAAATCACCACATTCCTTTTTATACCCTTGGACCATTGAAAATGGTCAAAAAAGGGTATATTAACTTTGTGCAAATGTATGTAACGGGCAGAAGGAGGCGTCGGAGACCGCATAAAGTATATGTATTGCTCAGGATCACTAGCCGAGTCGATTGAGCCATGTCCGTCTGTCTGGATGAACGAGCCGATCTCAGCTATTACACAAGCTAGGGACACCAAATTTAGCATGAAGATTCCTGTATACCACACGCAGATGAAGTTTATTTTCAATTTGGAATAACACGCCTACCGCCCCCGCAAACCGCCAATTTTGATTTACATGACGATTTACTCATTTCTTAACGTTCTGCGTTAGTATATATATAGATAAATACTATATGAACTTATCCTCCAAATTGCAATCCGATCGGACAATATACACTGAAGTTATTAGATAAACCATTTCGACCCTTCGACCAGCAAAGAAATTGTCGATGACGTCAGAATTAACAATCGATGCGAGCGCGAAGCTCGAGCTGTTTCTCGACTCTTCTTTTCCATGCACAAGTCAATTACCGAAAATATATGTGCATAAATATATACTAATACTCAACCAATAGGTAGCGTGGTAAATGATTATAAATGTATGCAAGTATTTACATGCTTGTGTACATATTCATAATATTCATAATATGCTTACGTGCACATATGATTATTATTTAATAATTCATATTTTAGGGTCAGTAGAAAATACAAAACTATAAAATGCAATTAAATAAATATTAATTTTGATTACTAGATATATTGCAAGTTATCGATATTGGCCAATTCAAAATTTTTAAAGAAATACCGTTATATACTGCTCACACCGCTTTTTGCAGTCTTGCGCTAGGAAAATTGCAGCGATAAATTATTGACAACGTATCGAAATTGATGCAAGGTGGCAGCGCACTGCAGTGTTATGATTAATTTGTAGCTTACGATTAATATTATACAATTAGATACTTATTATGGCAACATACTTCCAAGGGTATCCCACTGTCGCGTGCCGCTCGACTGTTGCTCTCGTTTCATTTCATTCCTTTCTGACGCTAAGTTATTTTCTGTATTTGAAACGAGAGCAATAAAATCAGTATTGGAGTAACCATTGAAGAGTACAGAAATACATTCGCATATCGCGCACAAACATATAATTTTTCTCAAACAACTTACCACTGGAATAGAGGAGGATCCCCGACCCGAAGGAGACTCCTATAACATAACTCACTCGACATGTGAAATTTTTTGTTGATTTTCATTAAATAAAATTTAAAAGGTCAATAAATGATATATAAAATTTGATTTAAAAATGTATTTTAAAAGTAAAATAATTATTAAAAGTGTGATTAAGTTTATACATACGTTCAAAACAAGCTTAATTCGTATCATAACTTAGATATTAATAGTCCGATTAAAATGAAATTTTCACAAAATGATAGTGTCATGTGTGACATTCTACATTACGTTCTCTTTTGATGTTATATTGTTGTTTCAAAATAGTTATTACTGATTTACAGAGGCGGGAGGAGGCCTGTCCCAATTTTAAAAACTTAGTGACACTGCAATATACCCGAACGTTGTTACAAAATTTGGTGGTACATAGTTTCTGAGATCTCGGCGTTCGTACAGGCAGATAGACGGACAGACAGATATAGCTCAATCGACTGTTGATTCTGATTCAGAAAATATTTTTTATATGAGGTTAGAGATGCCTCCCTCTGCGTATAGTAATGTACTTTTTGTTGTAGATATGTAGCTGGTGGGTGGTGGCCACCACTAAATGCCCATAGCCCAGGGTAAGTTGGGGAAAGTCGAGCACTTCCTTGGTGTCATTGACAATGTCCTGCGGAGCAATCGATTTGCGACCCTTAGATTGCGCGATTTCAGGTGCCACAGGGCACCTGAGTGCCATCTACTGACCAAGACAGTGTGTAAAACGAGCCCATTCAGGGGGATGTGAAGCGATCGCTGCTGTACGACCACTGAAATACAGACAGGAGACAAAAGGGAGACTTACTCCTGTGCTGCGGAAAAGTTTGAGCATGTTTTCGGATTAAGAGATAGACTAGTTATGGCCTTCTCCAGAGATCTGGTAAAGAGTTTCGCACCCTGAGCATTTCAAATTTTAAAACGAAAGTCTTCGCCACCAAAAGCAATTATATTGGAGTGGGTAGACCAGCAAGGCGAGACTACTAGACCATCGTAGGCACGCCACCGTAAATACAGAGACAGAGAGGGAGATAAACTGGAAAAGAGAGGGATAGGTAAAGAGCTACTCACACTAATCAACTTGCTGTTGGCCGCCATTAGCTTAATGGAAATATGTCCACATTGACTAAAGACAATCGATGTTGAAGTGGGAGCCCAGCGGCCACAGCGTATGGCCTCGTCGTTCTCTCTGACCGTGGGGTATTAAGTTATCTGGAAGCTTCTCAACCTCAACAGAAACACGACTGACATCGCTCCATTTGTAAATCTGATAATCATCGCTGAGGCTGGCTAAGAGAGAGAGAGGGTAAGTAAGAAGATGTCACAGTGTCCGATTTCATACAACTCACCTGACAAAGTAGATCTCCTTATTACTTCTCATATTTTCTCAATTTTCAAATGCTTTCTTTTAGTTTCATTTTGGAAAGTGCTTTGGGTTTTCCTTTTGCAAGTCGGAAAGGTGTTTGTTGTTGTTGTGGTAATAGGTTCTCTGGTAACGGTTTCAGGTTTGCATGTGTAGAATGGTGCCGGAATTCACTTGCCGGTTGCAGTCTTGACTAAATGAAGAAAATTTCACCCTAGAGGAAAAATCACCCCTTGCAGAGCTCGTTGATGTCGCGACGTCATTGTACCCTTTAAGCACATTACGAATATGCCAAGTAGTGCCTCCATCCTCTACCCTGGATAAATATGTCAAATCGGTCATTTCGATCGATTAATACTATACGCATAACATACTTGCAACAGATTTTACTATAGGTTGCACTTCATGACAAGGATCATGGATCAATGCAGAGATGGGAAGTGTAGGTGGTGTGGAGTGATGTCTTCGTTGCAAAGTGTTGACATTGCATTTCCTTATCAGCAATGCGCTGATTTAACGACGACAGACGACTGGCAACAACAGAGACATCGGAAAACGGACTCGCAGTTAACATTCAATTGCCACTGATGAAAGACTGTTAGAATACCCCTATTCAACAACAAAAATAACGTTTAGCAACACTACTTTATATTTTAAATGCAAGTCACACTTTTCATTTCCTTCCTTCTTCTTGAACTTTTTCTGCTGAGAGCAGGTCGTGGTGCTGGTGTTGCAATTAAAAAATATAAATAATTATAAATAACCAAAACATAAATCTTGACTTATTATTTAAAAGGACACTATAAAATCATAAACTACAACAGGTTATGGGCCCAGTCCATGCCATATAAACAATTAAATTGTGAAACTAAAATAAATTGTGAAATTCATCTTTTCTCAGAACTTGAGTGCCACGTGCTTGTGCCACGTCCTTTATATATATATATTGTATATATTGCTGTGTATGTATGAGTGGAAAAATGGAAAAAGCTAAACGTAATATTAAGCCGTTCGATGGCGAGAAGTACGCGATTTGGAAATTTAGAAACAGGGCTCTTTTAGCTGAACTAGATGTGCTTAAGGTAGTTGACAGTTTAATGCCTGACGAGGTAGATGATCCCTGGAAAAAGGCAGAGCGTTGTGCAAAAAGTACAATAATAGAGTACCTAAGCGACTCGTTTTTAAATTTCGCGACAAGTGACATTCCGGCGCGTCAAATTCTTGAGAATTTGGACGCCATTTACGAACGAAAAAGTTTAGCGTCGCAACTGGCGCTGCGAAAACGTTTGCTTTCTCTGAAGCTATCGAGTGAGATGTCACTATTAAACCATTTCCATATTTTTGACGAACTTATAAGTGAATTGTTGGCAGCTGGTGCAAAAATAGAAGAAATGGATAAAATTTATCATCTGCTGATCACATTACCTTCGTGTTACGATGGCGTCGTGATAGCGATAGAAACATTATCTGAAGAAAATTTGACATTGGCGTTTGTAAAAAATAGATTGCTAGATCAGGAAATTAAGATTAAAAATGAGCACTCAGCAAAAATATCACTTATAAAAATAATTGTCAAAAAATCGGGGAACTAAGCAAAAGAAACCATTCAAGGGAAATTCCAAGAATAGAGTCAAATGTCACCATTGTGGCAGAGAAGGCCACATTAAAAAAGACTGCTTTTATTATAAAAGAGTATTAAATTATAAAAATAAAGAAAAAGAAAAACAAGCTCAAACTGCAACATCACACGGCATTGCGTTCATGGTAAAAGAAGTGAATAACACCTCAGTGAGGAATAACTGCGGGTTTATCCTTGATTCTGGTCCTAGTGACCATCTTATAAATGATGAGTCGCTATATACCGACAGTGTGGAGTTGATGCCTCCACTTAAGATTGCAGTGGCCAAGCAAGGCGAATTTATTTATGCCACTAAGCGTGGTATTGTCCGACTACGAAATGACCATGAGATTACACTGGAGGATGTACTATTTTGTAAGGAAGCTGCTGGTAATTTGATGTCCGTAAAGCGTCTCCAAGAGGCAGGAATGTCGATTGAATTTGACAAAAGCGGTGTAACCATTTTGAAAAATGGGCTGATGGTTGTCAAAAATTCAGGTATGTTAAACAATGAACCTATGATAAATTTTGAAGCCTATTCTATAAATGCTGAGCATAAAAATGATTTTCGTTTATGGCATGAGAGGTTTGCCCATATAAGCAATGGCAAATTATTAGAAATAAAACGAAAAAATATGTTTAGCGATCAAAGTCTTCTAAACAACTTGAAGTTATCAAGTAAATTTTGTGAACCCTGTTTAAATGGTAAACAAGCAAGACTTCCTTTTAAACAATTGAAAGATAAGACCCATATTAAAAGGCCACTTTTGTAGTACACTCATATGTATGTGGGCCAATTACTCCAGTTACCTTAAATGATAAAAATTATTTTGTGATCTTTGTTGATCAGTTTACACATTATTGTGTAACTTATTTAATTAAATACAAATCTGATGTGTTTAACATGTTTCAAGACCTTGTAGCCAAGAGTGAAGCTCATTTTAACTTAAAGGTTGTTAATTTATACATTGACAATGGTAGAGAATATCTTTCAAATGAGATGAGGCAGTATTGTGTTAAGAAAGAAATTTCTTATCACTTAATAGTGCCACATACACCTCACTTAAACGGTGTTTCTGAGAGAATGATAAGAACTATTACAGAAAATGCTCGAGCCATGGTCAGTGGTGCAAAACTAGACAAAAGCTTTTGGGGTGAAGCAATTTTAACTGCAACTTATTTAATTAACAGAATTCCTAGCAGAGCACTTGTAGATAGTTCAAAGACCCCATATGAGATGTGGCACAATAAGAAGCCCTACTTAAAACATTTGAGAGTGTTTGGCGCAACTGTTTATGTGCATATTAAAAACAAACAAGGAAAATTTAATGATAAATCACTAAAAAGTATTTTTGTGGGCTACGAACCCAATGGTTTTAAGTTGTGGGATGCTGTAAATGAAAAATTTATTGTCGCGAGGGATATTGTTGTCGATGAAACCAATATGGTTAATTCTAGAGCTGTTAAATTTAAAACAGTGTTCGTGAAGGACAGTAAGGAAAGTGAATATAAAAATTTTACGATGATAGTAGGGAAATAATACAAACAGAATTCCCGAATGAGAGTAAGGAATGCGACAACACAGAATTCCTGAAAGATTATTATTATTATTATTATAGAAGAGGGAGTCTCCCAGCGGAGAAAGAGCGAGGCACTGCGACCAATATGATCTTTTGTACCCAGAATGCTCTCCCTGTCATGACAAAAGCTGTTCTGCTTCCCTAATGAAGCATAACAGATCTTTCGTCGAGGAACGGACAATCTGCTCTGGAGTTGCGATTTCCACGTGCAGATGTTTTCTCCTTGTCCATACCAAGGCCGGACAGTCACATAGAATGTGTTTAGTAGTTTCATCGTCCTCTTTGCAGAGCCTGCACTCCGCGTCCGAGGACAAACGCATTTTTTTGAGGTGGTAGTTCACCAAGTGGTGGCCACTTAGGTAGCCAACAAGGAGATAGAGGTCTCTCCTGGAGAGTAGCTTGGTCCTTCGATCAACTTTGGAATTGGTAAGCTCTTTAGCCTGCCGCATCCCTGGTTGGAAGAACCAGTAGCGTTCAGTTAATCTTCCAGCCCAGGTTTTCACAAGGGAGGAGATAGTAGACCACCCCACGCCACAGAAGGGTTCGGGGCCGAGCAAGGTGGCTGATGACCCAGCCCTCGCTAGTTCGTCCGCCAGCTCATTGTCCTGGAAGCCAGAGTGCCCAGGTACCCAAATTAGGGTGACTTTATTCCTTATCGACAGCATCTGGAGACAATTCCAGCAGTCAGCCACCATACGCGAGCCTACTCTTTTTGAGGAGAGGGCTAGTATGGCCGCTTGGCTGTCCGAGAAGATGTATATTTTCGCTCCTCTAGTCCCCTTCTCAAGGATAAGACGGCAGCAGAACTCAATGGCGTGAACCTCTGATTGGAAAACTGTGGGCCAGTTGCCCATGGCAATCGAGGTCATGGAGTTGGGACCATGTATCCCAGCTCCAACCCTCTGTTCAGTCTTTGACCCGTCGGTGTACCAATGTATACCATTGGGGTCTCCGATGGGGTTGCCAGCATCCCAGTCCCTACGGTCCGGGATGAGGGTTCTAAATTTTGCACCAAAGAAGGTTTCCTTGGTCATAGAATCTGATCTAGTGCAGATCTCTAAGCCAGGAATGTCTTTGAGTAGGCTAGCATGCCCAGATTCGGTAGCTAGAAGCCCAGATTGGAGCTTGATTCTAATAAGGCTCATAGCAGCAACTTCTTTTATACGGATATGCAGCGGAGTCAGATTCAAAATCGATTCCATTGCTGCAGTGGGACAGGTGCAAAGCAGCCTATGCAATTTCGTGCATTTATTGATGGCAGTGACCTGCGTAACCTTGGGCCACCACACAATAGCAGCGTAGGTTACGATCGGTCTTGCCATCATCTCAAAAAGCCACCTAATGGTGCATAGTTCCCGTTCACTACGAGAGCCAGGTCGTCGGCATAGCCAATCGCTTCCACGCCCTGTTCTGCGAGTATGATTAGTAGTTCGTCAACTACTAGGGACCAGAGCAAAGGGGATAGAACCCCTCCCTGGGGACACCCTTTTACCGCACTAATATGGGCGGTCGTGGTGTCCAGGGTAGAGGAGATAGTCCGGTGTTTGAGCATGGCGTCAATCCACCGGATTATGGGACGGGCAATGTTCCTGCGCTCAAGCGCAGTAGAGATAGACCCGTAGCCGGTATTATCGAAAGCACCCTCTATATCAAGAAAAGAGCACAGAGCAATGTTCTTTGATACGAAGGCCTTTTCGATCTTACTCACTAATTTGTGGAGAGCGACCTTTGTCGATCTACCGGCTATATACGCGAACTGCGTGGGGTGCAGAGGGTTGTTTTCCTGCAGAGAGCACCGAATGTGCAAGTCTAGGAGCCTTTCCGCAGTCTTAAGCAGAAAGGAGGTAAGGCTGATCGGCCGGTAGGAATTAGGCTGGTCAAGAGGACGATTCCCCTGTTTGGGGATGAATACCACATTGACTCTCCTCCAAGAGTTGGGTATGTGTCCCCACGTGAGACTGGCTCTAAGAAGGCCGACCAGTGGATCAAGGATATGATCCAGACTGTTTTGGAGAAGGGCTGGAAAGATTTGATCACCCCTGGGGCTTTGAAGGGAGCGAAGGAATCTACAGCCCATTTGACCTTTTCAGGATCGAAGATGGTACCCGATAAACTGGTTCCACGTGAGTCAGGTGACCAGGTGGCGTCAACGTGACTGGATAGATCTGGGTTGGCCACGGAACCTGGGAAGTGAACTTGTAGTAAAAGTTCAAGTGCTTCCCTACGATCTTGAGTGAAAGAGCCATCTGCTCTTTTAAGAAGCCCTATACCATTAGACGATCCTTTGGCTAATACCTTGTGGAGCCTCGCTGCCTCTGGCAGAAGATTCTATGCTACCACAGTAGCTGCGCCACGTATCGCGTTTGGAGCGTCTAATGTTCTTATTATAGTTTGTGAGAGCGTCCCTATAGACGTCCCAACTTATACGGTTAGATCTGGCCTTGTTGAAAAGGCTTCTAACGTTCCTTCTTTGAGCAGCCAGCTCTTCGTTCCACCAAGGAACTTTACGGTTGACCGTTAGTGTCTTCCGAACTGAGCTGGCTTCGAAGGACGTAATAAGCACATCTTGGAGCAGGTTGGCAGCAAGTTCTATCTCACTGACAGAGTTAGGATTGCTGATCAACATGTCTGCTTTCAAAGCCACAGAGGCTTTGAAGAGTTCCCAATTTGTCTTTTTAGGACAAAAGGAGTTCTGGCGGATCTCGGACAAGGTGGCTTCGTCTGTGACCCGCCAGTTTATAAGCGAACTCGCAATTGAGTTGCTTATTAGGGTGAGATCTAATACCTCTTCCCTAATAGAATTAATAAACGTCGGTTTACATCCGACGTTCGCTATGTCTAAATGACAACACATTAGATAATCAAGGAGAGACTCACCACGTTTGTTGACGTCGCTGCTCCCCCAGATTGTGTGATGGGCGTTGGCATCACAGCCAATCACGAGCGGCTTGTTGTGGAGGCGGCAGAATCCCATAAGCCGCTGAACCTCTGCGGGGGGTACGTCATCCACATCGCCCGGGAAGTAAGCAGAGGCGATCACCACTTCCCGGACGCCATCAGCAGTGGCTACCTCCATAGCCGTTGCCACCAGGTCTCTGTGAATGAAGTTGGTTAAAGGAAAGTGTCTCACACTGTTATTGATCAGTATAGCAGTGCGAGGGGCACCTCCCATACGGTCATATAATAACTTACATGATCCGCGTGATAGTCCACGGACGAGGCCACCTATTAACCATGGCTCTTGGACGAGAGCCAGGTCAATATCCTCTTTACAGACGACCCTGCACAGGGTGGCTGACGCTCCTCTGGCGTGGTGCCGGTTCGCCTGGAGCACTCTAGTTGCGCTCCGCATCCTCTCTCAGCGCCTTGGTGACAAGGCCACATGCCACAGCGCCACTGCGGCCGCAGCACTGGTGGACGCCACCGGTGCGGCAGCCACTGCTGTCGCATAGGTAGGGGCCACCTTTGACGCTTCCGGAGGGGCGCTGGAAGGGGGGGGAATGGTTGGAGAGGGGGATGGGGGACGGGCCGGGGAGGGAGAGGTTCTGGGGACGGAGTTCTTCAGGAGAAGTTTGACTCGTCCAAAGACGAATTTCACCTTCCCGTTGCACTCCGTCAGAGCCTTATACGACTCCTCGTCGACCAACATCGCGAGGTGGGTCGTAGTGCCGTTGAGGGTATGCTGGACCACCCGCCACTGTTTTGTCGAGAACAACTCCTCGTTTTGGATACCAAGGTATCGCAAAATATCGGCGGGTGTGAGTACAGCACTAATGGGGAAGTATCCTCTAATGAGGTGAGCTTTAGGGAACTCGGACTCCTCCAGTAGTTTAATGTCAAGGGAGCTGATGGACCTGATGTGTCCAACGGCTCCCCTGACCCAGTCGGCAGTGCGGCTATCCTCGCACACCAGGAGCAGCCATTCATTTCGAGGTATGCAACCCTCGACACCCGGACTGGCACCCAATGTGGGATGAAGAAGCAGAGCCTTGGCAATGCTTGCTTTCACCGTGGCCACTTGCTCCGGTGAAAGCGGGTTTTTTTGAGTCAGCCGAAGTGAAGCCCAGTTTCACGCTGCTCGACACCTGGCTGAGAGGTGGCTTTGTGGACTCCACATGAGTCTTTTTGGGCTTCTTTGAAGACCCTTGAGGTTCGAGGACGGTATCGTCAGCGCGCGTCCGTTTGGCCTTGGTTCACGGGGGGCGCGGTGGCGATAGCCAGAGCTTCTGCTCTCCTCGAACCCTTTGCGAGTGCGGCTTTGAAAAGCCTCTTCTCACGGGTCTTCATTTTCACAAAGGCGTTCTCAGAGTCCAGTCGCAGCCGCTGTATCTGAGAGCCTGCTTCCGTGAGACCTGACCTCTGCGAGGCCACGGAAGCGTCGTCAACGAGGCTGATCAGGTCAGCGGCAGCTTCAGCGTCAGAGGACATCACCTCGACGAGCTGCTGCCGGCCTGAGCAGCTATTGAACGAGAAATCAGCACTGGCGAACTCATCGTCCAAGGGAGTCCGTGGCCTGTCCGGGTCCCCTAAAGTACCAGGGCCAAGACCCGTGGTATTGGGGGTGGAAGCCAGCAGCCCACTGGCTGCAGTGCTGTTGTTGGGGTCGGCCGTTAAGGCCTCGCCCTGGGTTGATGCTGTCGAAGTCGCATCGGACTTATCTTTTGTAAAATTTATATCCATACTTTGGACCCACGAGTAGGCGGGAAGGGAAGGTCACCCACGGCATAGCCCGCGTGCCGTGGGAAGTCTAGAAGAAACTGGAGAGCGACAGGTATCCAGAGTCCGCATACTAACGACCGGGCTACCCCCCGGCCATGCATCCCTTGGCGTATGCTGTTCCGCCTTGGATTGGGGTGATTTATAGAATCACAATCTTCGCCCGACTACAATTAGTCAGCACCCCTAGCAGAGACATGACCGTGCTAGGGGCCTGCTTCCAGCCGCCCTCACGTGGAGAGTATAGCCGCACTTCCGACAGTAGGAGCAAGGACGGCACGTACCCCAGCCAAAGCTGGGGTTCCATGTGATTCCCCTTACTGTCTCTGACGGCTGACGGCCATTCCTGAAAGATAGTAAGGAATGTAATAAATATTTTCTGAATGAGAGTAAGAAAAGAAAGCGTGATGATCTCCTGAATGAAAGTAAGGGATCGAGCAACCCGAAGTAGGGAAAGTGAAACAGCAGAGCACTTAAAAGAAATTGGAAATGATCAGAATCCAATTAAAAGCCTCAGATATCTTATAATGAAGAGGATAATAGTTTGAATAAATTTTTTCTAAATGGTCACACCATACCTAACGATGTCCCAAATTCATTTCATGAAATTCAATACAGAGATGATAAATCCTTTTAGGAAGAAGCCATCAATACAGAGTTAAGTGCTCATAAAATTAATAATACTTGGACAATAACAAAAAGGCCTGAAAAAAAAAATATTGTAGATAGTAGATGGGTATTTTCTATTAAATATAATGAACTTGGAAATCCAATTAGATACAAAGCAAGATTGGTTGCACGAGGATTCACTCAAAAGTACCAAGTCGACTATGAAGAGACATTTGCTCCTGTAGCTAGAATCTCAAGTTTTCGATTCATATTATCATTGGCCATACAATATAACTTAAAAGTCCATCAAATGGATGTAAAAACAGCTTTCTTAAATGGCACGTTAAAAGAGGAAATATATATGAGAATTCCTCGAGGTATATCGTGCAATAGTAACACTGTGTGTAAATTGAATAAGGCAATTTACGGACTCAAGCAAGCGGCTAGATGCTGGTTTGAAGTATTTGAGCAAGCATTGAAAGACTGTGAGTTTGCAAACTCTCCAGTAGATCGCTGTATATATATTTTAGACAAAGGTAACATCAATGAAAACATAAGAGTGGATGAGTGCATAAGTTCGTGCCCGATTCCGCTGGATGCCGTTCGAATCGTTTGAGAGTGGCGCTCGTGAAAGAAATATATACATATTATATATCGTTGGAAAGGTGACAGTCCGAACTGTAAATCAAGCTTAAAACAACTTCATTTTGATTTGAGTTGCTTAGTGAAAAGACGCATGGAAGATGGACAACGAAAAAGATCATATGCGTCATATTATGTTATACGAATTCCACAAAGGAAAAACAGTGGGCGCTGCAACTAAAGATATTCGCGAAGTTTATTTGGATCGTGCGCCAGCACTCCGCACAGTAAAGAAATGGCTCGCGAAATTTCGTTCTGGAGATTTTAACCTCGAAGATCAACCTCGCAGTGGACGGCCTTCTGAGCTTGATGACGATGTTCTAAGGACTTTAGTTGCGAATAACTCACGTATTTCGACGGAAGAGGTTGCCAGTGAATTGAACGTCAACAAATCAACTGCGTTTCGTCGTTTAAAAAGGTTGGGTACACTTTGAAGCTCGATACATGGGTGCCACATCAGTTGAGTGAAAAAAACAAAGTGGACCGTATGTCAACAGCAATTTCTTTGCTTCGACGGATCAAAAACGAACCTTTTTTGGATCGGCTCGTGACTGGTGATGAAAAATGGGTCCTGTACAACAATGTTCAACGCAAAAGAACATGGAAACAGGCACACTAAGGGGCGGAACCGATGTCGAAAGGTGGACTGCATCCGATGAAGGTACTGCTGTGCATTTGGTGGGATATCCGAGGCGTGATCTATTTTGAGCTCTTGCCAGCTGGAGAAACGATCACTGCCAACAAGTATTGTCAGCAATTGGTCGAATTGAAGAAAGCAATTGATGGAAAACGTCCGATTTTGGCCAATCGCAAAGGAGTTCTTTTCCATCATGACAACGCCAGGCCACATGTTGCAAAACCGACCCTGGCCAAACTGAAGGAGATGAATTGGGAAATCATGCCGCATCCCCCATATTCACCCGACATTGCACCTTCTGATTATCACTTGTTTCGATCGCTGCAGAATAATTTGAATGGAAAAAAATTTAAAAATGTGGAAGAGGTCAAAAACCACCTTGACACCTTTTTCAACGAGAAACCGCGCGATTTCTATGAATCAGGCATCCGTAAATTGGTTGAACGTTGGGAGTGGATTGCCGAACATGATGGCGAATACATAATTGATTAATAAAAGCGCTTTCTTCAAAAAATTTCAATTTTAGTTTGCACTTGAAATCGGGCACGAACTTATGCACTCATATTATATGTAGATGATGTGGTTAAGTCCGTGACTTTTTGAATAAAATATATTTTTTTCGTCAAAGAAGCGTTTTATTTCTCAACATAATCTCCTTTTAGCTCTATACATTTAGTCCAGCGTTTTTCCAATTTTTTTATTCCTTCCAAATAATAGGTTTTCTCAAGGCCCTCAAAATAGTCGTTTGTTTCTGTGATGACCTCTTCATTTGACCCGAATCTCTTACCGCCGAGCCATTTCTTCATGTTTGGAAACAAAAAATAGTCACAGGGGGCTAAATCTGGAGAATATGCTGGATGGGGTAGCAGTTCGTAGCCCAATTTATGAAATTTTGCCATGCTGACTACACACGTGTGCACCCGTGCATTGTCCTGATGGAACAGCACTTTTTTTTTCACCAAATGCGGTCGTTTCTGCATCAAATCAATATCGAATCTGTCCAAAAGCTCTGAATAATATTCGCCGGTGATCGTTTTACCCTTTTCAAGGTAATCGATGTGAATGATACCTTGTGCATCCCAAAAAACTGTGGCCATGACCTTGTTGGCCGACAGACCCACCTTGGCCTTCTTTGGTGCACGTTCACCCGGAGAAACCCACTGTCTTGATTGTTCTTTGGTCTCTGGTGTGGTGTGGTGGATCCATGTTTCGTCTACGGTAACGAAACGGCGCAAAAATTCGTTTGGATTGCGGTTGAACATCGCCAAACACTCCTTTGAAATGGTCACACGGTTGCGCTTATGGTCGTGTGTGAGCAATCGCGGCACCCATCGCGCGGAAAGCTTTTTCATGTCCAAATATTCATGTAAAATGTGATGTACCCGTTCAGTTGAGATGCCTACAGCCTCAGCTACCTCACGCACTTTCATTCTCCGATCATCCAATATCATTCCATGGATTTTGTCGACGATTTCTGGCATGACGACCTCTTTTGGGCGACCTGAACGTTCGGCATCACTTGTACTGGTACGACCACAACGGAACTCAGTAAACCATTTCTTAACCATTGAAATTGATGGTGCAGAGTCCCCATAATATTTATCAAGTCTTTCCTTGGTTTCGGTGATGGATTTTTTACGCAAAAAATAATGCTTAATTAGCACACGAAATTCACTTTTTTCCATTTTCGTTAAAATTCACGAGATCGTCTGCTTTCAATGCCTATAAAACGCAAACTAAGAAACGCAGCTTTCTCAAAATTTTACAGTCAGCTGTTAATCGATAACTGCTGACAGGAGCAGTGTTGTATTTAGAGCAGGTGCGCGGCAAATACAAAAAGTCACGGACTTATCAAACGACCCTCGTATATACTAATGACTTTTTTTGTTTATTAATTGTAGACGTTATTTTTGAGGGGGCGTGTTGGAATACCCCTATTCAACAACAAAAATAACGTTTAGCAACACTAATTTATATTTTACATGCATGGTCACACTTTTTATTTCCTTCCTTCTTCTTGAACTTCTTCTTGAAATATAAATAATTATAAATAACCAAAACATAAATCTTGACTTATTATTTAAAAGGACACTATAAAATCAGAAACTACAACAAAGACAGACAGAGAGAAAGCAAGAGGGAGTAAGAGTGATTGAGAAAGAGTGGTGAAGGGGAGAGCGGAAGACTGCAAGTGTCATTTAGCCGCACTGGGGCAGGAAAACGCAATGTTTTAGTGCACAGTGGAACGAAAGAAAGCAGAATTATCTCCCTCAACTCTCCTCAACAACTCCACCGCTCAGGTCACGAGTGGTAACTCGCGCACACACCGACAGCGAAGAGTGCAGACGATCACAGCGAGCGCCAGCAAGAGTGCACGGACAGCAGAAATGCAAGAAAGACTACACACACACATAGTGTTACTCAGAGTGCACGCACACGCAGCCGAAGCCAAGAGAACCAAGCCGAGAGTGCACACGCACAAAAAAGATGCAATAGAGAGAGTTTTTTTTTTTTTTTTTTTTTGTAGCGCCTTACGGTAGAAAAATTAAAATCTTCGAAAGATACCACCTACCGTCCGTAGGTGGCAGGCACGATTCATAACCCTCCAATTAGGGTTATGCCTACGTACTAAAACAAAAACCTACGTATGCTCTTCTCTAAGACTTCGATGAGCAGGATGTGAAGCCACTTGCACTCCCTTCCTTAAATGCTGGCCATAAGGCGCACGTCCTTCCTTCTTCCTTCTTCCACCCTTTAGTCGCCTTTTACGACAAGCCGGGTACGCTGAGGTAGTATTCTTCTCCCGCCACCACACAGGAACACGTATGATTCTTTAGTCTCCAGCTCGGTTGGCCGTCTCGTCGGCTCGGACCCGTTTCATCATCATGGTGATGATCCTGTGTCCCCGCTCCCATGCATCACTATTCGCCATCATAACCGCGAACAGGCCACTTGGGCTCAGCGGATCTCCAGTCAGCGCTCTTAGCTGCTCTCTCTCCGCCGTAAACCTGGAACAGTCCATTAGTACGTGTTCCGCTGTTTCCACCGCATCGGGGCAGTAGAGGCATTGGGTTGACTCTACGTGACGGAACCGAAGTAGGTATGACCGAAAACAGCCATGATCCGTGACAAACTGCGTTAGGTGGTAGTCCAGGCTTTTGTGTTGGCACTGTTCCTATACCGCTAACTCAGGGATGAGCTGGTAGGACCACCTCCCGCGTTGTGACCTTTGTCATCTACTCTGCCACTCACCCATCAGCTGCTCGTGAGCCTCTAGCCGGTTGGCGCCTTCACGAATTTGGCAGAGAGCCTAGCGTGGTCCTTGAATTGCGTGGCCGCAATTGTTAAGCCGGCGTCCTCGAGCCAGCCGATGGCCGCAGTAATTGTCGCGTTGCATTTGCCTTGAAGTTCAGCTATAGTTTTAGCGACTGCTGTTATAGCTACATCGTCCGCAAAGCAATGCAGTTCAGCTCCAAAGGGTCTGTTGATGCGCAGGATCCCGTCGTACATGATGTTCCACAGTATCGGTCCAAGCACTGATCCTTGGGGAACACCTGCCGACACTCGGTACCTTTTCGGGCCAGCCTCCGTATCGTACCAAAGGACGCGATCCGTGAAATAATTTCCAACGACGATCCTCAAGTACTCCGGGATACCCATCCTGTGCATGGCGCTGAGAATTACGGGCCATCTAGCGGTGTTAAATGCGTTCTTAACATCCAGCGTGACAATTGCGCAGTACTCCTTCGTTCCCCCTAACCATCTCTCACCATCGAGGGCGTTCTTGGCAATGTTACTCACACCCAAGGGTGCGTCCAGGGTACTCTTTCCTTTGCGAAAACCATACTGCTGACTCCCTAGGCCATTGATGCTCTCGGTGATTGCCTCTATTCGTGAGTACAGTATACGTTCCAACAATTTACCCACAACGTCCAATAGGCATAATGGGCGATAGTTGTTTGCGGCGTGTGCTGGACCCTTGCCTTTCGGTAACAGCACCAACTTCTGTTTTTTCCACCTCGTTGGAAAGACCCCGTCCGTGAGGCACTGCTGGAACGTGTCGCTAAAGATGTCAGGCCTGGCCAACGCTACAGCCTTGATCACTGCTCCAGGAATCCCATCGATGCCAGGAGCTTTATTGGGCTTGATACGCTTGGCTGCCTCAATAACTTCTAGTTCCGTGACGCGCGGGAAATCAAGGGGAGGGGCAACCGTTGCTGGCCGCCATGAAGTGGTCTGCATTGGGAAAAGTTCCGCTACAATGCTAGACAAGGCATCAGGGTCCGATGGAGTTGCCTCTCTCTTCCTAAGTTTGTTCGATACGAGCTTATATGCCATACCCCAGGGATCGTTGTCAACGCTATCTAAAAGTTCACTGAAGGCACGCGACTTGGCCGCCATTATGCCGTGCTTGAATTGTCTGCGTTTGGTTCTGAAGTCCTCCCAGAGTTCCGTATACTGGGTACTACCTCTGGCTCGTTGCGCCTTTCTTCTTGCCCTAAGGTAGTCAGCCCGAAGTTGGTTTAATGTGGCGCTCCACCAGTATACAGGTGACTTCCGCTGCGTTTTAGCTCTCTTTGGCATAATAGCGTCGCACGTTGCTGCAAGTTTCTTCATAAGGTCTGCCGCCATTGTCTCTACGTGAGCCTTTGAGATTGCCAGGGAGTCTATTTGTTATGCTAGCATATCCTCATCGATTTTTCTGGTGTCCCATGCTTGACCGACTGTTCTTTTCTGCCGTCTCCACGTCTGGGCCACAGGTAGGAGGCTGAAAGAGATCATTGCATGGTCGCTAAGCGTCACCATCTCATGTACCATCCAACTAGAGTTAGTGTTCGCCACGAGCCCTCTGCTAACGAACGTTATGTCGATAAAGGACGTGCCCCTGTCATTATTGAACGTAGGCTTGATGCCGTCGTTCAGCAATATTAGGTCCAGCATGTCCATAGCGTCTATTACAGCTCGGCCTCTGGGATTGGATACGCGGCTTCCCCATTCTACTGCCCAGGCATTAAAATCTCCAGCAATGATTTTAGGACTGCGCCCTTCGCATGGCTCACCATCAGCTCTAACATCTCCTCGAACTGGTCCAGGCTGTCGCTAGGCGGAGCATAGCAGCTGTAAATATGCACGCCTTTTATCCTTGCATATGCAATTCCGCGCATCGGCGCGGCTGCCAGATCCTGCACGTGTAGGGGGCTGCAACATTTGGGCTGAACATTGCGCTCCGCCGCAATTTGAGCCAGAAGACTCTGAGCAGCTGCGCGTTGGCGCAGCAGCTGTTGTGCTGGCGTTGGCGCGTGTGAATTTTGGTTTGTTTACATTTTTTAGGGGGCTTAGCTTTCGTTTTATTTGGATGTAGCGATCCATTCCAGTCTGTATGGCCGGCTTTGCGTTTACGTTTTCTTATGTTGCAGTTTGTTTTGCTGTCTGCGTAGTTTTCGTTGTGTTTGTGTGTGTTGAGCGGGCAGTCGGCATCGGTGTTGTATTGGTTATTGGGGTTGTCGCGACAATTGAAGAGTTTGTGCTTGCTTTTACAGCTAAGTTCTGTTCTCTTTGCTTGGTGTGAGCAGATTTTGTTGGTAAGGGAGACGAAGAGCGAGATCGTTCTTTGACGTTCGCTGTAAGCAGGTGTTCGTTTGGCGGGTTGGGAGTTGCCGATCGCGGGCGGTCGGATTGCGTCGACCCGATAGATTGTAGCGACGGCGACGGGGAGCAAGAGCGTTCACTGTCGCGTGTTAAGAGAGCTGTCGGGTTGGGGGTGATTGACCGCTCGCGATTCAATTCCGCGGAGACGACGGAAAAGTAAGCGTTGTTGCGTTGCAAAGAGAGCCGTCGCTCATCTTGCTGACGTTGACGCTGCGCGCGAGCTTCGTTTTCACTCATTGTTTTTGGTTAGTTTATTTATTTTTGTAATTAGTTGATTAATAACTTATAGATTTGTTAGAAAATCTATGTATATGTGCAGGCATTGCACTGAGCGTCTTTTCGCTTATGATTTTGTGTTTGGTTCACTATTCTGTTTCGATTTTTTAGAATTGTTTAACTGGAGCACTGTTAAAAACACGTCCGCATGCAATGAGGTGACAATTGCAAACGCAGTTAGCAGCACGTTCGTTTTGCTCCTGATCATGGCAAGTATGCTTCGCAAATCATCGTTTTGTAACGCCATGACTAAGTCTGCAGACCGTATTGGCGATACAGTTGGGGATTTTCCTCCCTTAATCCATCCATTGGCAACGCGTTGCCTGTAGCAGTGGCGTTATCAGATGTGGGGGTCCGGATATACTCCTCTACAGCAATGCTGTGACTGGATACCGGTCTTTCCACAGTCAACGCCGCTGGCCCGGTGATTCCGACTCCCTTTACTTGCGTGCTTACACTTCCGCTTGTAGGGGACCTCGACATTCTCGAGCTTCTCTTGAAAGGATCGAGGTCCGTAGGCACAAAGCCCTCGTATGGATTATCCATGTTCAATCCACCGACAGTGGATTAATCTTGCAGTCAACGTGAACCGCGTTTTTTGATCCGTTTTAATCGCGCGGCAGAACAAATTGTACATCACCACTATGTGGATCTGCACTATAACCAAGTGTTCTGGGTACGCTGACTTCGGTAATAGTGAAATTTCGCGCAGCGCTTCTTAAACACGTCCGTATCAGAAGAACTTTCACTTTCACTCCCCGCAATAGAGAGAGTGGCCGGCGACAAGTGTGTCGCCCTTTGGCACGCGCCAGAATCAAGACGGGTCAACGACATGGAGAGCGGAGAGAAGTCAGTCGGCAAACGAAACTAATTAGGTCAAGTGCACAAAACTCTGACAGTGAAAACAAAAGTGTGCAAGTGAACGACGGCAGCTGGAGAACAACAACAGCGGCAACAACAACAGCAGCAACAATAACAGCAGCCACTGCACAAACAACACCACGGCAACGACAACAACAGCTCCAAGCGACGTCACGGCAGCAATGACAACAGCGGCATCCCCGAGAACGACGTCACAACAGCAACAACAGCAGCGACAGCGACGACCCCAGCGGGACTGATTTCTGGTGAGCGACGCTTAGTATTCTTGTGTTTCGGCAATCAGGGCTGCGGCGCAGCGTTAGTATAGTTTATTTTTGTCAAACGGCTACGGTGCTAGGCAGGGCTATAGCATAAGCTACTCTGAGGCCAAATTATAACGTAAATAAAGAAAAGACAAATGAACAGAATTTACAGTTGTTTGGCGTTGATGACCGTGCCTGTAGAGGCGTGAGACCCAGCGGAGGCACTCCAGAGGAAGCGGTCAGTATTCCAGCACCCCAACTGAATCGAAGGTTTGGCGAAAGTGTGGCAGTCGGGCTCAACCAAGCCACACTTGCGCTCAACATTCGAAGCAGGCGATGTTGGCGGTCCTGTCTCACAGACTGGCCGCAATGTCGACTGAGAAGTGAGCGGGGCGCGGAGTACTGATTCGTGCCGCACGGGTACTGTGGTATCCACCCCTGAGCCAGTAGTTCGACAGAGCGTGATAGTTGGGCTCAACCACATCATACTCATGTCGAACTGTTGGCACAACGACGCGCTAGTGGTGTTGGGGACGACCTCGAGAGGCCGGCGCCAATATCAGTGGCGTGGCAGGCGTAGATACTATATACTCGTACAGCGTGTATGGCCATTTGACTCGGTATGACCGAGGCATCATGCGCGTATTCCCCTTTCCCTCCCGCTGAGACCGAAATGCTCCTCTCTCACTCCCAAAGGGAGCTATTCTCCGTCTCACAGTCTCGGCAATTTTACAAATAATTTGTAAAAGTGGCTCTGGACAGGACCGAGCGTACCTCAGCCAGAGAAACTACCTTTCAAGAGGAACTTTCGTTTAAAAGAGCAGTACGACTCCATTATTCAGGAGTATTTAGAGTTAGGCCATATGAGGCCAGTCTCCCGAAGTAACGACTGCAACAATTTTTATCTCCCTCATCATGCTGTGTTCAAACCTGAGAGCACCACGACCAAAGTTCGCGTTGTTTTCAACGCCTCCAGTTCGTCCTCCAATGGGAAGAGCTTGAACGATAGCCTACATCCAGGACCCGTTCTCCAATCCAATCTGACCATGCAGATCTTGAAATGGCGCTTTTTCCGTTACGTTTTCAATGCTGACATCACAAAGATGTACCGGCAGATACTCGTCCACACGAGTCACACGCTATTTCAACGAATCCTCTTCAGGAATCCAAATGGTGAAGTATGTGATTATGAACTGAACACAGTCACTTTCGGAGTAAACTGCGCTCCATTCTTGGCCATTCGGGTTCTTCGACAGCTCTCCCAGGATGTTAGCAAACATTTTCCTCGCGCCAGCGACATCATATCCAACTACATGTACGTAGACGATATCCTTGCTGGCGCGCACTCTATAAAGCGCGCCACAGTGTACATTGAAGAGTTACGCAAAGCTCTTGAGACAGCTTGTTTTCCTTTAAGAAAGTGGACCTCCAACCACAAAGATGTGCTAGCTAATAACCCCAAGGACCATCTATTGAACGCCGATTTCCTCGAACTTGAGGAAGCGAGCTTAGCAAAGACTCTAGGTATACGCTGGCAAGCGCATACGGATGAGTTCCTCTTTGCCCCTCCGAAGCAGATTTGAAACAGTCTTACACTAAACGTGAAGTTCTCTCTCACATCGCCAAGTTATTCGATCCAGCAGGCTGGCTGGCACCATTTGTGGTCCGTGCCAAAATTTTCATGCTGGAGATATGGCTGCAAAATCTTGGATGGGATGAAGCATTGCCAAGCGAACGCCAACAACGCTGGCAGGATTTCCTATCCAGTTATTTATCCCTCCATAACCTTCGGATCCCAAGATGGGTCCAATATACCCCAGTAGCTAAGCTCCAAATCCATGGTTTCTGCGACGCATCTCAGCGCGCCTACGGAGCAGCTATAAATATCCGTGTTGAAAATCAACACAAGACTTCAAGCCATCTTCTTGTAGCCAAGACCAGAGTAGCTCTTGTGAAGACCATCTCCTTGCCTCGTTTAGAACTTTGCTGTGCATTACTGCTAGCCGAGTTATCAGCAACACTCCTCCCTCAGCTTCCAGTCAATAGCTACGAAGAGTACTATTGGACTGATTCCATAATTGTGTTAGCCTGGCTTAGTAAGCCTCCATGTAAATGGACGACTTTCGTGGCTAACAGAGTGGCTAAGATAACTCAGCTCACTAGTTCGAGCAAATGGTCTCACGTCAGATCTGAGCAGAACTACGCCGATCTTCCCAGTAGAGGCGCCTCGTCAGAGGACCTCATTGGTAATAGACTCTGGTGGCATGGACACGATTGGCTGAACCTTCCAGCAGAGCAGTGGCCTGTTGCGATCGAAATCGCTCACGAGACAGACGAAGAGCTTCGTGCTGTCAAATGCAACTTAACAAAGTTGCCTCCTTCACCCTTTTGTATCTTGGAGAAATTTTCCGAGCTCGACAGTGCACTGCGAGTGATGGCTTATGTATATCGCTTCATTCAGAGGTGTCGCAAGCCTGATCTTACACTCCCTCCAGATATCAGCAGCTCTGAACTCTCCAACGTTCAAGATTTGCTCATCCGGAGCACCCAACGTACTCAGGTCCATAAAGAGTAGAACTGTCTGTTGAACAAGGAGTAGATTGCAAGGAGTAGCGACATCGCTAATTTGAATCCGTTCATCGACGCCAGCGGAGTCATGAGATCATGCGGTCGTGTGAGAACATCCGCTTCTTTAAGCTATGACGAGAGGCACCCGTTCATCCTTCCGTACTCATGTCTTTCTCACACCTCCTCGTCCATTTTATGCATCGTATCTCCCTCCCTGGTGGTAATAAATTAGTGATGCGTCTCATTCGATCACGCTACTGGATTCCAAAGCTCCGTACTTTAGTGAAAGCCACCATTAATTCCTGTCGAGTTTGCATCCTCTATCGAAAGAAGTTGCAAACTCAACTCATGGGTACTCTGTCCTCTGCGAGAAAGACGTTCGTCGGAGCCTCCAAGGTCTTTACTTCAGAGTTAATGAAGGCAGTAAAGGCTGATGTATCCACAAAATACAGCCATCAAAATCTCGCATGGCATTTAAATCCTCCCAGCGCGCCGCACATGGGTGGCTTATAGGAAACTGGAGTAAAGAGCTTCAAAACGCTTTCCTACAAGTCCACTTCCTCATTAAAGTACACTTTCGAAGAGCTATCCACACTCCTTTGCAAGGTCGAAGCTGGCCTTAACTCCAGGCCGATTTCTCCTATGTCTGAGAGCCCCACCGATCTTTTAGCCTTGACTCCTGGCCACTTTCTGATCGGCGGTCCGCTCATGTCCATCGCAGAGCCTGAAATCCAAGAAGACGCAGTATCCATCATCAACCGATGGCAGCGACTTAAGGCTCTACATCAACAGTTTTGTTTCCGTTGAAAAGAGGAATACCTTAAAGAGTTACACAAACGCTCCAAACCCGAAAGAAGCCATCGCCGCCACCACGAACACTTATTATCCGAGTCGTCGCCCACGCACTCGTCTTAGGATTTTAAAATTGCCCATATTTTTTTTAATTTTTTCTTATTTTTTACAAACTCAACACTCTTAAATACTTCGCTCTTTGGTTAAGCCAAATAGCCTATATAAAAGCAAACGCGCCTCCAAGCGCTAGTTCAGTACTGAGTACGCTATCAGCTGCGATAGCCCTGCCAAGTTAACTTCAACTACGAAGTCCGTTATCCAACCTAGTGATAATCAAAAGGCTTAAGTTCTTCTTGAAAGAATTAATAAAAGTGTTTAGTAAAAAACAAAACAATTGGTTTTTTTTTGTTTACTAAACCCTAAACTAAATTCGTATAACAGCCTAAAAATGTCAGTACGTCACAGCAACGAAGATTTGACAAGCGCATTGAGAGGAGACGAGACATTTTGCAACATCTGTCACCAGCCTTTGAATGAAACTGATCGCACTGCAGTAACACCGTGCAGACATCCATTTCACCTTCGTTGTATAACCGAACACTTAAGAACTTCTCGTAATTGCCCAATATGTAGGCAAACATGCACTTTAGAATCTCAATTACTAGCCAACGATAATTTACAAGCAGAACAATTAGCCACAGGACACACACAAAACGATACAACACCTAGTAATGAACCCAACGCAAACCAGCAACCCGCAAGGGGTAGAAACTCGTCCATTAGAGGCAAAAATCCAGGTAGGCGTAGGGGCATGGTCACCAGATCTCAGCAGCAGCTAAATACAAGCTCGCGTTTAAATAACAGCAGCGCTAGTACGGATAATAATGCCAACGTAAACAACACCAGAATGAATATTGATGACATTAATAACGCAATCCAAACTGCTATGCAGGTTCAGCAACAGCAAATGCTGCAAAACTTGACGGCATACATACAAACACAGTTGTCTTCCTTGAGTTTAGGCCATCACATCACTTCTAACGTGCAAGAAACTAGAAACGACTTACCGAGTCAGTTACCACGAACAGTACCAATTTATAATACAATTAGTTCGAACCCAAACTCGAATAATAGTCGACATAGTCACATCTCGACTAGGTCTAACACGCAGGTTCAGCCTGAAAAAGTTCCAAACATCATTCAAAGTTGGCGCATCAAATTTGATGGAGTCAAAGATGGTCTTAATGCTGAAGAATTTCTCTACAGAGTTAAATCATTAGCACAGCAGAACTTAAATGGAGATTATCAACTTTTGTGTGACCATTTACATTTGTTTTTCGCCGGTAAAGCCAACGAATGGTACTGGCAATACCACCGTTCCTGCAATTATCTCACTTGGGATGACTTTTGTAAGGAATTTATGCAGAAATTCAGGGATATCGACTCGGATATGGACATCTGGGAATCAATTAATAGTAGACATCAAGGAGATAAAGAATCATTTGAGGAATATCAATTCCATGTAGAAAAACTCGTTGCCAGATTGAAAAACAAGATCTCAGAAGAATCTTTAGTTCACCTTTTAATACGACATGCGAAATCCTCAGTTCGATATGAACTAATGCACCTTAACATAAAGACGTTGTCTCGACTGAGAGAAGAAATTCGCACTCATGATCTATACTGCAAGCAACTAAAGACTCATGCAGGGAAAGGTAGTGCAAATTCGCGTCCATTCATTTCGCAAATTGAGCAAGATTCTGAAGAATCGACAACAAAAGAAGTACAGGCAGTTCAGTACAAGCCACTAAAATGTTGGAACTGCGATAAAATAGGACACAGGTTTGAGGACTGTCTTGAGGCTCGCAGTATCTTCTGTTTCGGGTGTGGTGCCAAAAACACCTATAAGCCCAAATGCAAGACATGTAATCCGTCGGAAAACCGACTGTCGGATGCGTCAGCCTAAACCTACCTGTCGCATCCAAAATTTTAAGGTCAGATTGTAGCACACAAACGGATCTCAGTTTAGAGTCCGAGTGCAATACACAACCCACCAGATCTGACCCAACAACAAAAACAAATATTTTCCAGCCATATCATATTCGTGCAGCACAATATGCAGCAGCTAAGCAACGTATCTTTGGTGATGTGTGCAGTTGTGAATGGCCACCAAAAAGTAGACGTTCAACTTCTCGCTTGCGCGCCTTTTGGAAAAATGTAAGAAATAGCCGCCGAAAGCTACTTTCTGCCATTTTTCTCAGCGAATGTGATAACAGATTATACACCAAAATAAAAATCTGTGACAAGAATTATGAAGCGTTGCTCGATTCTGGAGCCACAATTAGCTGCATCGGCAGCCAAGCGGCAAAAGATCTAATTCAACATCCAAAGCTTCATAAATGTTCCGGACGCATTCGAACTGCGAATAATTCAGAATGTTCCGTAGTTGGCAAACTTATTATCGACATTATTTACCGAAACCAAAAAGCTTCAGTAGAATTCTTTATAATACCAGATTTGAAGCAGGATATCTACTTAGGCATAGGTTTCTGGAAAGATTTTGGTTTGTTGGATAAAATTACCGATATAACGCCAACAATATCTGAACTTGACGTAGGTCGAGAAGACGATTTACCAGACACTTCAAAAAGATATACACTCTCAATATCTCAGCAAAATAAACTGAATATAGTCATCAGCAAGCTACCATCGTATGAAAAAGAAGGTTTAGGGAGAACGCATTTGATAGAGCATAGCATCGACATAGGCGACGCTAAGCCCATCAAACAGCGTCATTGGCCAGTATCTCCCGCGAAAGAAAAAGAAATGTTTTCAGAAATTGAAAATATGCTTGCGCTTGACGTAATAGAAGAAAGTAAAAGTCCTTGGAGCAGCAATTGTGTACTAGTCAAGAAAGGAGAGAAAATGCGCTTATGTTTAGACTCGAGAGAAGTAAATAAAGTGACACTGAAAGACGCTTATCCCTTACCCCATGTGGACGGCATCCTCAGTAGGCTACCTTCAGCACGGGACTAGACATGAAACACGCCTTCTGGCAAATTCCACTGGAGCAAAAATCTCGTCAGTATACTGCATTCACTGTGCCAAATCGACCGCTATACCAGTACAAGGTCATGCCTTTCGGTTTGTGTAACGCGGCGCAAACTCTTTGCAGATTGATGGATCAAGTCATTCCTGCTTATCTACGAACCAGAGTATTTATATATTTAGATGACCTTCTAGTTCTTTCAGACGATTTTGATTCACATATGAAGTTGTTAGAAGAAATCGCATCGTACCTTCGCCAGGCTAATTTAACGATTAACATAGCCAAATCCAAGTTTTGCATGTTAGAGATCAAATACTTAGGATTTATTATAGGATACGGCCAATTAAAGACAGATCCTCAAAAAGTAAGCGCTATTAAAGATTTTCCCCCTCCGACTTCCGTCAGGCAACTTAGAAGATTTTTAGGACTCTCAGGGTGGTACAGGCGTTTCGTTGAGAATTACGCAACGATCACTTGCCCACTTACGGATCTTTTAAAGAAGAACAAAATATTTGATTGGAATCAGGACGCGTAAAGCGCTTTTAACTTGTTAAAATCCAAACTAACAAGTGCACCCTTGTTAATGACACCTGATTTTTCAAAGCCTTTCGTTCTGCTTTGCGACGCGAGTTTATATGGTCTTGGTTGTGTGCTTGCCCAAAAGAACGAAGACGGCATAGAATTGCCAATCGCATACATGTCCGAGAAATTAACGAAAGTTCAACGAAATTACACGGTAACCGAACTCGAATGTTTAGCGGTCATAAAGGGTATTAACAAATTCAGAGCTTATATAGAAGGCCAAGAATTCATGGTAGTTACAGATCATGCATCCTTAAAATGGCTTATGAAGCAAAAGGATTTGTCAGGACGTCTTGCCAGGTGGTCAATTAGATTGCAGGGTTTTTCTTTTATAATAACACATAGAAGAGGATCGCATAACATTGTAGCTGACACATTGTCACGGCGTGACGAAGCTGATGTCAGTGAACTTTCCGACATCGGACCAATTATTGATTTGACTTCAAAAGAATTCCGTTCAGATGAATACCTCGATTTTATTAAGCGGATTAAAGAAAACCAATCAAGACTACCAGATTTGAGAATAGTAGATGATTTCGTTTATAAAAGGACCGAGCATCCCACTGGCGATGCAATTCAAGAGTCAGAATCTTGGAAATTGTGGGTGCTGTAGTATTCCAAGTAGAATGCATTCGAACATAAAATCGAAAAAAAATAATTTTCGAATTACCCCTCTCATACACTGCACTAGGTAAGCACAGCATAAAACTTTTCTCTTTCCTCTCTTAAAGTCGCCCACGCGGTTGTCTAATCGTATGATTTAACCGTAACCCTAACTTAAAGCTTTTTCTTCGAAGTTGTAAAAAGAGCTTTTACCATAGATATATCACATTTTTTGATCGGCTCTTTTGTTAAACAGACGCATTATCTTTGTGATCTGAAAAATTTAAATAAGAAGTTTTAATAAAAATCTGCAATCGGCTGCTGCAGTCATAAAACCAGACATAGCAATTCCCTGGCTAAGACCAAAAATAAAAATCGGATTAATTCCATTAATTGGAGCAGTGGTGGTACATTCCTCAAAAGGTGATATTGTAAGAAGTGCTATAATTGTGAAATTTGTTAAAGTGAAGATTTTCTTTCAGCCGTGTGGCAGGCGGGGTTTTTTTTGGAGTCTAAAAGGCCTGGCCACGCTATCTTCAACTTAATCTAGAGCCCACTGAATGTCGTACGACTTCGGCCGACTTTGGTTAAATCCAAACCATGTCAAAGGTCGATAAAGGTTTCCCCTGGTTCTATTCCGTGGACCTAATCTTCAATAAGATCTAATCAAGATAAGTCCTGATATTGCTGTGTACAATGCTGGTGCCAAGTATTACATAATCACCTAGTTTTCGGCTGCAAACCAAATTCCATCTTTATTAGAAAACTCGCGAAATGTTTTCCCAGACACAGTTTAGAAGTCACCTATGTTTCTCAAACTGCTACCAGTGAATTAATTTTGTGCGAGATCAGCTTTCGAGTTCAATGAACTCAAGAGCAGCATTAAAGCTGCATTAAAATCATTTCAACGAATTAAAATCATTTACCATAAACAATTTTTATATGAAAATTTAAGTCTTTGAAATTCTAAATGAATTCAAATTTATATTCCAATGTAGCTTAAGTAACGTAATTTTCTAATATATAAATTCTTGCTTATGGCCGGTTAATTTGATTTTTTTTGGGACGAGCATGTACACATGGTTGGCATATATATCTAATTTATTTTGAGTATCTTTAATACAGCTTCCAACTTTAACCAACCACCGTTCAATGGGCCCATCGTTCGAAAGAGTTGCAGATAAATAAAACCAAAAGAAAAGTAAATATGGAAATGAGTGAGTTTACCTAGTAGCTTGAACATATATTAGGATATAAATGCCACATGTAAATTCCCCAATTTAAGACCCATTTTTTATATAAGCAGTACTAGAAACTGTATTGTTTTGCCTTGATTTGTCTTCTTTTCATAAAAGAAAAGACAATGTATTTAAAAACTGTCAAAATATTGAATTATTGTGAAAATAGGGTGGGTAGAGACGAGGGGCAGCAACATCTAGTTCCCTCTGAAAATAATTCCAGTATTCGTTTGAGAAGGTGTGTCGGCACCGATTTTTTTTTCATTCTTGTAGATATTACCACTATGCTAGTTAAACCGTGCACTTATATTTTATGACGTGGCAGGTACTAGGGAGTTTGGCCAGGAAAACCCCGACCAACCCGACGAGCTTGGACCGAGCAAAGCAAGAGTGCACATCTTCCGCACCCAAAACTCCCCGGACTCAGGTTTCTATCAGTCACCTTAGCCTAAGCTTGAAAGCCATTAATATAAACCAGGCTGTACACTACACATATAAATGGCGCCCAACGTATGAGGCCGAGATAGCTTAAAAAGGGAACAAACTAGTTAGTTTAAACTAAAGATTTAAATCTATTCTCAGTTCCCCAGAAGAAATTTTAGCTTGCTTCGAGCTCTACTTTTCGGCTAGACTTTACATCACTCAACAAATTTTGTTTTGGTTACATATTTTCATATAGTTTTTCTTAAAGAATACGTTCTAAATCTATCCTTGGATTTTGCGTTTGCAATTCTTTTAATGGGATTGGACGACCAGGATGAGACTAGACAATTCTGAGGATTTTATATGGAATTTAAATTAAAATTCACTTCGTATTCATTTGGATTACAAAACTCTGTTTAGTTGTACGGATTTTGTCCAATAGTTCGAAGGAATCTGAAACAGTTGTACATACTCATTAAATCTAAATAGCAAATGTTACTGGAAATTATTTATCATTATTTTGTGTTGTTGAAGAGAGGTGAAAGATAGACCTATATTTTTTTATGATTTATATTCAAATTCGTATATTCAGATACTTTTCTGGTAAATAAAATTCCTATTTTTGGAAATTGTATTTTCATAATGTCGGTAAGACACAGCAACGATGACCTTGTGGCAGCTTCAGCTACTGCAGATCCTTTTTGTGGAATTTGCAATGAAGTAATGATTTCCACAAATATAATAGCAAAAACATCATGTTCGCATAGCTTTCATAAAAATTGCATCACTGAACATCTTAAATCAAATACTTTATGTCCCATTTGTTCCAGTGATTGTACACAAATGGCATTACGATTTTTGAATAATACCCTTTTCGCCGAATTACAAGATTCAGAAAGGCCTGGTAGCAGGAATGATTCAATTAGTAATAGAAGCAATTCTCAGCCCACGAAGGGCCAGAAAGCAGGTCGATTCCGCGGTACTATTCCTAAATCTAAGATGACTACCAGATCAAATACTCGTGATAGATTAGATTATATTCTCGCAGAACCAAGGTCCAACTTGTCCTTTAACACTCCTGTAGATATTGCAAGTTTTGTTCAATCTACAATTAGTGCACATCAAGCAACGATGGTCGAAAATCTAACCTCATATTTGAATAAATCAATTGAGACGACCATACAAGAACAATTAGCTGTGTTAAAAATTAATCAAAGAACAGACTTAAGACCACCAGACATATTCCCAGATAATAATCAGGCAAGTACAAACAACGATAGATCTCAAAGGAACTAGTCAGTTTTACCTGGAGTATCACCAAGATATAGCGTTCTAAATGGAAGTATAAATTCTCGTGTATCTCCAGAAAAAGTCCCAAATATTATACAAAGTTGGCACATCAAGTTTGATGGCTCTAGAAATTGTATGAGAATGGAAGAGTTCATTTAACGAGTTCGTGCTTTAACCAGGCAGAATCTGAACAGTGACTACGAATTGCTTTGTGACCACTTATACTTGTTATTTACCGGAAAAGCCAACGATTGGTACTGGAAATTTCACCGTTCCCACACCAATTTCACTTGGAACACTTTTTGCGAAGAATTTAGGAAAAGATTTGAAGAAGTAGAAACAGATTATGATATATGGGAGAAAATAAGAAAACGTCGCCAAGGTGAAAATGAGCTTTTCGATGATTACCAATATGTCATAGAAGATCTCGTTGCCAGACTTCAGAACTCCCCATCTGAAGGTGAGCTAGTTGAACTGTTGATCCGGAATGCTAAGCCAAATTTTCAACATGAATTACTTCATTTAAACATTCCGAATCGTTCACGGCTCAGACAAGCAATTCGAAAACATGAACAATTTTATTCTAATTTGAAATTATTAAAAATTTTAGTTCAAAACTAGCACCTGTCTTTATTTCGGCGACAGTGAAAAAAAAACGAAGCCCGTATTATTACGAGTTAGTAGACGAGAAAGAGAAACCTCTTGGAGTATTCCACTTAAAAGACATTCAAGTAAATTCAAAAAATTAATGGTCTACAGATAATGCATCTTCGAACAGGTCTTGTTCCATTATCTGCGCTGTAGTATTCCAAGTAGAATGCATTCGAACATAAAATCGAAAAAAAATAATATTCGAATTACCCCTCTCATACACTGCACTAGGTAAGCACAGCATAAAACTTTTCTCTTTCCTCTCTTAAAGTCGCCCACGCGGTTGTCTAATCGTATGATTTTTACCGTAACCCTAACTTAAAGCTTTTTCTTCGAAGTTGTAAAAGAGCTTTTACCATAGATATAACACATTTTTTGATCGGCTCTTTTGTTAAACAGACGCATTATCTTTGTGATCTGAAAAATTTAAATAAGAAGTTTTAATAAAAATCTGCAATCGGCTGCTGCAGTCATAAAACCAGACATAGCAATTCCCTGGCTAAGACCAAAAATAAAAATCGGATTAATTCCATTAATTGGAGCAGTGGTGGTACATTCCTCAAAAGGTGATATTGTAAGAAGTGCTATAATTGTGAAATTTGTTAAAGTGAAGATTTTCTTTCAGCCGTGTGGCAGGCGGGGTTTTTTTGGAGTCTAAAAGGCCTGGCCACGCTATCTTCAACTTAATCTAGAGCCCACTGAATGTCGTACGACTTCGGCCGACTTTGGTTAAATCCAAACCAGGTCAAAGGTCGATAAAGGTTTCCCCTGGTTCTGTTCCGTGGACCTAATCTTCAATAAGATCTAATCAAGATAAGTCCTGATATTGCTGTGTACAATGCTGGTGCCAAGTATTACATAATCACCTAGTTTTCGGCTGCAAACCAAATTCCATCTTTATTAGAAAACTCGCGAAATGTTTCCCCAGACACAGTTTAGAAGTCACCTATGTTTCTCAAACTGCTACCAGTGAATTAATTTTGTGCGAGATCAGCTGTCGAGTTCAATGAACTCAAGAGCGGCATTAAAGCTGCATTAAAATCATTTCAACAAATTAAAATCATTTAAACAATTTTTATATGAAAATTTAAGTCTTTGAAATTCTAAATGAATTCAAATTTATATTCCAATGTAGCTTAAGTAACGTAATTTTCTAATATATAAATTCTTGCTTATGGCCGGTTAATTTGATTTTTTTTGGGACGAGCATGTACACATGGTTGGCATATATATCTAATTTATTTTGAGTATCTTTAATACAGCTTCCAACTTTAACCAACCACCGTTCAATGGGCCCATCGTTCGAAAGAGTTGCAGATAAATAAAACCAAAAGAAAAGTAAATATGGAAATGAGTGAGTTTACCTAGTAGCTTGAACATATATTAGGATATAAATGCCACATGTAAATTCCCCAATTTAAGACCCATTTTTTATATAAGCAGTACTAGAAACTGTATTGTTTTGCCTTGATTTGTCTTCTTTTCATAAAAGAAAAGACAATGTATTTAAAAACTGTCAAAATATTGAATTATTGTGAAAATAGGGTGGGTAGAGACGAGGGGCAGCAACATCTAGTTCCCTCTGAAAATAATTCCAGTATTCGTTTGAGAAGGTGTGTCGGCACCGATTTTTTTTTCATTCTTGTAGATATTACCACTATGCTAGTTAAACCGTGCACTTATATTTTATGACGTGGCAGGTACTAGGGAGTTTGGCCAGGAAAACCCCGACCAACCCGACGAGCTTGGACCGAGCAAAGCAAGAGTGCACATCCTCCGCACCCAAAACTCCCCGGGCTCAGGTTTCTATCAGTCACCTTAGCCTGAGCTTGAAAGCCATTAATATAAACCAGGCTGTACACTACAGTGCCTGTCAAATTACGAGAAACAGTCCTGCATCGCGCACACTATCCCCCTGACTCATCTCATGTTGGCATGAGCAAGTTATCCGAAAAATTGAAACGATATTTCTATTGGCCCGGAATGATAGTCCAGATTCGTAGTTATGTTGCAAAATGTTCTGTATGCAAGTCAACTAAAAGCCCAAACACCATTCTCAGACCACCAATGGGCAAACCCATTCCAAAAACTGTACATGGATCTCCTAGGTCCCTATCCTAGATCTAAACGTGGTAATATCGGACTTTGGATCATCGTAGATCATAACACGAAGTTCCATTTTCTTCACCCCTTAAAGAAATTTACGTCTCATCGTATTTGTGATTATCTGGAGAACCATGTATTTTATACATTCGGCGTGCCCGAAACAATCTTAACCGATAATGGGTCACAATTCCGATCGGGACATTTTAAAGCATTCTTAACACGTTTTGGCGTATCGCATAGATGCACAGCTATTTACTCTCCCCAAGCAAACGCGAGCGAGCGATTAAATAGATCCGTTTTAGCCGCCATACGTGCATATGGTATATAGGCACAGACCATACGAATTGGGATCAGAATTTAAATGAAATCAGCGGCTCGTTAAGATCAAATTTGCATCGAAGCACAGGTTTTTCCCCATATTTCTTATGTTTCGGCCAAAATATGGTAATGAATGGACAAGACTATGATCTACTGAGAAAATTGAATTTGCTGTCAGAAGACACCAATATTAGCACTACTGATAAGTTACTCTTAGCTCGAAGTAAAGCCAAAGAAAACATAAGTGATGCTCATGATGTTAATGCCAAAAGATATAACTTACGCAGTAGAACTGTTCATCTGAAAATAGGTGATATTGTTCATGCTCGTTGTTTTGCGCAAAGTAACGCCGGAAAGAAGTTTAGCAGCAAATTGGCGCCGGTATTTAACAAAGCCACAGTAATCAGAAAGATAAGTCCTATTTATTATGAATTAGCTAACGAACAGGATAAGTCAATAGGAATATACCATTTGAAGGACATACAAACCTGATTCTTTTCGTATACTGACCTTTTTCAGTTAACACCTTCTCGAGATGAGACTCTCGCTGAAATTAACTGCGCTGTAGGGGTCAGTTAACAAATCCAATAGGAAACTGTCCACGCACTGATAATCGAATTAAATATCGCATGCGATAAGATTATTGTATAAGAGACAAAAGCTCAGTCACCTGCACTTCACCTCATTTGCTCTTCTCATTTGCTTGCCCTGTCACTCTAATAGAAGATGAGGTTTAACATGTTCTATCTCTTACATACACACTACAATCGAGGCAACGAAACTGAAGGAAAAGATGAGATAAACATTTACAGTTAGTTATTCCATGAAGAGATAATGCAAATTGGAAGAGAACTCCGCTTCCTTAGCGAAAAATATTGAAGCACATGTTCACTTTGATTTGAACGGCCTCAGCTCGCAGATGCATTACTGCATTCTGAATTGCAAGTACAATTGGCTACAATTAACCTTAAATCTGCAAAGGTTAACACGCGCTAGTTTATATTTTATCTTCTACAAAGTATGTTTAAAACTCCGCGTAGATAAAAGCATTGGATTATTGGGTGCAAGTGGTAAATCCGTAAAAAGGTGATATTAATTTTATCATATCTGACATGTGTGTGTCTAACAAGGCGTTATTCCAGGCAGACCAGCATATATTATATTGTTGCCGGCCGGTCTGCGACTAGTACTATTGCGCATCAGCAGCATAGACGTAACGCCGCTGCGCGAAAATCAGCAACCGGTCGGCCAATTGGTATTTACCAGGTGTACAAGTATGGAATGTCGGTTAAACATATAGATGTCTAGCAAACGTAAATATTTATCGATTGTCATAAAACTTTGACCTTGTGAAGTGTCAACCTTGACTGTCGAACCACCATAGTTTTGCGCAAATCGAGCGTCATTATCGTTTACTCTCAGTGCAGTCAACATGTCGAGTTTCGTGCCGAATAAAGAGCAAACGCGGACAGTGTTAATTTTCTGTTTTCATTTGAAGAAAACAGCTGCGGAATCGCACCGAATGCTTGTTGAAGCCTTTGGCGAACAAGTACAAACTGCGAAAACGTGTGAACGGTGGTTTCAACGCTTCAAAAGTGGTGATTTTGACGTCCACGACGAAGAGCACGGAAAACCACCAAAAAGGTACGAAGACGCCGAACTGCAAACATTATTGGATGAAGACGATGCGAAACGGTGAATACGGCACGCTACCAACAACAATTGATCAATTTGAATCAATTGATCAGAGAAAACGACCGGAATATCAAAAAAGACAACAATAAGGTCATTTTTCTCCATGACAACGCTCCATCACATACGGCAAGAGCGGTTCGCGACACGTTGGAAACACTCAATTGGGAAGTGCTTCCGCATGCGGCTTACTCACCATACCTGGCCCCATCCGATTACCACCTATTCGCTTCGATGGGACACGCACTCGCTTGACCAGCGCTTCGATTCTTACGAAAGTGTGAAAAAATGGCTCGATGAATGGTTCGCCGCAAAAGACGATGAGTTCTACTAGCGTGGAATCCACAAATTGCCCGAGAGATGGGAAAAATGTGTAGCTAGCGACGGAAAATACTTTGAATAAATGATTTTTTTCTTTTTCCACAAAATTAAGTGTTTTTTGATTTAAAAAAAACGACATTTCATACTTGTACACCTGGTAGTCCCCATAACCTAAATTCTGGGAAGCGCACATTTGTGTATGCTGCAGGGAAGCTGCCTCTTTTTCGTGAAGGGCATCAACAGCCCGGGTTGCGACCTCAAGATGCATTTTCAACACCGAGAAGCATACTGGCTCAAAAGCTTCGCCGAACTTTGACACTGGACATACATAAGAAGATGCAAAATGTTTGTCTCTCACTCTAGCGCTTGGTAGATCTGTACGAATTCAGCGCAATCATTTGGATCACGCAAGTTATTGAGTACTTAAAGAAAAACTGTCTTCATTTTTTTTATACAGAAGAAAAAAAAATATCACATATTAAAGTCAATTTTTCTCTACAGAATTAGATTAAGACACTTATATATATATATATATATATATCACATCGTTCATTTGTAAATGCAAATGCAACATCATCGACTGTTGTCAACATAAATTTAAAGATTTTTAACAGCATCATCACCTGCATCTTCGAAGGGCCCAACGAACGCGCAAGGGAGGAATGTGTGTGAGTAAATGAAGGTAAAACATTATTATTTTATACAAAACAGTACATTTTTGAAACACCGTCTCAGATGTTGCACTAGTGCATATAATTTGGCATACCTAAATTAGTTAATTAAAAAGAAAACACGTATTGCCCATTCTTTTTGCCATTATTGAATACCACGTATACTGTAGTTGTCATTCAACATATATATAATATATATATATATATAGCCTGTCAGTAGTTAAAGTTTGAGGTTACAATGAATTTATATATATTTAGCAAAGTTAAATTTTGAAAAGTTAAACCTATTGTTGATCAAGATGATCAGATAGTTTGTGGATTATGGTCCGTCTAAATGAAGTTATAATGTATCAAACATACTATGAAATTTAAACCAATGTAAATAAACATTTGTTAAGGGGTAACCGTCAAACTAATCCATCGTGTTACCAAGGTCGGGAGGGTACAGACGAGGGGGCAAACATCAGCTCAGCCACCCTTGCAGTCTATTAACAGACGTAACGCGCAATTCAGCAACAATTCACCTTATTTTATTTGGCCCATCATATAGCTTACAGACAGTGCACTTATTCTTTCTTTCTATCCACAAGAGGCCGTATAGAGCGGGTTAGGAAAAGATCCCACGACATATCCGACGAGCTACGTCAGATCGACGCTAGAAGTGCACGCCCTCCTACTTTTTCTATGCGCTAGGCATTAATCTCCAGGATCGACGCTCAGTGAGGCCGTAGTATGTTTCTATCTGAATACTACAAAATGTCAAGGAACCCCTTTCCTTCCTCCTCTATCATTCTTTGGCTCTCCCCCTCTCCAGCGTCTCTTCTGACGACTCAAGCAGACTAAACAATGCAAAAATATTTGCTAATATTTGTGTTCGCTTTAAAGCACGCGTCCCACACTGCGGCAGTGATGATTGAATCGATTAGCAGTGGAGTCTGAACAGAGGGAGGGAGGCAGCAGGATAGACCGACAGACGTGCCGCAGGCGTGCCGCAGACGTGCCGAAAACAAAACCTTCGCACTGACATTAAAAACGCCTCGAGATACTACAGAAAATTGGCAGCTGGCTTAAAGGGTTTTGTTCGCTGTTTCTTTTTGTAGTAATTCCTCATGTTGTAGAAGCAATAATTGTTGTTAATACTATAGTTGCTGTTGCACATGTTATTGCTGCTAACACACGTGCTTAACTTTATCAGGGTTTTCTGTTAGCCTCCAAAACAAATTCATTAAATTATCTTCCTCGCCGTATCTCTATTTCCTCTCCTTCTCCCTCTCCTACTGCCTACTAAATTAATGCTGGTACTAATCACATAATTGAAACATTTTAATCTTTATTTCACCTGACCATGTTGGGATTTATTTTATTTAATCGAGCCACGTCGAGACTTAGCGGCTTATTAAAAATTTGTTTGCTTTTTTATTGTCACCCGTTTTTGCACAGCGGGTCAAGCGGGTTTTTCCTTGCGGCGCTGTGGCTTTGACGTCACAGTGGAAAATGTGAGCGAAACATCGATCGCCGAAATGGATTGACGTCAGCATTGCGACATCCCGTCGCAGCATTTCATCGATAACTCACGAGTGTGTGCGTGTGTGCGAGTATCCGTATGCACCCTTGTATGTGTGAGTGAGTGGCACACATGAAAATTGAAATTTCTCCCCAAGCAAAAAAAATACATATCGGCGGAAAATTCATTGGTATGTTGTGGTCGACCGACTGTTTCTCTCCGTGTGGGTGTGTGTGTGTGCGCGTGTATTTTGTGGCTTTTCTTGGTCAACTTTTCCATTAGGCGTTCGCTGGCGCCTGCTACAAAAATCGGAAAATTCCTTTGAGGATTATGGCACAAAAACGAGAACCCACTGCCGGCAACATTTGATGATTATCCACGCACGCTCTCGCCCTCTCTAGGAAGTTTTCTTGCACTTAGGGAAAGTGTCACTCTCCCGCTTCTACTCTCTGTCCCTGCCCTGTCTCCCGCCTGCCCTGTCTTACAGCAACCCCCTGAAGCCCCTTCCACCACTCTAAGGAGAAGCGATGAAAAATGTTTTATGGGCAACAACCCAACAGCTGTTGACCCTCTATCCCGTTGCCTAAATGGTTCTCCTAAATGGTCCACAACTTCTGCGGTAAATGCTGCTGCTTCTGCCTTTACTTCGATTTCTGTTCGCCAGTTACAAAATTCGTAATTTATTCAATTCTCTGAATTTATTTTTTACTATTCACGACTTTTGGGCCAAGCATATAAATTGTTCCCACACTGTCATCTATTTGATAGCAAAAAAACACACAGGAACAAAACTTTGTATTTGCTATCGGCCGGCGGTAACAGAAATAGTTCACCATGCAAACGTGACTACAAAGCAAGAGAAGAGCTAATAGCTAATCCGCTACTTCTCATGTTAAATTAAATTTCAATTAAAAATAGTTTTTCCTCAATTTGATTTCAATGAATTTGATTTATTTTTTTTATATAGTTGGACGTTAAATACAATGAATGTATTAGCAAGTGGTCCAAACGACACCAAACCGATGCTTGTTGCGCGCGGAACCCAGACGAAGTCCACCTCCCGCCTGACCGACCGAAAGGCACCGTCGCATAACGAACGACACGGAAACGCGGTAAAAACGCGAGAGAAAGAAAATTAACGCGATAGGGAATAAAAAGTCGAATAGAGGATACACGCGACATGCAAGTGAAGAATGAAAATTAAGAAAAAGAAGTTAGAATGACGAGGAAGATACTATTACTAATTAATACTAATACTAATTACGTGCTATGTAGATAGACAAGAATTAAAGACTTCATAGCAGCGATAGAGTTAGTGCTAGCTATGACGTGTTGAAGTTTATTGTAGTCCGAACATATTACCCTGAACGGATCGTGCAGTGCATAGTTCGATCTACAATAAGGAAGAGTTAGTGGAAGGTAATTACGTCTGCAAGGGACAGAGAAGTGTAGCTGCCTTACCAGGGTCTCACTGTCAATGTCACCTTGCATAAGGTTGTTAATAATGTGACGACGTATGAAAACGCGTCACAAAGATTTATCTAGTTTTAAGTTTAAATGGACGAAATATATTTTAAGTTGATAATACCCCATGGGTTTACATGTAATGGGTAGCAAGCAAAGGCGAAAGGCAAAGACATAGACAAGGCATAGGCAAAGACATTGACAAGGCATAGGCAAAGACATAGGCAGGGCATAGGCAAAAGCATAGACAAATTTTCGACTTAACGGCGTCTCGAGACAAAGCATAGGCGAGACATAGGCAGGGGCATAGGCAAGGGCAAGCCCGCGGGGTGCAGAATACAAGCAAACGCCCGTTGGTCGGCGCCCATGCACACAAGCAACGGCGGCTCGACAAATTTTGCGACGCCTGTGTAACGGCGTCTCGAGACAAAGCATAGGCGAGACATAGGCAGGGGCATAGGCAAGTGCAAGCCCGCGGGGTGCAGAATACAAGCAAACGCCCGTTGGTCGGCGCCCATGCACACAAGCAACGGCGGCTCGACAAATTTTGCGACGCCTGTGTAACGGCGTCTCGACAAATCTCGCGACGCATGTGTAACGGCGCCCGAAAATTCCAGAAGCAGACCGAAGCGAGCAAAAGCAGACGAGCAGAGCGAAGCGAGCAGAGCAAAGCGAGCAGAGCAAAGCGAGCAGAGCAAAGAGCAGAGCAAACGAGCAACAAAGCGAGCAGAGCAAAGCGAGCAGAGCAAAGCGAGCAGAGCGAAGCGAGCAGAAGCATGCAGGCAGCACGAAGCCGACGCAGCAGAAACACACGAACGGATCGATGCAGGCGACAAGTCGCAAGCCGAACTAGGCAAAGCTACAAGTCGCGTGCCGATCTAGGCATGCAGGGCGCCAGGCTAGGCAAAACGGCAAGTTCGCAAGCAAAGCGACACGAGCCGAAGCATGATCGGCCGAGCATAGGCAGCGACCGCGGGTAGCGACCGCGGGTAGCGACCGCGGGCAGCGCCGCCCAGGCAGCGACCGCGGACAGCGGCGGGCAGCAGCGGACGAAAAGCGTCGAAATCAAGGCTGCAAAATTAGGCCACGACACAGAAGTGCCAGGCAAGCGAAAGAGGCCAGTCGGATCCACTCTTAAAAAAAGAAGAGCAAAAGTGACCAAAGTGAAAAAAAAAGGACCTGAAATAAAAAAGCAAGGACTCAACACAAAGGACAATGGACAAGGACCCTGTTGAAGAAGAAACGAGGTAAGCAGTGCAAAGAAACAGAAGGAAGCAAAGTTAAAAGAAGCAACGTATGGTGCGAAGTAGGTAGGGACACAGAGAGGCAGGGATAGTTAAGTGAATATTTTGTAATAAAATACGGAAACGGAACTTGTGAATAAAAGAAAAATAAACCATAAACAATGCGTAGGCACTTTTAAACGAAAACTCGCGGTGAATATTTCGGCCACTTTCCCTTCGTAGACGTGTTTGCAGGAAAGTTTGCGTGTGCGCCCGATTGTGTCTGTGTGCTGTGAGTGATCGCTAGTTGACAAGCGAATACGTAAACTTGTGTCCAGAGACGAGTTGCGGTGTGGTGCAATACACCACCGAAGCGACTTGTGAGAGTACAGGTGAAGGTATTTGCGGTCACGAGCGTTCCCCACGGCCTGCAGCCGACCAGGTGCGCAGCGAAAACGCGGCCAAAAAGTGTCAGGTACGGTGAAAACACCCTTCTGCGTCGTTCACGAGTACACGTGGAAGACACGGGCCACGTGTACGCGTGAAAAGGGGCGTGTTCGCTGTGCCCGACATGTCTCAGCTTTTTCTGATCTGCCAGTGACCCCTTTCTCTCTCTTTCTAAAGGTCTTGGTAGTCCTAGTCATTTATAAATTTTGCTGTAAAGACCCTGGCTAGACTGAGAGTTATACCCTAGCCCGAGAAAACATCTTTACAGATGACGCCCGAGCAGGGACTACTAAGAATAGACATTTAGAAGAGAAATTTTAACATCTTTTAGTGGATTAAAGACCCACAGAGGTAAATTGGCAGGCTATGTTAGACAAGCGCAGAGAACCGCAGAACTAGACAAGGGGTAGAGCATGTTTTAAATAGGGTATCTTGGCAAGCATAGGCAACATTGATTTTTTCTAAAAAAAAAAATAGTTTGTAGGGCAGGCTATACACGTGTTTTTCTGGAAAACCAGTACAACGAAGCGAGCATAGGGAACGTAGGTAATTTCTACAAATCTAGGGTACAGACGGTACACGGTTTTAACTACTGCGCACGCGGGCGTTTGCGCCAACTTTAGCTGTATTTTTTTTCTCACTGCTTGACCCTTTTCCCCTTGCGCCGGCGTAACCTGACTGGTGACACTACCGAGACCAGGTACTATAAGACTCGGTGCCGAATACCGAGGCAGTCAGTTGAGTGCGGACACTCAAACGGGTAACAGCGATCGCGAACTAAAGTAAAGACAAAGGAAGAATCCTTAAAAGAAAGTTAAAAGGATTCCTTCATTTTTTTGGAATAAAATTTTAAAAACGTCTCAAGCAACGCGCTAGTGCAACATAAATTTAAAAAAAAAAATATAAAAATAAAATAAAATGGGAACACAGTGGATCGCCTTCCGTCGCAAGGGTGAGCTCCAGGCAATCCTAAAGGAACTAGGATTGGACACCAGCGGTACAGTGGAGGAGATGCGCAGTCGCCTGGTGGCAGTCGTAAACCAGGGCGACTTGTCGAAGGAGCAGCTGCAGCGTATGCTAGAGCTAGAAGCTAGCCTAGGCACCGCGCCCACCCCTGATGTCAAGGAGGTTCGATCCCGTGGCCCGTCACCAGTGCCCAAGGACCCGAACACAGAGGACGTGTCCCCGATGCCCGGAGCGGATACGCGCCGCGCTGCAAACACAGCGGCCGTAACCACGTTGCCCGTTCCCAACTTCGCGGCAAGAGCCCCGGCCACGAGCGGTATGGCTGGAGCCGGCTACAGGAGGATGGAGCCATACGAACTGGCAGACCGTGTGCACCGCTGGGGCGTGTCGTTTAGTGGGGCGGCGGCGGATCCGTGGCGCTTCATTGAGCATCTGGAGGAGAAGGCTGAAATGTACCAAATCAACGTACAACAGCTGCCACAGGCGATCGCGAACACGCTGTCGGGACAGGCCGAGGACTGGTTCCGGGTGAACCGCCTTTACCGAGCCACGTGGGAGGAATTTAAGCAAGAATTCACGGACTTCTTCTTACCCCCGCGTTATTTCCAACGACTGGAGGACGCGATACGTAGTCGCGTACAACGACAAGGCGAGCCGTTCCGCGATTACACCCTGGAGTTACGAACCATGATGCAACGCGCCAGATACACTCGGGAGCAGGAGCTAGAGAGGATCTACGACAACTTGTTGCCCGAATACCAGCTGTTCACACGGCGCCATGAGTTCGAGACTCTGGCCCAGCTGAGCCAGTTGATTACGACCTACGAGACCACCAAGGGATTACAACGGCAGCGAGGACCCAGATATCCAGAGCAACGGAGGAGCGACCAACAACCAAGATCGGCGCCAATTCCGGCCACGAGCGAGGGCGGAACCACTCCCTTGGCGAACGGAGCCGCGGCGGCGCCGGAACCCACAAGGAGCAACACGCAGCGCCTGTGCTACAACTGCGCGCAGCCGGGACACGTGCAGACGAACTGCCGCAACGACAGGGTCCTTTTCTGCTGGGACTGTGGACGGCGTGACGTGCGCACTATGGACTGCTGCCGGCGGGACCAGGCGGGAAATGCTTCGCGTCTTCAACCGATGGGGAACCAGTCGGAGACGCAACCTCAGGGTCCCCAGAAGTAGTACCGATGCGGTGCGGCAGTGGTCGTGTCATCGCATTTGTCAATATTGAGGATTTGACGACGGATGCCACGATCGACACCGGAGCTACACGCAGCTTCATAAGTGAGCGTATGGCCACCCGGCTGAGTACGCCCGATAACGAGCGGGCGGCGCTGGTCCGTATCAAGTTGGCTGACGGATCGTCGAGGGAAGTAACACGAGCGCTACGAGTGCGTGTCCAGCTCGGACAGAAGGAGACGATCATACCGATGCTGGTTCTACCGGTCATCTTGGATGATGTAATCCTCGGCATGGACTTCCTGTGCGGCATCGAGGCAACCCTCGAGTGCGGGCAAGCACGGTTGCGCCTCCAAAGTACACCGGAGGAGACAACCCCGACGGCCGGAACAACTCGCCGGGCAACGGAGGAAGCAGTAGCGCAGGCAAATAGTAAGGCCGCGGTCTTACCACCGGTTTGTCCCACCGCGCGGCGACTGAATCCGTTCCGACGACCCAGGAATACAGATGGACAGAGCAGCGAACATGGCAGAGATCACCAACGAAGGGAACGACAACAGACGCAGGAACAACGTGTAGGAAATCAAAGCAGAGTACGAGACGAACAGGGCGTGGAGAAGCAGCCGGGTGTTCAAAACGTGGCGAACAACCCGGGAACAGAGGAAGGCACGAGGAAACCAGGCGAAGACGCGAGCCAGGTTACCTTAGCAGCTCGAAGCAAGCGCAGGCGCCGTAGGGGACAGCCTACGCCTGGCCACGCTGCATTGCGAGGCGCCGCGACGCAGGAAACGGGCGCAGCGTCAGACGAGGAACAGGTGGAGGCCTTCCTACAGTCTGAACTGGCCAAATTCGATGGGCTGATGGGGGTGTCGCACATTGCGGAGCACACCATCACCATGAGGGATGCGTACCCTATCAAGCAGAGGTACTACCCGAAGAATCCGGCCATGCAGAAGATCATCAACGAGCAAGTTGATGAGCTTCTGCGAGATGGTAGGATTGAGCCGTCCAGAAGCCCATACAGTGCACCAATTGTACTCGTCGGGAAGAAGACTGGAGAGATGCGGATGTGCGTGGATTATCGCCAGCTCAACGCGAAATCCATTCCGGACGCATACCCACTGCCGCGGATCAACCATATCTTGGAGAAGCTCAAGGATGCGAAGTTCATTTCCACATTGGATCTGAAGAGTGGGTATTGGCAGATACCTATGGCCCGGAGCAGCCGAGAGTACACCGCATTCACGGTACCCGGCCGAGGTCTCTTCCACTGGAAGGTGATGCCCTTTGGGTTGCATTCAGCCCCGGCCACATTTCAACGCGCGTTGGACGGAGTCATCGGACCAGACATGGAGCCACATGCGTTCGCATACCTCGACGATATCATCGTCATAGGGCGATCGTTTAAGGAACACTTGGACAACCTTCGAGAGGTGTTCCGGAGACTGCGGAATGCGAACTTGCGCCTGAACAAGGCCAAGTGCAGCTTCTTCCAGAAAAGCATCGTTTACTTGGGGCACCAGGTCAGCGAAGGTGGGATTCACACGGATCCTAACAAGATTGCCGCGATCAAAGAACTGCAACCGCCCACGACCGTCAAGGAACTGAGGAGATGTCTGGGAATCGCCTCCTGGTACCGACGCTTCGTGCCAAATTTCGCCACCTTGGTGCAACCCATGTCAGCACTGCTGAAAAAGGGTCGCCGATGGACGTGGAGCGAGGATCAGCAGCGGGCATTCGAGGCGTTGAAGACGAGCCTCACGGAAGCACCGGTACTGGCCTGCCCGGACTTCAGCGAGCGGTTCACGCTTCAAACGGACGCAAGCGACGTTGGACTTGGCGCGGTACTAACTCAACAGATACAAGGCACCGAACGAGTCATTGCTTACGCGAGTCGACGCCTCTCCGGAGCCGAGAGCCGTTACTCCACCACAGAGAAGGAGTGCTTGGCTATCGTGTGGGCAATTCGGAAGTTGCGGTGTTACCTCGAGGGATATGAGTTCGATGTCATCACGGACCACCTGGCACTCAAGTGGCTGAACAGCATCGAGAATCCCACCGGAAGGATTGCGCGCTGGGCGTTAGAACTTCAGCAGTTCCGCTTTAACGTGCATTACCGTCGGGGGGATCAGAACGTGGTGGCGGACGCGTTGTCCAGACGTCCATTAGAAACGCTACAGCAAGCCACGCAGGAGAACTTGCCTTGTCCATGGATCACCCGAATGCTGGATCTTCTGGAGAAGGAGCCCGAGAAATACCCGGAATTCATCAAGGAACATGACCAGCTTTACAGACGAGGAGGATTTCGACCTGACGAGGAGGACTACACGCCGTGGAAACTTTGCGTACCCAAACCATTACGCCAGCGAGTGCTTAGCGAGTGTCACGATCAACCCGCCGCCGGACATCAGGGAGTACGGAAAACCCTGAACCGGGTCCGTCAACGTTACTACTGGCCAGGACTCTTTCGAGACGTAGCCCGATACGTTCAGAAATGCGAGACCTGCCAGAAATTCAAGGTGAGCCAACTGAAACCTCCAGGGCGGATGCACACCCGGCAAGTACAGGCACCTTTCGACGTTCTGTGCGCGGATTTCGTGGGACCACTCCCACGCTCTACCCACGGGAATACCATGCTCTTGGTATTTTTCGACGCATTCTCGAAGTGGGTGGAACTGGTTCCATTACGGAAGGCAACGGCGATTCACCTGATGCGCTCGTTCCGGGAACGAATTTTGGCCAGGTTCGGCGTGCCCCAAACCTTCGTCTGCGACAATGGGACACAGTTCACGAGCCGGATCTTCGTGAATTTCTGCAAACAACTGGGCATGGACTTGCAACACACCGCACCGTACACACCACAGCAAAATCCTACCGAGAGGGCGAACCGCACCATTAAAACCATGGTGGCGCAATATTTAGGCGAGGAACAGAGGACGTGGGACGAGCACCTGCCCGAAATTAGCCTGGCGATAAATACCAGTGCCTCGGACACCACTGGATTTAGTCCGGCGTATTTAGTGCAGGGCCGCGAACCTCGTTTGCCTGGAGCACTTTACGAGGAAGTGACTCCAATCATCCGAACGGAATCTAGAACACCGGAGGACAAGGAACGACACCTACAGGAAGTACACAGGACCGCGGCCGAGAATGCGCAGCAAGCGAGTGCGATCCAAGGACGGCACTATAACCTGCGTCGCCGAGAATGGAAGCCAGCCATCGGCGATCTCGTCCTGCTGCGACAACATCACTTGTCGAAAGCAGTCGACGGATTTGCCGCCAAACTCGCACCTCGCTATGACGGTCCTTACAGAGTACTGATGTATACTTCGCCTACAATCTTACGGCTGCAGGAGGTTAAGACGAAACAACGACGCAACGCCGGATTGAACGACCTGAAGGCGTACTTCGAAGGAGAACACACCAGCGAAGGTCACCAGGTATCTGGGGGGCAAGGGGAGATTTAAATAAGCGGATAGGCAGGTTAGATATTAAGACATAGACGGCCTTAGAGCGCTTAGACGCACCATGTTAGGTAGGGACGCTTTCAACGTTGCACCCACTATGACTATCAGGCGAACACTTTTCGAAATAACTTTTTTCTTTTTTTTTTTTACCTCAACCCCGGTGAAGTAAGGGGGGGTGTGACGACGTATGAAACGCGTCACAAAGATTTATCTAGTTTTAAGTTTAAATGGACAAAATATATTTTAAGTTGATAATACCCCATGGGTTTGCATGTAATGGGTAGCAAGCAAAGGCAAAAGGCAAAGACATAGACAAGGCATAGGCAAAGACATAGACAAGGCATAGGCAAAGACATAGACAAGGCATAGGCAAGACATAGACAAACAAAAAAGCATAGGCGAGACATAGGCAGGGGCATAGGCAAGTGCAAGCCCGCGGGGTGCAGAATACAAGCAAACGCCCGTTGGTCGGCGCCCATGCACACAAGCAACGGCGGCTCGACAAATTTTGCGACGCCTGTGTAACGGCGTCTCGAGACAAAGCATAGGCGAGACATAGGCAGGGGCATAGGCAAGTGCAAGCCCGCGGGGTGCAGAATACAAGCAAACGCCCGTTGGTCGGCGCCCATGCACACAAGCAACGGCGACAATTTCGACGCCTGGTAACGGCGTCTCGACAAATCTCGCGACGCATGTGTAACGGCGCCCGAAAATTCAACGAAGCAGACCGAAGCGAGCAAAAGCAGACAGAAGAGCAGAGCAAAGCGAGCAAGCAAAGCAAGAGCAGAGCAAAGCGAGCAGAGCAAAGCGAGCAGAGCAAAGCGAGCAGAGCAAAGCGAGCAGAAAAGCATGCAGGCAGCACGAAGCCGACGCAGCAGAAACACACGAACGGATCGATGCAGGCGACAAGTCGCAAGCCGAACTAGGCAAAGCTACAAGTCGCGTGCCGATCTAGGCATGCAGGGCGCCAGGCTAGGCAAAACGGCAAGTTCGCAAGCAAAGCGACACGAGCCGAAGCATGATCGGCCGAGCATAGGCAGCGACCGCGGGTAGCGACCGCGGGCAGCGCCGCCCAGGCAGCGACCGCGGACAGCGGCGGGCAGCAGCGGACGAAAAGCGTCGAAATCAAGGCTGCAAAATTAGGCCACGACACAGAAGTGCCAGGCAAGCGAAAGAGGCCAGTCGGATCCGCTCTTAAAAAAGAAAAAAAAGTGACAAGGACCTAAAAAAAAAGGGACCTGAAATAAAAAAAGGAAGCAAGGACTCAACACAAAGGACAATGGACAAGGACCCTGTTGAAGAAGAAACGAGGTAAGCAGTGCAAAGAAACAGAAGGAAGCAAAGTTAAAAGAAGCAACGTATGGTGCGAAGTAGGTAGGGACACAGAGAGGCAGGGATAGTTAAGTGAATATTTTGTAATAAAATACGGAAACGGAACTTGTGAATAAAAGAAAAATAAACCATAAACAATGCGTAGGCACTTTTAAACGAAAACTCGCGGTGAATATTTCGGCCACTTTCCCTTCGTAGACGTGTTTGCAGGAAAGTTCGCGTGTGCGCCCGATTGTGTCTGTGTGCTGTGAGTGATCGCTAGTTGACAAGCGAATACGTAAACTTGTGTGTTGAGTACAGGTGAAGGTATTTGCGGTCACGAGCGTTCCCCACGGCCTGCAGCCGACCAGGTGCGCAGCGAAAACGCGGCCAAAAAGTGTCAGGTACGGTGAAAACACCCTTCTGCGTCGTTCACGAGTACACGTGGAAGACACGGGCCACGTGTACGCGTGAAAAGGGGCGTGTTCGCTGTGCCCGACATGTCTCAGCTTTTTTTGATCTGCCAGTGACCCCTTTCTCTCTCTTTCTAAACGTCTTGGTAGTCCTAGTCATTTATAAATTTTGCTGTAAAGACCCTGGCTAGACTGAGAGTTATACCCTAGCCCGAGAAAACATCTTTACAATAAATAAGACGCCTAGCATGGTTCTGCGATTGGTTAGGGAAGGCAGGTTTAATAATAGAAGTCTATTAGTATAGGAAGGCAGTCTTAAATTTTCATCCCAGTTAAGGCCACGTAAGGCTAAAACTAAAAAGTTCTTCTGTACAGATTCTATGCTTTCCTTATGAATAGTGTACTGGGGACACCATACGCATGACCCGTATTCGAGAAGGGGACGAACAAGTGAGATGTAGAGGGTCTTTGTAAGATAAGGATCGTCAAATTCCTTAGACCATCTCTTAATAAAGCCTAAGACACCCATGGCTTTATTGACCATATTAGAAATATGATTGGAAAACTTAAGTTTTCGGTCCAAAAGAACCCTCAAATCATCAACTAGGGTGATTCTTTCCAAGACACAACCACAAAGAGTATAAGAAGCATTCTTTGGACTGGCTGGAGAGAATGTCATCAGCTTGCATTTAGAGCTGTTCAGGTTTAAAAAATTGGCACAACACCAAGAATAAAAACTATTTAGGTCGGCTTGTAAGAGTGAGTGACAGTGGTCGTCTTTAAATTGGTAACAAAGCTTTACATCATCCGCATACATGAGAGTACGGGAGTTACGTATGACCAAAGGAAGGTCATTGATGAAAAGCCTAAATAGTAGGGGACCGAAGTGACTCCCTTGAGGAACACCAGATGTGGCATGAAGTGGGTTTGAAAGGGTGGTTTTAAAGTGGACTCTTTGAGTTCTGTCAGTCAGATAGCTAACAATCCAACTAAGTATTTTTGGTGAAAAACCTAGAAGGTCAAGCTTATGTGCCAGAAGGGAATGATTCACTGAGTCAAAAGTTTTACTGAAATCAGTATAAATAACATCAGTTTGAAGATTTTCCTGAAATCCTTTTACCACAAAGGATGTCAGCTCAAGTAAATTTGTCGTAGTTGAACGACGCTTTATAAATCCGTGTTGAAAAGGAGAAATAACGGACCTACAGGAATGTTGCAATTGAGGAGTTATAACATTCTCGAAAAATTTAGGTATAGCCGACAATTTAGAGATACCTCTATAATTGCTTGCATCAGACTTGCTGCTTAAGAAGGGGGATAATAAAAGATTCTTTCCAAATAGAAGGAAAGAGTCAAGTTTCTAAGGACAGCGAAAATAGTTTAAGCAATGGCTTACTTAAGGAGTTGGCACAGAACCGAAGTATACAAGCGGGAACACCGTCAGGGCCTGGTGAGAAAACTGGCTTAACTAAATAAAGATCCTTGACAAGTGAGCTTTCGATTAGAAAGGGAGTGAAGATACCATTCGAACTTGGAATGTTGTATGGATAAAAGTGAGTGTGATGTGTAGAAGGTGAATAGGTCGTTTGAAAAAACTTTGCAAACAAATCGGCCATGGTTTGGTCGGTATCTGCACAAGCATTTTCAAACGTTAATTTCGTTGGAAATGCGGTAGACTTACGCTTCGTGTTAACAAAACTATAAAACTGTTTGGGGTTCTGATAAACTGAACCTTGCAACGAGTTAAATAGGTCTTATAACACATCGCGTTTAAGACTGTAAAATCTGACCGCGCGCTTAAGTAGCGAGAAAAGGCTGAAGGCGAATTATTGTTTTTATACTTTTTAAATAGACTCGACTTTAAATTTTTTAACCGTGACAACTCTCTTGTGAACCATGGCGGCTTACTCGAGGAAGTTGGATAAAAGCACGGAACACAAGTATCAAAAAATGAATTAATTGTGTTATAAAAAATATTGGTCGCTACTGAAATATCTGCAGACAAATATAGTTCCGACCAATCAAAATTGGAAATTAACAAATTTAATAAGTTAAAATCTGCTTTTCTAAAGCAGCGTACACGATTACACAGTTTTTCATGTTTATCCATACATGAGCCAAACTCAAAAGTAACTTCAAGAGTGGGAAGGTAAGGATCCTCAGGAAGAGAAAGTGGTTGCGTCCTGTTTAGACTCACTCTAGATGGATCGGAGACAAAGCATAAATCTAACGATCTGTTACTACAGTTTAAGATATGATTGACCTGTGACAATGACATATCAAACAGACCGTCGAAAAGGTCATGTTGCCGTGAAGGCAACAGAGTATTTGAGTCAACACTTGTTGTCCAATTACAATTAGAAATATTAAAGTCCCCAAGGACTGAAAAGTGATCTCTGTCTGATAACAGATTAAATATAGTCTTTATTGCCGACAAATGTTGCAAATAGACTGGTAACTCCGATGACGGCGGAATATAAGAACAGGTTATATAATGAAAGAAGCCGGGGAAGTGTAATTTTACACAGAGTAATTCAATAGCAGATTGAATCTCCGGTTGTAAAAGTTCCAAATTGATGGTGGAATCAACTGCAATAAGAACTCCACCACCACGACGGTCAGGTCGATCACACCTGTAGGTTGTGTACTTCTTTGGAAAGACTTTGGAGTTAAGGATCTCCGGCTTTAACCAAGTCTCAGTAAACACAACAATTTGAGAAGAAAAAGATAGACTGTTTAAATATAAAGTTGAAAGTTTAGTACAAAGACCTCTAACATTTTGATATGAAAGAGTTAAGAAGCTTGTTAGTTTTTTTTGCTCGGATTTTTTTGGCAGATGCTAAAGAAGGCAAAGGAAGTTTAATCGGTGGGCGATTTTTTTCTTCTTTGCTTCGAACTTTTTAAAAATTACGTGTTCCGGCCAAAATTGTGCGGAACATATAATGCCAAAGAGTTCGTTGGGGACACTTATTTTGAAGGACGATATGTCCTCTCATAAGAAAACTTAAATTTTTCCACTTTTATATCCAAGGCTTGAATTTTTGCTTGAATATAAGCAGTAACATCGTTTGTTTCTTTTGTGGAACACCTACAAGCTTTTTTGGCGCCTTCGGTATAATACCAGAGCAGAGGTTCTCTTCTGGTAATCCAGAACTTGAACACGCCCTATGAAAATCTAATAACTGTGGCACAGGCAACGAGACCACAGCAGACATATCGGATGGTTTAGGCGTCACTGATTGCACACCCCCAATGACATTCTCTAGAAGAACCGCAGATCTCATTACCATCGGAGGATTGGTGAACGGCATCAGCGGCTGTGTCACTGGCATACCTGGCTGGTCAATTAGAGGGAGCTGGGTGGCGCTAACAGAAGACTTCTCTACCCGTGTGGATTTCTTGCGCTTTGGGGATTCATTCAATAACTTAAGGTTATTGAAAGAAAAATCCAGCGCCGAGAACTGGTTGGAAAGTTTACGAAAACTTCCAAGCAGTTCCTTAAATCCGGTCTTCGTTTGACGCATAAACGAACACATGTCGTTCACCACCTCCCTGCACACATCGCAGCAATAACACAAACCAGTGCGCTTGGCTACGGCGTCAGCCGTCGGGCCAGAAAATCCGGCACACTTCGCGTGTACGACATTGGTACATAGCCAGCACGTAATGCTTGCCTGGGCGGCAGTCACCTGCTTAAGGCAGGATTTTTTGAAACAAATTACCCCGTCCATTATAGTGGGCACCTACTGTAAAACGAGAAATGCCAAAAGGAATACGAACAAAAACAAGAAAAGGTATGTGCGCGAGAGAAAGAAATTAGCGCGCGTAAAGAGCAGTGAGCACAGAGAGCAGAAAGATAGAGCAACAACAGTGCAGCAAAGAGAGCGGCAAAGCGTGAGAGCTGCTTAGGCGCACTCAAAGAATTGGGAGAGATAAGGAGAGAGAGCTATAGCGGTGAACTAACTACAACAACGTCGCTTACCGAAAATAAGAAGACAAAAACAAAACACTGGACGAGCAGAACCAATGCACAACAAATGTAAAATTAGCAAACAAAGTTTAGTTTGACTAATCTACAATATAAGGCATGCACACGCGTCGTGAACGGGCTAGCAAAAGGAGATATTTAAATTTAGATATTTAAACAAAACACCGGTTGTTTTGAATTCGAATCAAAATAAGATCGAAGCGCACAAAACAACACGTCCGTTCACTGTGAAAGTTCAAGAAGTATATGTATATTTATTATGCTATATTTAAGACAAAAAAAATTAAAATATTTGTTTAACATTTAATATAAATAACAATTATTTTTAAATAAATTTGAATTAATGTTAATTGACCGTTTAAATTTTATTTAATTAAAATCAAGTTTGATTTTATTTACATGTATTTGTACATGTCAGAAAAAATACAAAACCATAAAATATAGTTAAATAAATATTAATTTTGATTACTCGATATACTTCGAGCTATCGATATTGGCCAATTTAAAATTTATAACGAAATACCGATATAAACTGCTCACACGCGCTTTTTACAGTCTTTCGCGCACTAGGAAATTACGGCTATAAATTATTGGCAACGTATCGAAATTTATGCAGGGTAGCAGTGCACTGTAGTGTTATGATTAATTTGTAGCTTGCAATTAGTATCACACAATTAAATTTTATGGCAACAGTCGTCGAAGGGTACCCAACTGTCGCGTGTTGCTCGACTTTTGCTCTTGTTTGTATTGGAATGGAATGTGGTACAGTTCTGAATTTTTGTGCTGATATGTACATGTCGATCCAGGGTCTGTAGACTCCTCGTTACAAGAGTCTTCCTCTGATTCCTCATGACATGACTCTCCTTCTTTATTTCATCACCAAGAATGACCAAAACCAAGAATTCCCCTTTCTCATTCTCCTTCGTATACCACTACACAGAAACACTGTGGTGAGTTTCACCGGACTCTATCCGTCCCATTCATGCCCATGCCAGACTACGTTGACAGAAACTATTTCTGCCTCGCTTTATGAATACAGAAGAAATACCCAAACAAAACAATATGACCAGCTTTTAGCAAATATAAAATATATGTTATAATTTTAAATTAAAAAGGAATATACGACACGGCCTTCCTGACCTACACACGTCCTCGTGTGTTTACAATTTGCAGATAACTCAAAATACATTCTTTTAGAACATCAACAAACATCTCTTAATTACTTAACATTTCTCTTTATATCTATGCCATGAGACTCTGATTACCACCAACTTAAATCAAAACAATTTCGATATCTTAGAATAATTAAATTTCATTTGAATTATTACTTTTTAGCTCACATAACAACATAACCGGCCAAAACATTTATTCATTCATTCATTCATTTAACCGGCCAACTCACATGGCACTCAGTTATCATTAAACCGGCCAACATATATGGCACACAGTTATCATTAATCCGGCCAAGTAACATAATACTTCCGATCACTCTCGAGATCCCAACTCAACTACGACAAATGGCGAACCATATAACTTGGGCACCCTTATGTGCAGAGAGCCTTACTATCCGAAAATAATCTGGAAGTTTACATTTCTTATTATTCAATTTCAAAGGCTCAGCCCTCACTGGCTCGACCTGTGGCACTTCCATTACCACAACGACCATTTTCAATGTTGCAGCCCTCACTGGCCCGACTCGGACCATCTTTATGATCACCTTGATCATCTTCAAACTCTCTGGTAATCCCGGCCTCAGGCATTTTTCGCAAAAATTCATGGGAATATTTATATGTGCGATTATTATTCAAAGCTTTAAGTTTATACCGATCACCCTGTAATGTTTCAACTACCAAGAATGGACCTCTATGTTTGGCATCTAATTTAGTTTGATGACGCTCTTCATTCTTAAGTAGTACGTAGTCCCCGACTTTATGTTTAACAACACTTGCTTTATTTCTGTCAAATCTAATTCTATCGTAATTGGCTTTCTTTTCCATGTTAAGTTTTGTCATTGCCCTTACTACTGGGACACCAACAGTAGTTACTTTTTCCACAACAGGTACAAGAACAAATGGTCTCGCTTCTTTACCAATGAGTAACTCTAATGGGCTAACTTTAGTCACTCTGTTGGGCGTGCAATTAAGAGCCAATTGAACCTCACCCAAAGCGTCCTGCCAAGACCCCTGGCCTGTTTCAGCTACAGTTAACAATGACTTGAGTGTACTCAAGACACGCACCACCTGACCATTGGCACGACTAGCGCAAGTTGCAATTAAATGAAGATCTATTTTTTGAGCACAGCAAAAATCTCTAAACATAGAGCTAGAGAAACTACGGCCTTGATCATCAACTAAACGAGAAGGAACACCAAATAATGTTACTAGAGATCTGATAGCTTTAATGCAACTATCTGTATCCAACTTTATTGTATGGGAAAAGTAAAAAAATTTAGTAAATCTATCATCACTATCACGTATTCCTTTTGATCATTTTTACCGCTAAGCTTCCCTGTTATGTCAATATGTACGGTATGCCATGGTAAATCGATCTTTGGAATCGGATGCAATTCAGCATGTATTTTGCCAGATGATGGTTTCGACAGCCTTGAAGTGATGCAGTTGTCTACAAATTTACAAACATATTTCGACATTTTCTCAAACCAATAGTACTCATACATTTTTTCAAGGGTTCTCTTCCAACCAAGATGCATAATGGCTTCATGTACATTATTAACAGCAGACCACCTAAACGACTTTGGTATTGTATAATAGGAAGGCAAGGAGTTTTCCATTTTGTGTAACAAAATAGCTCCATAGCCGTCTGCACTGGCATCTGTGTGAAGCTCAATAGGAAACTGTGAATCAAGTATTATAAGAATAGGTTTATTATTAAATCCATTTGCCATATCTAAACACGAGAAAAACTTAGCGCCACTCAACCTAGCTATCTGATCAGAAATTAGTGGCAACGGATATTTATCGGAAACTGTGTTCGAATTTAATTCTCTGTAGTCGACACAGAGACGGTCTGTACCGTTTTTCTTTTTAACCAGTAGCAGTGGACTTGCAAACGGAGAGGAACTGGGTCTTATAATGTTGGCACTCATCAATTGTTGAATCAAGCATCTAACTTTCTCTTTCTCCTCCACACTCAATCTATATGGGCGTCTCTGGACTGTCTTGTTTGGATCAATTAAACGAATCTCTAATTGTCCCGTAGACACGCGGCTTTGTGGAATACCACTTAAGAATGAACTTGAGTAGTCAGTAATAATGATAATAATTTATCTTTGTCTGATCCACATAAATCAGTATCAACATTAGCCAAATCAAAGTTACATTCAGAAATCAAAACAGGTGAAACGGACTTTTCGCTAAACATAGTTAGAGCGTTAGATGTTATTGTAACACCGATACCTTGGCTCAATATTTCTCGCCCAATTAAGACATCATACTTAATATAATCATCTAAAACTACATGGAATAAAATTTCAAATGTGTGTTCGCTTAATGTAACATTTGCCAATATCTGAGTAGTACTACAAACCGTACTGTTTCCAATGCCTCTTAATACAACTACGTTGTCTTTCCTAGTTCCGGATAGTCTCTGTGAAGCAGCCTCCTTAATCAACGAGCACTCTGCTCCAGAATCAAAATAAAATCGGAACGACATACTGCTTCAGCGTTCCCACAGGCTCCAGTACAGTGCATACTACTGTGGGCAAAAAGTAATTTGTTTGTAAAATGAAAAATCTTTATTTATTCTTCTACATCAATTTCATCCCCTTCGAAATAATCCCCTGCCGATAAAATACACTTATGCCAACGTTTTTTCCAATCCTCGAAACATGCCAAACAGTCCCTTTCCAGTATAGCCATCAGCGCCTTCTTCGATTCAGCTCTTATCTCCTCAATCGACTCGAAACGCGTTCCCCGGAGTGGTCTCTTGAGTTTTGGGAATAGCCAGAAGTCACACGGAGCCAAATCAGGCGAATACGGTGGTTGCGGAACGAAATGCGTCGAATTTTTGGCGAAATGGTCACGAAGAACGAGTGCAGTGTGAGATGGTGCATTATCGTGATGCAAAAACCAAGAGTTGTTGGCCCATAATTCTGGTCTTCTTAGACGAATTGCTTCACGCAAACGACGCATAATATTCCTTATTAACAGTTTGGCCGGGTGGAAGGAATTCATAGTGCACCACACCACGAAAATCGAAGAAAACTGTCATCATGACCTTGATTTTTGAACGACTTTGACGTGCTCGTTCTCGACCCTCTTTGAAGTCTTTGTACCACTTATAAACATTTTTCTGCGACATGGTCACCAAAGGCCTTCCGCAACATCCTCAACGTTTCTGCAGCCGAAATTTCATTCTGCAAACAAAATTTGATGGCACTTCTTTGCTCAATTAAATCAGACATTGTAAAAATCGAAACATGCACTCGTGGTCGTTTGGTAAATACAAGCGTAAATATATTACTGATGATGACATTGACATGAAATTTGTCCCAGATGTCATTAGCAGTCCTACCAACTCAAGAAAAAAGAACTAGCCCGAAATGTTAGGCCCGCGAAGTTTAAATTGGAAATTCGCCTTACTTTTTGCCCACAGTAGTATATTGACGTCTTTCTCAATATTATTTTTGGTTGTAGTTGGACGCTCCTCACGATCCGGGCACACGCTGGCCACATGTCCAACTTTTCCACATTTGAAACAGGTCAAGGTTGACCGGTGTTTACTTTCAATATAGCCAGAACGTTGACCAGCAGAATGATGGCTTTGAGCTGCAATTTGTTCCACATCCAGTGACTTCCACCTGGACACGAGAGAAGTAACCATCCTACTCCCATACAACGATAAGCACTCTCCTTCTTTTGGGCGTCCATCCAGCAAATTCATAACTGTTGCGGCCAATGTCTCAGTTCCTGCATAATTTTGCAAAAACAACTCCCGAAACTGCATCCATGTGATTCCCGGAAAGCATGTTTGGGATAACAAATGAGACGCGCTTCCAGCGCATTGCTTTATTTCATCACCAAGAATGACCAAAACCAAGAATTCCCCTTTCTCATTCTCTCTCGTATACCACTACACAGAATCACTGTGGTGAGTTTTACCGGACTCTATCCGTCCCATTCATGCCCATGCCAGACTACGTTGACAGAAACTATTTCTGCCTCGCTTCATGACCAGCTTTTAGCAAATATAAAATGTACGTTATAATTTGATATTAAAAAGGAATATACGACATACATTTATATTGTAGCGAGAGGGTACAGTGTGCTGATGTGTTTTGTGTTTTTATTAAGTTCTATAACGTCACGAAACTTCCCTTCTTTGTTTTAGAGTACGTTCTCGTAGTCTTTTGTCTTTGTAGTTTTTATGAATAATTTTTTAGGTATTGATTTGAATTTGAATATAATGTATGTAAATATGAATAATATTATTATAAACAACAATAAAAAAATAGTATAATTTTAATGATTATTTTGGTTTTGTACTTACTATATTGTTTCTTTTGTTTCTTTAGTTATATTATTTTCTAAAAATACAGGGTATGAAAAATCGGAAGAGTCATTTGAAATCGACCAATAGTTTGGTCGTAGGGTTGAAATTTTAAATTTGGATTTGGTAATTATAAGTAATAGCAATATTAGATGCAATAGATTGTTCAAATTGTTTTAACTTTACTAGACAAAAAGTTTTTATGTTTATTTTTAATAATTCCAATTATGCACTTATTTTTGATAACTTTGTTATCAATATTATAAAAGACTCCGTCTATTTGGTAAAATTCGTCTTCGATATCATAATGTAACCATTCTCCGTTTTGGACTGGGTAATTAAAAATTTTATATTTTGGGTATGATTTAATTGTTTCAGGAATCTGTGACAATATATAAATTTCATTTGTTTCTTAAAGTTTAAAGTTGACTTCTGTCGGGGTAAGACGTGTTTTTATCGAGCTCCGCACAAAAAAATCAATTAATTCGAGTGAAGTGAATATTTAATAAAATAAGAAAATAAAACCGAAAGCGAAAGAGACGCTCTGTGCGATTCTCGATTACACATTCTGTGTTTGAAATAGTGTAATCAAGTAGTTTTACATCTTCAAATAAAAGAACAAAAATAACAACTATGAGTCAGAACTACACTCGCGCTCAGCAACAACGCGAGCAAGACGATCGACGGCTCTCACTGCAACGAAACAACACGTATTTCTCTTACGTCTCCGCGACTCTGTAGACAGCGAGCGGTCAATCACCCCAAACCCGACAAAAATCCCAAAATCACGAAAATCCCCTCGCGAAGTCGGTTACGCGAGTCTGCAGTCAGAGCCGACTGAAGCGCAACGATTCTCCCGCCCAGCAAAGAAATACTAGGGCCGTCTCTAATTAATACAAATATTTCATATTGTAATTAATTTAAGTTATATAATAAGATTTGAATAATTATTGTTAGTCTCATTTAAGAGAAGATCCAACAAATAATAAAATAAGCTGGAAAAAAAAAAAAAAAAAAATTTGATTCTTATTGTCGCGAAACGGATAAGTTGGCTATCGAGAGTTAGTTAAGTGATTTGTCACCGATAGAGTGCACTTATTATTATTATTATTATAAAGAGGGAGTCTCCCAGCGGAGAAGGCGCGAGGCACTGATGATCTTTGATGATCTTTTGTTGTGGTGATCGGTTGTGCTTTGATTTCGGTCCTCTTATTTTATTTTTTAAACTCCAAATTAACGTGATTTGCTGTATTCCGTGTGTTTTGAATTTGTGATTTAGCAGTGTACAGTGTCTGTGCTAACAAGTGAGATTCACGGGTGTCTGTTATAACCACTAATATTGTGTTTAAAGTAGATTTTATTCTTAATTAACTGGCGCGTCTTTAGCGTATTGTTATTTTTGTTTTTGTTACTAGTTCGCACTCCCACGCTCATTCTCGCCTTCATCGCTCTCTGAGTGTGCTGCGCTGTGCTCTCTTTTTATAGCTGTGTTGTTGCATTTTTCTTGTTTTCGTGTCTACACTGTCTCGCGCTCTCACTCTCACGCTTTCTTACGCTCTTTTGTAAACTACGCTTGTGCTTGTGTTAGTGGTAACAAGCTGTGTAACATTAGATTAGATTAGATTAGCAGGGAAGGTCCCGCTCCAATCGAAGTTAATTCGTGAATAATCTTATGATCTACATACAAAGGTTTCTTAGCCTAAGTCGAGCAGCGCTGCCGGCGTAGGGAGCAGCGCAGCGACGCTTATATGCGTATCTTATATATATGTACTGTCGCCGAGCGACGGTGCTGGAGAGTGAGTGCTATAGGCACACACATATAAGCGATCAGCGCTTGGCCAGCGTGAGTACTGCTGACCATGCAATTATGTATGTTAGCCCTCAAGTGGGTGCGCGTATTACGCATACACTTGGGCTGGACTGTTTATGTACACATTGCAACAGAGTGCTACAATGTGCTTGTATATTATGAATACATATAGGTACAGTGGTTAACCGATATGTGTGCATACTACATCTCCCTCCTTTTGAAAAATAACGTAATATTATGAAGTTATTTTAAAGGTAGTTTATGCATTATTAAAAAAGTTGTGTTATGATTGTTTTTTAGTACATTTATGTAGTGAAAATTTTTAAGTAAAACCTCAAAAAGAAAAAATTTTTTTTTTATTATTATTATTTTTATTTTTATGCCTATGTATGATCATACTATAAATATTTACGACGTAGCAATTTTTAGTCTGTCTTTATGAACAGTTTGCTTTTTATATTTATTATTAGTTATTATAATGTTATTATTTTCTCCTATTTCCGTTACTTTATACGGACCTGTATATTTAGAGTCTAACTTATGACCTGTTTCGTTTTTCAATAGAACTTTATCTCCTACTAATATATCTAAGTTCCTTGCTTTCTGATCATATAGTTTCTTATTTTTCTCTTTATGTTTATCTATTATAATCCTAGCTCTTTTATAGGCTACTTCTAATCTATATTTACTTTCCTTAGCATAATCATCTACATTATATATGGGTTCTATATTAGTTATGCTATTAAAATGTTTTGGCAAATTATTTGTTTTACCAAAGACAAGTTCGTATGGACAATAGTTATGTGCTATTGATGGGGTTGTGTTAAAACAGTATACGAAATAAGCCATACGTCCCAATCAGTTTTATCAACCGATATGTATGAACGTATATATTCATTGAAAGTTCGGTGGCTTCTTTCGACTGTTCCAACTGTCTGGTGATGGTGTGCAGTTGAAGTTATATTTTTTATTTTAAGATATTTGCACAAGTCATTTATAACTGAATTCTTATATTCTGTTCCCATGTCCGAAATGAACGTCTTCATTGGACCGTACTTTAGAATAAAAGATTCATAAATTGCTTTAGCGACAGTATTTGCGCTTTTGTTTGCAACTGGTATGGCAACTAGATATTTAGTTAAATCACATATTAGTGTGATTGCATATTCATTGCCATTTCCTGATTTTGGTAGCGGACCAATAGTGTCCACTATCACCCTGTCGAAAGCTTTTATTGGGGTTTCTGTTATTGTTAAAGGAGTTATTGTATTTCTTGTCACTTTTGATTTTTGGCATTTCTGACATTTTCTAATGTACTTCCGTTATATCTTTAGACATACCTTTCCAGTAATAGTATCTTTTGACCTTGGCCAAGGATTTTGTAATGCCTGTGAGACCTCCTTGTATTGGATCGTCATGAAATGTAGACAATATAGCTTCTTTTTCTTTTAATTTTTCTATTAGGGTCACCGGGTTGAGTAGCGCTACTCTCAATGAATTTAATATTTTATTGCCCATTATTTTGAAATTATCAATTGAAACATGTTCAAAGATATTTTCCCACGGTGCCACTTTGAGTTGGCTGATTTTATTTATACCGGCTTGCATTTCAAGCCTTTGGAAAAATTGACGTAAATCAAGTATTCCATTAGTATATAAATCGCTAGCATCATATCTTGCAATAATTTTCTTACCATGTTTAAAGAAACATAGCATATTTTTTATATGCAAGGTCACTACTTTACGTAATTCGTCATTTTTGATGACTTCATATACGTTGGGCTTTGAAGCTTTTTCTATAGATTGCTTAGGCAATTCTATTTCTTTATCTCCTGCGCAGGATTTTTGTCTACTTTGATATCTTGTAGTGACTTTCTTTATATTTCTTGTCATTTCTTGTAGTTCTTTGATGGTTATTCTTGATAACGCATCAGCTACATAGTTATCTTTTCCCTTTAGATACTCAACTGTAAAATTATACTCCTCTAATTCAAGTCTCATACGAGTTAGTTTAGAACTCGGATTTATCATAGAGAACAGGTATGTAAGTGGTCTGTGGTCTGTTTTGACAGTGAAATGTCTACAATAAATATATGGTCTGAAATGAGTTATTGCCCAATGAATTGCTGCCAATTCTTGTTCTGTTGTGCTTTTGTTACTCTCACCCTTGGTAAACGCTCTTGATGCATATGCCACTGGAAGTTGGAGACCATTTTTGTGTTGAGTTAACACTGCTCCACAAGCTTGCTTACTTGCATCCGTTATTATGCAAAATTCTTTGCTGAAATTTGGGTATTGTAATAAATTGGGATTAACTAGTGCCGATTTGAGATGCTGGCATTCAGCTGTCCATTCGAATTTTACATCTTTTTTACATAATCTTGTTATGTAACGAGAATATTCGGCAAAATTTTGGATAAAACGTCTATAGTAATTGCAAAATGCAATAAATCGTCTAGCACTGTCCGCATCATGTGGGACTGGATATTTTTTGATGACGTCATATTTTTTGTCATCTGGCAAGATTCCTTGATCTGTGCATTTGTGTCCCAAAAATGTGACTTCATGCATGAAAAATGAACATTTTCCCGGATGTAGCTTTAGGTTGTATTTCCTACATTTCTCAAAAACATCAGTCAAGTTTTTAGCCATATGTTTTTGGGAACAACCAATAACTATTAAATCATCCATATACAGGAATGCTTGAGAAGGTTCAAGTCCAGAGAAAGCTATAGTCATCATTCTCTGAAAAGAATTTGGTGCTATTTTTAAACCGAATGGTAATCGCGTGAAGCGATATGAGCCATTGCTCGTTGAAAAAGACGTTACATCTCTTGAACTTTCTTCGAGTTCAATTTGATGAAAACCTGACATTAAGTCTAGGCATGAAAAATATTTTGCTCTACCTAGTTGATCTAAAATATCATCAATTCTAGGCAGTGGGAATTTATCGGACAACAGTTTTTTATTAATTTGACGATAGTCAATTACTAATCGCCATTTTTTCTTGTCAGAACCAGGAAGAGATTTCTTTGGAACTAACAAAAGTGGGCTGTTATATGGGGACACAGACGGTTCGACTATTTTGTTATCAATTAATTTTTCTACCTGTACTTGAATTTCGTCAAGTTGACTATGAGGATTTCTATAATTTTTAATATATACTGGCTTATCATCTGTTAATCTTAGCTTTTGTTTGTAGAAATTATTTGTAGTGATTGGTTCGGTTTCAAGTCCGAATACATCCCTATACTTGGTGCATAAATCTGTTAGTGTAGATTTCAATTGTGGTGGAAAATTTTTTGTTAATTGAGACATGACAGTTTTTTCTCTCTCTTCAGAATTGGTTTGAACTATGTCATAGTTCGAAAGTCATTTATATTGTAGATCTTTTATATTTACTATTTGATCTTTACTATTTGTATTCAGTAATCGGACAAATGCATTTTTGGTTGTTGCAACTGTGTTTGCAACATAAATGCCATTTTGAATTTCCTGGTTAGGTATTAAAACACTATCTTCATTTGAGGATAGTTGTATTTTTCGGACAACCTGGGATCTTGCTGGTAGAATTATTGAGTTATTACCAGAGCTGTATGTTATTGGAACATATATTGGGAAATTCAAATTATTTGGTCTCATCTTGAGCCAATCTTCTGTCTGATTAAAATCTAATTGACAATTGAATTTCTTTATGAAATCAATGCCTAATATTCCATCACATGGGATTAAGAAATGTGAATCTACTATATGAAAATCGTGTGGAATTATGTAATTGCCTGTCTGTATCTCAATTGAAGTTAATCCTTTGGATTGAATTAATTCTTGTCCTATTCCTTGAATATTAATTTTATTGTTTCCTTGAATATTATTAAAGATATCAGAATTTTCTTTTAGAAGAGAAATATCTGCACCTGTGTCTATTAAAAAGACAAGTTTTTTATGTGTTTCTACATTGACAAAATTAACAAATATGTTTTGGCTAAGATTAATTGTGTGAACCTTGTAACTATTTATTGTTGAGTAGCTAAAGGTTGTTCGGAGTTTCCCGAGTTATTTTGGGCTACTCTTACATTTCCTTGATTATTGTTATTTTGGCCTCGGTTCGAGTTGCCACGGCCTCTAGAGTTTCCTCTATTATTATTATTGGAATTGTTATAACGATGACCGCCTCTGTAATGAGGGTGGCCCCTCGTGTTATAACGACCGCGGTGTGTACCGCGCTGAGTCTGATTTTGGTAGAAAAGAACAGCGTTGGAATGTCCAGTTGCTTCTGTGCAACTGTCTATAAATTTAGATATGGCATCGTTCATGCTATTGAACGTGCCTGCTTGCATGATAACTTTTACCTTATCAATCGAGCAATTCTTCGTCATTGCTTTGACGGCTTGGGTCGTGCTGTATTTGGTTGCAAGTTCTGGTTTCAAACCATCACTCATATAAGCACCTTCTAGAGCTTTTGTTAATTGCTCCACCTCTTGCGTGTAGAGGTTGGCTGTTTTGTTCTTTTGCTGCAGATTTAGCAATTTTGCAGAGAGTACCTCAACAGATTCTCCCTTTACTATTCGTGAGAGTTTATCTTTAATTTCCTGTATTGTGTTTTCTGTGCTAATGAGATTCCTAGCATGACCTTTTAGTTTGGTCTTAATGACATTGACTGCTAAAGTCTCATGTTCTCCTTTTATTGAATCTAACAAGTTCAGAGCGTCTTTGAAACTCTGTAGGTTTTCGGCTTTGCCGTCGTACTCAAATAATAGAGACGAGGCTGTCTTTAGGAAATCTACTACTGATTGTGCCATCTTGTTTTCTATCTTACTTTCTGTTGGCTTACTATTTCTTTCCTCAGCAATTACGTCTAGTAATAGTTCAGCTGGGAAATTTAGTGTATTCGGGACAAGTACTTGTACCTTGTGCCTTTTTGACACATATAATATGTTCTCTTTTAATCGAGATATTATATCTTTTACTTGTGTCTGTTGTAACGAAGAAAATTTCGTATTGTGGTCAAGTATTATGACACGGGCCTCTAATAGCGTCTCTAAATGTTTTATCTTTGTATCGTTACTTATTGGTGCACTCTTATTGAGGCACTTAAACGATCTACGATCTCGTATCAAAGTCTTCGCGCAGTTTCTTGATTTTAGCTATTATATTTAGCCAATCCATCAAGTTAGAAACTGGGGTTTTAATCAAAAGATTTATTTAATTATATTTTATATTCTGTTTTCATATTTATTTATATGTTCATATCTAGGCTTGTTTCTTGTTTTCTTTTTTTTTTATTTAAATTTAGTTGTCATTACATTTTAACAATCGATTTTTGCTGTTCTTTTATTTCTTTTTGTAGCTTTTGACATGGCAGTTTTATACTTGCTTACTAGGGTTAAAAATTATTTTTTTTTTTGTTTCGTTTTTGCTTTATTTATTGCCTTTCAGCTATCAAACCCTGTCCAAGTAATTAGCTCTGCTTACATATCTTTTCTTAAGGCATTTACTATGCATTTTATATATTTTATAACATATATTTATCAACATAATTATTGTCATAATGACCAAACAAATTATTATGTAATCCAGGTTTAAAGGCACAGCTTCGACCTTGTTGATTAGATTGGCAGTGGAGTCCACTGACTTAACATCTACTAGACCCATGTTTAAAAAGAAGTTTTCTCCTAATACAGTTTTTTCTGAATACGAGTATATTGGATACAATTTACTTCTAGAATTATTAAATGACATTTACTTATTGTTTATTTATTAATTTGTCTTTTATTCGCTTTTTTGAATTTTAAGATATCTATATTGTTGTTGGGACGCCTTGCGGCGATGAGAAATTTAAAATTAATTCATCCGTATGAATTTACAGGTTTCCTACCTAAATTTTCGTTTGGCTTTACAGGCCAAACTTCTCATCGAGCAGAAAAGATTCCGCTCAATGTTACAATTGGTTTTTATAAAAAAAAATATGCATCGCAGTGCAATCAAAAAATTTTGCACACAGTGCTGTTAAAAAAAATTGCGCTCTTTGAAGCGCTGTCGGCTCTCTCTTGTCAGTTGTTGTTGTTGCTGATGAAAATCATTGATCCACCGTTGCTGTAGTGTGCGGATAGCGCACCACAGTGCGAATACTATTCCCGCGATGACGTAGTGGGCGGGCTGCACACCACGTTAGCCTGTGTCAGCTGGGCGTCGCCGGTGTTGGCACGCTGACACTCCTCGATGACGTAGCGAGCGGGCTGCTCACCACGTTGATGATGATGTCTTCTTATTGTGGCTGTGTGCCAGGCCTGCAATGCCTGCACGTATGTTCACAATGTGGTGTGAACAATGGTCCCTCGCAGTCGTTCGGGCAGATTTTCTTAAATTCCGGCAGGCTTTTTGACTGGGGAGGTTGAATTTTGTTATTATTTGTTAACGATTTTATTTGGTTCACTGAGTGAGCGGGTGTGGTGGGGATTGTTTCCTTAAGATATTTGACATAGTGGTCTAGCTCGGCTTGTAGTTTTTGAGCTTTCGACCATACGGGCGGTGGAGTATTCGTATATAATAGCCACTTTAGGTGCGCTATTCTCTTTTTTGCCTTATTTCGAACTCCGCCTCGGTTTTTACCCATCACACACACACTCTACTCACTCAGATCGTTGTTTCTCCGCCTTGCCGCCGTCTTGGTTGTTGTGCTGCCGCCGTTGCGTTTAATGTCCTTCGCATGTCACTTCTTATACGTGTCCTGTCACGGTCGCCATGTAATTACGCCCCGCGTTGATGACAATGAGAAGGCTATTTTTGTTTATACTGTTCTTTATTAATTCAATTTGAGGAGCAGGGAAGGTCCCGCTCCAATCGAAGTTAATTCGTGAATAATCTTATGATCTACATACAAAGGTTTCTTAGCCTAAGTCGAGCAGCGCTGCCGGCGTAGGGAGCAGCGCAGCGACGCTTATATGCGTATCTTATATATATGTACTGTCGCCGAGCGACGGTGCTGGAGGGGGAGTGCTATAGGCACACACATATAAGCGATCAGCGCTTGGCCAGCGTGAGTACTGCTGACCATGCAATTATGTATGTTAGCCCTCAAGTGTGTGCGCGTATTACGCATACACTTGGGCTGGACTGTTTATGTACACATTGCAACAGAGTGCTACAATGTGCTTGTATATTATGAATACATATAGGTACAGTGGTTAACCGATATGTGTGCATACTACACTAAATTGAAATCTGAATTTTCAGATATGGAAATTCAATTTACTAGTTTCGAATGTTCCGATGAGCCTTCCGCACTTCCACCGACAACTCCTTCAGGTATAACATCTCCAGTTATTGCCTACTCAACCCCTTCTACGTCTCCTAACATTCCTCCAGCCGCCCCGGCTGTTTTGTGCGATCCACCACTTTTGATCGTCACCTCTCCAGTCGCGCCTTTATCCAAAAAGAATCTTCAAAATTCTTTCGATAACACTGCCGTCAATACTCAAACTGTTGTTTCAAACGTTAAATCGCTCGTCGCGGATAACCCCAAAAAACAGGTTTTCTTTTCACGCCTTGCACCCGATAATTCGATTGATGATGTAAAATCATATATTCAATCAAAAATTTCTGTACCGAACATTGTTGTAGAAAAGTTTAAATTTAAAAAAACCAGTAGAAATATCCCATCTTTACTTCGCTTATCAAAACGTTAGAGGCTTAAATTCTAAGCTCTCTAATTTGTTTTTGAATAGTGTATTGTTCGATCATCAAATTTTAATATTTACCGAAACCTGGTTAAAACCTGATGTAGAAAACTGCTCAATTTTTCCTAATAAGTACACCTCCTTCAGATGTGACCGTTTATCACGAATTGGAGGTGGTGTTCTTAAGGCTGTAAAATCTGATCTTCCTTCCGAACTTGTTCCACTAGACCATTGTTCTTCCTTAGAATTTTTGTGTTAAATGTGTGTCAAATTTCAATTTATGGTACATTACCTGTTCATATATTCCTCCCTCATCTGAAATATCTGTCTACCTGGACCATCTTTCATCTATCCAATCTGTTGCCTTCAAACTATCTGATAGAGATTATCTGCTAGTTTTTGGTGATTTCAACTTACCAGAAGCTACTTGGTCATCTCAATCCGATATATTGGTGCCCTCTGTATTGAACTCTTTTTTAAATGGCCTCTTGGAACTATCTCTTTATCAAATAAACACTGTTCCTAATTGTAGTGGTAGAATACTTGATTTAATTTTCTCTTCTGACATTTTACTAAATACTATCTCTAGAATGAATCCCCTAGTTCTTCCTGAAGATCCCTATTATCCTACATTGGACCTAATTCTAACTCTGCCAACATCTATGCAAACTGCAACTGTTTCCCCTATAATAAAATCACGTTGTTTTCGTAGTACCGATTTTCAAAAATTGAATTGTTTAATTTTGGAACATGATTGGTCACTTCTTTATTCATGTTCTGATCTTAATACATTCATTTCATTTTTTTATTCATTTATGAACTCATTTTTTGATCAATGTGTTCCTGTTACTTTTCCCGTAAAGTTAGTAAGGCTGAAAAATTTGAAATCGCGGTATTTTAAAAAGTTTAAATTAACTCGTAATCCTTCTGATTTTACACGTTATATTGCTGCAAGAGCAAACTTTATTGCTCTGAATGCAAATTGTTACAAAAAGTATTTGCGTCGCTGCCGTTTGCAGTTTGCTCAGGACCCAAAGCATTTTTATAACTTTGTTAACTTAAAACGTAAATCAAGTAGATTTCCTCCCTCTCTATCATACGAAAATAAGGAAGCAACTGATGATCAGGCAGCCGCCGATTTGTTTGCAGAATTTTTTCAATCAACTTATTCAACTGAACCTTATAGTTCCCATCTTTCCCTTTACATCCATACCCTTATAGTATACAATATTTTAACACTCTCTTCTGTCCTTCTATCGACAAAACCTCTCTACTAAATGATCTTAAAATTGATCGATAAAACCTGTTTTTTCTCCTGACCCTGAAGGAATTCCAGCATGCGTACTTAGTTTTGTGCTGATTCGATTTTGAAGCCAATTCATAAGCTATTTGACTTGTCACTATCCAATAGTTATTTCCCACCTATTTGGAAAAACTCTTTTTCCATTCCTCTTCACAAAAGTGGTTCTAACCATGATGTGAAGAACTATAGATGTATTTCCAAATTGTCCGCAATTCCTAAGATTTTTGAAAAAAATTTTACGGCTCAGTTAACTTTTATGTGTAAATCTATAATTTCACCCCATCAACATGGGTTTATAAAGGCAAGATCAACAGCTACTAATCTTTTAGAATTCTCATCTCTCATCAATCTAGGATTTCGGAACAAAATGCAAACTGATGTGGTCTATACTGACTTCAGTAAAGCATTTGACTCCGTAAATCATAATCTCTTAATTCATAAATAAAATTTGATTGGTTTTCCTCAAAAGCTCCTTCTGTGGATATCTGATTATTTAACTAACGGGTCTCAACCAGTTCTTTTTAAGAAATGTCTTTCTTAGCCGATCTTAGTTACTTCTGGTGTTCCTCAGGGCAGCCACCTTGGACCATTGCTATTTAACCTTTTTATTAACGATCTTCCTTCAATACTCCTTCACTCTAACATTCTTATGTATGCTGATGATGTGAAACTCAGTTTGACACACAATGATCTTTAAATAACCTTCTTCAAACAGATCTTGATTTGTTTTTTGAATGGTGCAGCCATAATCTGCTGCATCTTAACTGTTTGAAGTGCAAGGTTATGTCATTTTACAGATGTAACTATCATGTCATCAATTACAATCTTAACTTAACCCCACTCTTAAGAATATCTGAAGTAGCTGATTTAGGTATCCTCTTTGATCATAAATTGAAATTTGATCGTCACATTACACAAATTGTCACTTCTCTTGTTCGTCCAACTCTTGAATACGGGTCTTGCATGTGGTCGTGGCAATACCATATTCACCCAGATAGAATTGAGTCTGTTCAAAGGCAGTTTCTACTTTTTGCCTTGCGCAGTTTTAATTGGGTTCCACCATACTCTAGTAAACTACTTCTAATTAACCTACCTTCTTTAACTAACCGTCGTATTATGTGGGGGGGTGATGACCCGGCCCTCACTAGTTCGTCCGCCGGCTCGTTGCCCTGGAAGCCAGAGTGTCCAGGTGCCCAAAGAAGGGTAACTTTATTCTTCATCGACAGCCTCTGGAGACAGCCCCCATTCGCGAGCCGCTTGTCTGTCCGAGAAGATGTAGATATTCGCTCCTCTTATCCCCTTCTCAAGGATAAGTCGACAGCAGATATCAATGGCATGCACCTCTGATGGAAAGACTGTGGGCCAGTTGCCCATAGCAATCGAGGTTTTGGAATTGGGACCATGTATCTTAGCTCCAACCCCCTGATCAGTCTTTGACCCGATGGGGTTGCCAGTATCCCAGTCCATACGGTCCGGGATGAGGGTTCGAAAGAAGAGTTCCTTAGTCATAGAATCTGATCTGGTGCAGATCTCTAAGCCAGGCATATCTTTGATTAAGCATTCCCTGATTCGGAAGCTAGAAGCCCTGATTGAAGCTTGATTCTAAGAAGACTCATAGCAGCAACTTCTTTTATGCTGATGTGCAGCGGAGTCAGATTCAGAATCGATTCCATTGCTGCGGTGGGACAGGTGCGAAGTCCACCCGTCAAGGAAAGGCAGAGCAGCCTATGCAGTTTCGTGCATTTGTTGATGGCAGTGAACTGCGTAACCTTAGGCCACCACACAATAGCAGCGTAGGTTACGATCGGTCTTACCATCAAATCAAATAGCCACCGAATGGTGCAGGATTTGAGACCCCAGATTCTACCGAAGAGTCTTCTGCCTGCCCACATAGCATGAGTAGCCTTTGATAGAGTGTTGTGTAGGTGGGACTTCCAGTTTAGTCGTTTATCAAGGGTTACCTCTAGATATTTTACCTCATTAATTGACCAATGTCAATGGAGTGTCGCTTAGTGAAGGGAACAATGATTGCTTTTTGTGGATCTTCGCACCATCTACTAACCGTGTTCAGAGCTGGTTGCATCAACTCTGTCACGGTATTGGCATAATTCCTGTTCACTACGAGAGCCAGGTCGTCGGCATAATTAGTAGTTCGTCAACTACATACTATGGACCAGAGTTAAGGGGATAGGACCCCTCCCTGGGGAAACCCTTGGGGACACCCGCATTAATATAGGCGGTCGTTGTGTCCAGGGTAGAGGAGATAGTCCGGTGTTTGAGCATGGCGTCGATCTCAAGCGCAGCAGAGATAGATCCGTAGCCGGTGTTATCGAAAGCACCCTCTATATCAAAAAAAGAGCACAGAGCAATGTTCTTGGATACGAAGGCTTTTTCAATTTTACCCACTAACTTCTGGAGAGCGACTTCTGTCGATCTACCGGCTATATACGCGAACTGCGTGGGGTGCAGAGGGTTGTTTTTCTGCAGAGAGCACCGAATGTGCATGTCTAAGAGCCTTTCCGCAGTCTTGAGCAGAAAGGAAGTAAGGCTGATCGGCCGATATGACTTAGGCTGGTCAAGAGGAATAAATACCACATTGTTTGGGAATAAATACCACATTGACTCTCCTCCAAGAGTTGCGTATGTATCCCCACGTGAGACTAGCTCTAAGAAGGCCGTTCAGTGGATCAAGGATGTGATCCAGGCTATTTTAGAGAAGGGCTGGAAAAATTTGGTTGCCCTCTGGGGCTCTGAAGAGGGAAAAGGAATCTACAGCCCATTTGACCTTTTCAGGATCAAAGATGGTTCCAAATAGACTGGCTCCACGTGAGTCAGGTCACAAGGTGGCGTCAACGTGACTGGAGAGATCTGGGTTCGCCACCGAACCTGGGAAGTGAACTTGTAATAAAAGGTCAAGTGCTTCCCTGCGATCTTCAGGGAAAGAGCCGTCTGCTCTTTTAAGAAGCCCTATTCCATTAGACGACCCTTTGGCATATACCTTGTGGAGTCTAGCTGCCTCTGGCAGCGATTCTATGCTACCACAGTAGCTGCGCCACGTATCGTGTTTGGCACGTCTATTGTTCTTGTTGTAGTTTGTAAGAGCGTCCCTGTAGACGTCCCAACTTACGCGATTAGATCTGGCTGTGTTGAAAAGGCTTTTAACCTTAATTCTTTGTGCCGACAGCTCTTCGTTTCACCATGAGATCTAAAACCTCTTCCCTAATGGAGTTAATAAGGTTTGCACCCTACGTTACCTATATCTGAATGACTACACATTAGATAATCCAAGAGAGACTCACCATGTTTGTTGACGTTGCTGCTCCCCCAGATCGTATGATGCGCGTTGGTATCACAGCCGATCACGAGCGGCTTGTTGTGTTGGCGGCAGAAATCCACAAGCCGCTGAACCTCCGAGGGGCTGTACATCCTCCACATCGCCCGGGAAGTATGCTGACGCGATCACTACTTTCCGGACGCCATCAGCAGTGGCTACCTCCATAGCCGTTGCCACCAGGTCTCTGTGGATGAAATTTGTTATAGGGAAGTGTCTCACACTGTTACTATTTATTTATTTATTTATTTAACGTCAACTAAAACAGTCGACTTAAAATTAAAATTAAAAATTAGATTGCATCGAATTAAAATTGAAGATTTTAAAAAAAAAAAGAAAATAATTTAGAATTTGAAATTAAAATTTTGCAATAAGTTTAGAATTAAAATTAATTAAGAGTATATATTTTTAAATTTAAGCTGGGGATAACAAAACAAGAATTCTCGATCCAACATTTGCTGCAAAGGATTGGGGAAAACCCAGTAAAACCCAATCAGATCGGTTGATTTCTATTAGTTGTTAGCATGTAGTGTTAATTGATTGAGGATAGACAGTTTAACAGAGTAAAGGGAGGACTCGGAGTTGAAAAATCTAGACAGTCTGTTGTAGTCAGCACAGAGAACTCGGAAGTGATCATGCAAGCTATAGTTAGTATTACAAAAGGCCAAGGATAGTGGCATAAAATTACGAGTAACTCTAGAAGGAATACAGAAGTTAAGTTGAGTAAGCAGAGTAGGGGAATCTATATTGTACTTTATTAGCTTTATAATAAACATAACGCCTAACATAATACGACGGTTAGTTAAGGAAGGTAGGTTAATTAGAAGGAGTCTACTAGAGTATGGTGGTAAGTCTACACCCGGAACCCAATTAAAACTGCGCAAGGCAAAGAGTAGAAACTGCTTTTGAACAGACTCAATTCTATCTTGGTGAATATGGTATTGCGGCGACCACACGCAAGACCCATATTCAAGAGTTGGACGAACAAGAGAAGTGTAAAGCAACTTTGTCGTGTAAGGATCCTCGAATTCTTTGGCCCATCTTTTGATGAACCCGAGTAGTCGAAATGCCTTATTGACAATTTGTGTAATGTGACGATCAAATTTCAATTTATGATCAAAGAGGATACCTAAATCAGCTACTTCAGATATTCTTAAGAGTGGGGTTAGGTTAAGATTGTAATCAATGACATGATAGTTACATCTGTAAAATGACATAACCTTGCACTTCAAACAGTTAAGATGCAGCAGATTATGGCTGCACCATTCAAAAAACAAATCAAGATCTGTTTGAAGAAGGTTATTTGAAGGATCATTGTGTGTCAAACAGAGTTTCACATCATCAGCATACATAAGAATGTTAGAGTGAAGGAGTATTGAAGGAAGATCGTTAATAAAAAGGTTAAATAGCAATGGTCCAAGGTGGCTGCCCTGAGGAACACCAGAAGTAACTAAGATCGGCTTAGAGAAACATTCTTTAAAAAGAACTCGTTGAGACCTGTTAGTTAAATAATCGGATATCCACAGAAGGAGCTTTTGAGGAAAACCAATCAAATTTAACTTATGAATTAAGAGATTATGATTTACGGAGTCAAATGCTTTACTGAAGTCAGTATAGACCACATCAGTTTGCATTTTGTTCCGAAATCCTAGATTGATGTGAGATGAGAATTCTAAAAGATTAGTAGCTGTTGATCTTGCCTTTATAAACCCATGTTGATGGGGTGAAATTATAGATTTACACATAAAAGTTAACTGGGCTGTAAAATTTTTTTCAAAAATCTTAGGAATTGCGGACAACTTGGAAATACAATACATCTATAGTTCTTCACATCATGGTTAGAACCACTTTTGTGAAGAGGAATGGAAAAAGAGTTTTTCCAAATAGGTAGGAAATAACTATTGGATAGTGACAAGTCAAATAGCTTATGAATTGGATTCAAAATCGAATCAGCACAAAACTAAGTACGCATACTGGAATTCCGTCAGGGCCAGGAGAAAAAACTGGTTTTATCGATTTAAGATCAATTAGTAGAGAGGTTTTGTCGATAGAAGGACAGAAGACAGTGTTAAAATTTTCTATACTATAAGGGTATGGATGTAAAGGGGAACTATAAGGTTCTGTTAAATAAGTTGATTGAAAAAAGTCTGCAAACAAATCGGCAGCTGCCTGATCATTAGTTGTTTCCTTATTTTCGTATGATAGAGAGGGAGGAAATCTACTTGATTTACGTTTTAAGTTAACAAAGTTATAAAACTGCTTTGGGTCCTGAGCAAACTGCAAACGGCAGCGACGCAAATACTTTTTGTAACAATTGGCGTTCAGAGCAATAAAGTTTGCTCTTGCAGCAATATAACGTGGAGGCCTATTTGACTTTACGGGAAAAGTAACAGGAACACATTGATCAAAAAATGAGTTCATAAATGAATAAAAAAATGAAATGCATTCATTTAGATCAGAACATGAATAAAGAAATGACCAATCATGTTCCAAAATTAAACAATTCAATTTTTGGAAATCGGTCCTACGAAAACAACGTGATTTTATTATAGGGGAAACAGTTGCAGTTTGCATAGAGGTTGGCAGAGTTAGAACCAGGTCCAATGTAGGATGATAGGGATCTTCAGGAAGAACTAAGGGATTCATTCTAGAGATAGTGTTTAGTAAAATGTCAGAAGAGAAAATTAAATCAAGCATTCTACCGCTACAATTAGGAACAGTATTTATTTGATAAAGAGATAGCTCCGAAAGGCCATTTAAGAAAGAGTTAAATACAGAGGGCACCAATATATCTGATTGAGATGACCAAGTAACTTCTGGTAAGTTGAAATCACCAAAAACTAGCAGATAATCTCTATCAGATAGTTTAGAGGCAACTGATTGGATAGATGAAAGATGGTCTAGGTAGACAGATATATCAGAAGAGGGAGGAATATACGAGCAGGTAATGTAAATTGAAATTTGACACATCGTCATTTTAACACATAAAAATTCTAAGGAAGAACCATGGTCTAATGGAACAAGTTCGGAAGGAAGATCTGACCTTACAGCTATAAGAACACCACCTCCAATTCGTGATAAACGGTCACATCTGAAGGAGGTGTACTTCTTAGGAAAAATTGAGCAGTTATCTACATCAGGTTTTAACCAGGTTTCAGTAAATATTAAAATTTGATGATCGAACGAAACACTATTCATAAACAATTTAGAGAGCTTAGAGTTTAGGCCTCTAACGTTTTGATAAGCTAAATAAAGATGGGAAATCTCTACTGGTTTTTTGATGCTCCACTAGAAGAAGAAGAGGCGCGAGAAGTTGAAGGAAGTGGTACCGCAGTTCGATTTTTTGGTTTTGGAGAATACTCTTTTACATATAAGTCTAACCAATATAGCATATAGTGCGAGGGACACCTCCCATACTGTCATATAGCAACTTACATGATCCGCATGATAATCCCCGAAAGAGGCCACCTATTAGCCATGGCTCTTGGACGAGAGCCAAGTCAATCTCGTTTTTACGACCATGCACAAGGTGGCTGACGCTCCTCTGGCGTGGTGCAGGTTCGCCAGGAGCACCTTAATGGCGCTCCGCATCCTCCATTAGCGCGTTTGTGACAAGGCTACATGCCTTGCCCCCCGAGAGTCGTTGCCTCGGATGCCCTTCGGCAGTCTGGCGGAGCTGCTCGGTTTAGGTCACCTCGCGATCCTAGTCGCGGGAGGTGCCCTTTCGGGTGGCTTGTAGGTCTGGCAGGGGCCAGGAGGCGCCCGCTGCCAACCACAGGCCTGGTTCGGCCCGTTGAGGGGTTGAGGACGGAGACCACAATGGTCGGGGATTTGGGGAATTGGGCTTTCAGCGCCACTGCGTTCGCAGCGCTGGTGGACGCCACCGGGGCGGTAGCCACTGCTGTCGCGTCGGTGGAGGCAACCGTGGTCGCTACCGGAGGGGTGCTGAATGGTGGGGGAATGGTTGGTTTGGTTTGGTTCTTCCAAAGATGAACTTCACTTTCCCGTTGCACTCCGTCAGAGCTTTATTCGACTCCTCGTCAACCAACATCGCGAGGTGCGTCGTAGTGCCGTTAAGGCTATGCTGAACCACTGGATTTGGATAACGAGGTATTCCAAAATGGTAGTGGGTGTGAATTCAGCACTACTGGGGAAGCATCCTCTAATGAGGTGAGTTTTGGGGAACTGCTTGTCACATGGCTGTAAGATGGCTTTGTGGACTCCAAAGAAGTCTCTTTGGGCTTCTTTGAAATCACTTGGTGTTCGAGGACGGTATTGTCAGTCCGCGTTCGTTTGGCCTTGGTTTCCATGGGGGACGGAGTGGCGATAGCTAGAGCCTCCGTTCTGCTTGAACCCTTCACGAGTGCAGCTTTGCAAAGCTTCTTCTAGCGGTTCTTCAATTTAACGAAGGCGTACTCAGAATTCAGTCTCAGCGTCTGGATCTGAGAGCCTGCTTCCGTGAGGACTGATCTCTGAGAGGCCACGGAAGCGTCATCAGCGAGGCTGATCAGGTCAGCGATAGCTTCAGCGTCATGGCACATCACCTCGACGAGTTGCTGCCTGCCTGAACAGCTATTGGACGAGAAATCAGCACTTGCGAACTCAGCGTCCAAGGGAGTCCGTGGCCTGTCCGGGTCCCCCAGAACACCAGTGCAAAGAGCCGTGGCGTTGGAGGTGGAAGCCAGCAGCCCAATGGCTGCAGTGATGTTGTTGGGGTCGGCCGTGAAGGCTTCGCCATGGGTGGATGCTAGTGAAGACTTTACTTGATTAAGAAATTTATCCATTATTTGGACCCACGAGTAGGCGGGAAGGGTATCCAGAGTCAGCATACTAACGACCGGGCTACCCCCGGCCATGCATCCCTTGACGTATACTGTTCCGACTTGGATTGGGGTGAAATAAAGATTCACAAACTTCGCCCGACTACAATTAGTCAACACCCCTTGCAGAGACATGACCGTGCTAGGGGCCTGCTTCCAGCTGCTTGCTACCTCTGACGGCTGACGGCCTAGAGGGCTTTTAGATTTAGTATTTTAATTGTATGCGTTTTTATCGTTGTTGTATTTGGTCACACATATTTTACTAAGAATTTAGCTATGCTTGGCGCGTTAGATCAGTTCGTCTGGCAATATCCAAGAGAAAGGGAAGAGAAACTGCGGTATGTAGACTTTGGACTAGATTTAAGGTTAAAGTCTTGTAATGCCCTGCAAACTGTAACTCATCAACTTATACAGCCCTTTATTTGTTCGATTTACATTTGGCAACGGTGGCTAATGATTGTTTAATGCATTCCCGGAATATTGTGGGCGGCTCGATATTTTCTTTAATCCGCAGTCCGACGCTGAGACGGAGCCCTAGACTCGATCAGTCCAAGGTCTACGATCGGCCAGATCCACGAGTGTGGCCAGTGATATGCAGAAGCCTCGGAGTTTCAGGGAAAGAATCGGTCAGAATCCGAGTGGTACTCCGCAGCCTACCAGAGAAGGGCAGCCTACTGATTCCACAGCAACCAAATGGATGGACGCCACGTAGCCTAATCTCGAAGGTCAGCCAGAGTTGGAAGGTCAGCATGAGGAATGGCCAATATTTCCAAGCGCGTTCATGGAGATGATGGAGGCATATCAGTGTACAGCTTTAGAGAACAATCAAAGGATAGTAAAGGCTTTGAAGGGTGAGGAACGAGCAGCAGTAAAGGCGCTACTCACCCACCCGAACAATGTGCAACCAGTTATGAAGCAGCTTCGATTCTGGTATGGACGCCCGGACCAACTGATTCAAAGCCAACTGGAGAATGTGCGAGATGTTCTGCCAATCGCGGAACAGAACATAACCAGAATTTTGCCGTTCGCCACAAAGGTGAGCAACCTCGCTGCATTCATTTTTGCAATCAACGATGAACGCCATTCAGCTTTTAGGGTATCGTACTCCATAAGCAACAGGTTCGACTGGGCGAAGCATGCGGCTACGATAGAACCATATCTAACAGTGGTGCATCTTAGCGAATGGCTACAAAAGCTCGCTAAGCTGCTATGCATTGTCACGGATGCCGGAAGCAAGGATCCGAAGCGAAGACTATTGCACGCAAGCACAAGAAGGAAAGTATATCGACTCTCACAAATGTTGTCCAAAATGTGAGGAGCAGCATGGGATCAAAGACTGCGAGAAGTTCAATCATACTCGTATATCTCCAGCAGCGAGAATCAAGTTAGCGAGGAAGCATAGGTTCTGCTTCTCGTGCTTGGAGAGTGGACACTTGACCCGGTCCTGCAAGAAGAGCAGCAAATGCAGCAACGGATGCCAAAGAAAGCATCACCACCTTCTGCACGATGAAATCGGAAATCTCAGGTCACCACAGTCTCAGGGGAAATCTCAGGGGCAGTCACGACCAGGAGTTGCAACAGCCAGCGCCGACGTAACCCTTTTACGTCAACGTCTACCGCTAGAAACTTGACGAGCCGAGGATGGGCAGGAATGGCCGCACCGAAACCCTAGCTGCGTCGACCCGGATGGAAGTTACTTGCAATACCGGATTTTGCCAGTGACGTTGTACGGGAAGAATAAGCAAATGGACAAATACGCATTGCTCGATGAAGGATCGTCCATAACGCTTATTGACGACGATCTCATCCAGAGCCTGAACTTAAAGGGAGAGATTCGACAGCTCAACGTTCAGTGGTTTGGTGGTAAATCCGCAAGAGAGCATACAACAGTAGTTAGCCTGCAGATCAATAGTTCAGGCTAATCCAAGCGCCATGGGCTACGAAATGTGTTCGTTGTATCGAATTTAAATCTTCTGAAGCAAAGCTTGCGTCGGGAGGACGTTAAGGCAAGGAAGGCAAATGCGCGCCTACCCGTTAAGCCGTACTTCGATGCAGCACCAAGGGTCTTGATCACGCACATTTGAGTATTCCTCTGAGAACCAGAAGCTTTGGAGCAGGAGGACCATATGCAGACGCCACCAAACTTGGATGGGTGGTGTACTGACAGGTAGAGATCGTGCCTTTTAGCCCTGTCACAGGATAATCTTCTATACAAGATGGTCAGCGATTAGTTCGAATCCGAGAACTGCACCGACAGTCGCAGCTGGTCAATATATGGCGATAAATGTGAATCACTACGTGGTCGACTATGTGGACAGACGAATTGGCCGCAGCATTTGAGTGCTGGCGGCGAGAAATGAAATACTTTGAAGAATTCCAATGTAAACGCTACTATTTGGGGGCTGGACGTGTGCGGACACTACAGCTTTACGTCTTCGTGGACTTCAGCCAATCTGGGTTGTCCGCGGCTTATTGGCGGGCCACATACGCAAATGACGACGTGCAGGCACATTTTGTGTGTTCCAAAACGAAATGTGCTGCCACGAAGACGAAGTCAATCCCACGATTGGAACTTCAAGCAGCTTCAAGCAGGAAGCTGATGTTGCGATCATTAGCTTCACACTATGGACCGACTCTAAGACCGTGCTGTATTGGATCATCAGCACACACCGGAGCAATTTATTGGAAACCGGGTGTCCGACATCTAAGAGTCCACTGAGGATTCCAATGGAGATGGCTACCATCTGACCAAAACGTGGCCGAATACGCAACCAGGTCGCAACGCTGCGTGGACCTCAGTCATGATTCAAGGTGGTTAAGCGCTGCACCATTCCTAAGGGAACCTGAAGAAAGTTGGCCAAAATTTTCTTCAAGCGATAGATGTGCTCGACATGCCGCTGGGAATTTAACAAGGTCAGGCGAGTTTTTTTTTTTAAATTTTTTTTTTTCTTTATTTAACGCCAACTAAGACAGTCGACTTGAAATTAAAATTAGTTTTTATTATTTAAATTAAAATAAGATATAATTAAAATTAAAAAAATAATAATAAAAGTTTAAGACTTGAATTTGGTAAAAAATTTAAAATCATGAAATATATACATTTGTAAATTTAGGCTGGGGAACATGAAACAAGAATGTCCCGATCCAACATTTGTTGCATAAGGATTGGGAAAAACCCAGTAAAACCAGTAATCGGTAGATTAGTATTAGTTATTAGGTAGAGCTAATTGATTAAGGATAGACAGTTTAACAGAGTATAGCGAGGACTCAGGGTTAAAACTCTAGACAGTCTATTGTACGATAGTCAACACAAAGAACTCGGAAAGGGTTATGCAAGTTAGTAGAACAAAAGAGCAAAGATAGTGGCATAAAACTACGAGTAACTCTAGAAGGAAATTCATTTGATTAAGCAGAGTATGGGAATCAATAATGTATTTTATTAGTATTACGATAAACATAACGCCTAACATAATACAACGGTAAGTTAAAGAAGGTAGGTTAATTAGAAGGAGTCTACTAGAATATGGTGGTAAGTCTACACCCGGAACCCAATTAAAACTGCTCAAGGGAAACAGTAGAAACTGCTTTTGAACAGACTCAATTCTATCTTGGTGAATTTGGTATTGCCACGACCACATGCAAGACCCATATTCAAGAGTTGGACGAACAAGAGAAGTGTAAAGCAACTTTGTCGTGTAAGGATCCTCGAATTCTTTGGCCCATCTTTTGATGAGCCCGAGTAGTCGAAATGCCTTCTTGACAATTTCTGTTATGTGACGATCAAATTTCAATTTATGATCAAAGATGATATTTAAATCAGTTACTTCATATATCCTTAAGAGTGGTGTTAAGTTAAGATTATAATTTATGACATGATAGTTACTTCTGTAAAATGACATAACCTTGCACTTCAAACACTTAAGATGCCACAGATTATGGCTGCACCACGCAAAAAACAAATTAAGATCTGTTTGAAGAAGGTCATTTGCAGGATCATTGTATGTCAAACAGAGTTTCACATCATCAGCATAAATAAGAATGTTAGAGTGAAGGAGTACTGAAGGAAGATCGTTAATAAAACGGTGAAATGCCAAAGGTCCAAGGTGGCTGTACCAACATCAGTTTGCATTTTTTTTCCAAAATCCTAAATTAAAATGGAAAGAAAATTCTAAAAGACTAGAAGATTAACTAGGTTGTAAAATTTTTATCAAAAATCTTAGGAATTGTGACAATTTGAAAATATACCTTTAGTTTTTCACATCATGGTCAGAACCACTTTTGTGAAGAGGTGGAAAATAACTATTGAATAGTGACAAGTAGAGTAGCTTATGAATTGGCTTCAGAATCTAAGTACATATGTTGGAACTCCGTCATGGCCAGGAGAGAAACTGGGTTTAATAGATTTAATATACGTAAAGAGGTTTTGTAAATAGAAGGACAGAAGAGAATGTTAAAATGTTGTATACTATAAGGGTAGATGTAAATGGGAACTATAAGGTTCAATTGATAAGTTGATTGAAAAAAGTCTGCAAACAAATCGGCTGCTGCATGATCATCAGTTGTTTCCTTATTTTCGTATGATAGAGATGAACGAAATCTACTTGATTTACGTTTTAAATTGACAAAGTTATAAAACTGCTTTGGGTCTTGAGCAAAATGCAAACAGTAGCGACACAAATACTTTTTGTAACAATTTGCATTCAGAGCAATTAAGTTTGCTCTTGCAGCAACAGCAAGGATTACAAGTTAATTTAAATTTTTTAAAATACCGGCGATTCAAATTTTTTAACCTTACTAACTCACGTAAAACCTAGGAGGCCCATTGGACTTTACAGGAAAAGTAACAGGGACATTGATCAAAAAATGAGTTCATAGAGAAATAAAAAAATGATATGCATGTACAATATTTAGATCAGAACATGAATAAAAAAATGACCAATCATGTTTCAAGATTAAATAATTCAATTTTTCAAAATCGGTCATACGGAAACAACGTGATTTTATTTTAGGGGAAAAAATTGCAGTTTTCACAGAAGTAAGCAGAGTTAGAACCAGGTGTAAAGTAGGATGATAGGGATATTCGGGGAGAACTTATTTTTTACATTACATTATTTGAATTTTATTTATGGCTTACTGTTACTATATTTAATAACTTAAACTGTAGTCAAAATCGTATTTCTAAATAATATATTAACATAAACAAACCTAAATAGGGTGAAAGAAAATGTTCAAAATTAAGTACATTTAGATAAATCTGCTAGGCAGATCAGTAGGGTGTGTTCGCTTGAGCCTTCTTCTTGGCCGTAAACTCCTCTCAAAAGCTTTCGGGCCAATCGGTTTGCATGGCTTCCAACTTTATCTAAGTAAGCGGCTGCTTGTCGGTTAATGATATCGCCAATTTTGGGCATTTGAAGTTCATTTTCTATATCCATATTGCGTATATACCAAGCTGCACCATTTATTTTTCGCAAAATTTGGGAGTGCATCACACGAATCTTGTTTAGGTACGTCTTTGAAGCTATGCCGTAATCTTTTATTCCATTTTTCCAGATGGGAGATAGGATAACTTTATATATGTTAGCCTTGTTTGTAATCGATAATTTGTTTTGAGGCTTGAGTAACCAACTCATGCTGTTCGCTTTAGTTTTGAGCCGCCCAGCTACATCCGATACGTGGTGCCGAAAGGTTAGTCGCTTGTCCAGAGTGACACCAAGGTGTTTATGGGCGTCGGAGTGGGTTATCGAAATGTTCCAGCGGCAAGCCCAATTTTCGAACATCTTGAGATAGAGCTGGAAAACATCAGTGGCTGCATAAACGCATTTGGCTCTTGCCAAGACTGCTGTATCATCTGTGAAAGTAGCTGCTAGCATATCATTGGGGTCTGCGTTCGGGAATTTGACAGCTGAAGGCATATCATATGTGTATAGGCTGTACAGTGGCCCTAACACGCTACCCTGCGATACGCCAGCTTTAATTTTCTTCGGCTGTGAGGACAGGCCGTCCTGAACAACTTTAAAGGAGCGCTCGTGAAGGAAACTTTTGATAATTAAATAGAGTTGAGGATTCAGTAATCCTTTAAGCTTATGCAGAAGACCTGCATGCCACACTCTATCGAAAGACTGCTGGATATCTAAATAGGCTCCAACGACATACTCTTTTCTATGAAAACCCTCCAGGCCAAAGTTCACTACTCGGTGCCATTGTTCAGGCGTACCATGTCTCAGTCTAAATCCAAACTGAAACTTCGGGATAGCTTTTTTTACTGCCGTGGTGTAGAGGATCCTTCTAAGGATGCACCTCTCCAATAATTTAACAAATGCAGGCTGGAGGCTTATTGGACGATAGGTGTTCAGTTCATCTGCTGGCTTCCCACTTTTGTGTAGCATGATGATATTTTCCGTTGTCCAGGCGTTTGGAAAGTAGCCGATTCGGAGGGAACAGCAGAGCGATAGGGAGCGATAGGGGGGAACTAAGGGATTGATTTTAGAGAAAGTATTATTAAATAGAATGTTGCAAGAGAAAACTAAATCAAGCATTCTACCACTACAATTAGGAACAGTGTTTATTTGATAAAGAGATAGCGCCGAAAAGCCATTTAAAAAAGAGTTAAATAAATAAGTTGAAATCACCAATAACTAGCAGATAATATCTATCAGATAGTTTGGAGGCAACAGATTGGATAGATGAATGATGGTCCAAGTTGACAGATATATCCGATGAGGGAGGAACGAACGGGTAATATAAATTGAAATTTGACACCTTGTCATATTAACACATAAAAATTCTAAGGAAGAATTATGGTCTATTGAAACTATTAAAAGGTCAGACTTTACAGCTATAGGAACACCATCTAAACTTATTAGGTTTTCGACATCAGGTTTTAACTAGGTTTCGGTAAATATTAGTATTTAATGATCAAACGGTACAATATTCACAAATAAATTAGAGAGCTTAGAGTTTAGGCATATAACGTTTTGATAGGAAAAATAAAGATAGGATATTTCTACTGGTTTTTTGATATCCAATTAGCAGAAGAGTTGCGAGATATTGTAGGAAGCGGTACCGCAGTTCGACTTTTTATACCCTTAGACCATTGAAAATGGTCAAAAAAGGGTATACTAACATTGTGCAAATGTATGTAACAGGCAGAAGGAGGCGTTGGAGACCCCATAAAGTATATATATTCTTGCTCAGGATCAATAGCCGAGTCGATTGAGCCATGTCCGTCTGTCTGTCCGTCTGTCTGGATGAACGCGTCGATCTCAGCTATTACAAAAGCTACGGACACCAAATTTAGCATGAAGATTCCTGTATACCATACGCAGACCAAGTTTATTTTCAATTTGGAATAACACGCCTACCGCCCCCGCAAATCGCCAATTTTGGTTTACATTGCTATTTACATAAAAGTACTCATTTCTTAACGTTCTGCTTTAGCATATATATAGATAAATACTATATGAACTTATCCTCCAAAGTGCAATCCGATCGGACAATAAACACTGAAGTTATTAGATAAACCATTTCGACCCTTTGACCGGCAAAAAAGTTGTCGATGACGTCAGAACTAAATTACTTGTGCATGAAAGAAAAGGACAAACGATGCGAGCGCGAAGCGCGAGCTGTTTCTCGACTCTTCTTTTCCATGCACTTGTCAATTACCGAAAATACATGTGAATAAATATATGCTAACACTCAACCAATAGGTGGCGTATAGATGAATATGAATGTATGCAAGCAGTTGCATGCATGTGTCCATATTCATAATATTCATAATATGCGTACGTGCAGCTACGAGGGTCGTTTGATAAGTCCGTGACTTTTTGAATAAAATATATTTTTTTCGTCAAAGAAGCGTTTTATTTCTCAACATAATCTCCTTTTAGCTCTATACATTTAGTCCAGCGTTTTTCCAATTTTTTTATTCCTTCCAAATAATAGGTTTTCTCAAGGCCCTCAAAATAGTCGTTTGTTTCTGTGATGACCTCTTCATTTGACCCGAATCTCTTACCGCCGAGCCATTTCTTCATGTTTGGAAACAAAAAATAGTCACAGGGGGCTAAATCTGGAGAATATGCTGGATGGGGTAGCAGTTCGTAGCCCAATTTATGAAATTTTGCCATGCTGACTACACACGTGTGCACCCGTGCATTGTCCTGATGGAACAGCACTTTTTTTCGCCAAATGCGGTCGTTTCTGCTTCAAATCAATATCGAATCTGTCCAAAAGCTCTGAATAATATTCGCCGGTGATCGTTTTACCCTTTTCAAGGTAATCGATGTGAATGATACCTTGTGCATCCCAAAAAACTGTGGCCATGACCTTGTTGGCCGACAGACCCACCTTGGCCTTCTTTGGTGCACGTTCACCCGGAGAAACCCACTGTCTTGATTGTTCTTTGGTCTCTGGTGTGGTGTGGTGGATCCATGTTTCGTCTACGGTAACGAAACGGCGCAAAAATTCGTTTGGATTGCGGTTGAACATCGCCAAACACTCCTTTGAAATGGTCACACGGTTGCGCTTATGGTCGTGTGTGAGCAATCGCGGCACCCATCGCGCGGAAAGCTTTTTCATGTCCAAATATTCATGTAAAATGTGATGTACCCGTTCAGTTGAGATGCCTACAGCCTCAGCTACCTCACGCACTTTCATTCTCCGATCATCCAATATCATTCCATGGATTTTGTCGACGATTTCTGGCATGACGACCTCTTTTGGGCGACCTGAACGTTCGGCATCACTTGTACTGGTACGACCACAACGGAACTCAGTAAACCATTTCTTAACATTGAAATTGATGGTGCAGAGTCCCCATAATATTTATCAAGTCTTTCCTTGGTTTCGGTGATGGATTTTTTACGCAAAAAAAATGCTTAATTAGCACACGAAATTCACTTTTTTCCATTTTCGTTAAAATTCACGAGATCGTCTGCTTTCAATGCCTATAAAACGCAAACTAAGAAACGCAGCTTTCTCAAAATTTTACAGTCAGCTGTTAATCGATAACTGCTGACAGGAGCAGTGTTGTATTTAGAGCAGGTGCGCGGCAAATACAAAAAGTCACGGACTTATCAAACGACCCTCGTATGATTATTATTTAATAATTCATATTTTAGGGTCAATAAAAAATACAAAACCATAAAATGCAATTAAATAAATATTAATTTTTATTACTCGATATATTGCAAGTTATCGATATTGGCCAATTCAAAATTTATAAAGTGATTCCGATATATATTGCTCACACCGATTTTTGTAGTCTTTCGCGCGCTAGGAAAATTGCGGCGATAAATTATTGGCAACGTATCGAAATTGAAGCAAGGTGGCAGCGCACTGCAGTGTTATGATTAATTTGAAGCTTGCGATTAGTATTATACATTTAAATACTTTTTTTGGCAACATACGTCCAAGGGTATCCCACTGTTGAGTGCCGCTCGACTGTTGCTCTCGTTTATTTTGGAGAATACTACTTTACAATTAAGTCTGGTAGGCAGAAGTTTCCGTTGCAGACAGATTGAAAATCGCAGGAATACTTATTTTAACAGATAATTTACAACAATATTCGAATACTTTTTTTGAAAAATAATTTTTTTAGTACTTTTAATTTAAATAAATATCAGGTCACCACAGTCTCAGGGGAAATCTCAGGGGCAGTCACGACCAGGAGTTGCAACGGCCAGCGCCGACGTAACCCTTTTACGTCAACGTCTACCACGCTAGAAACTTGACGAGCCGAGGATGGGCAGGAATGGCCGCACCGAAACCCTAGCTGCGTCGACCCGGATGGAAGTTACTTGCAATACCGGATTTTGCCAGTGACGTTGTACGGGAAGAATAAGCAAATGGGCAAATACGCATTGCTCGATGAAGGATCGTCCATAACGCTTATTGACGACGATCTCATCCATTTGGTGGTAAATCCGCAAGAGAGCATACAACAGTAGTTAGCCTGCAGATCAATAGTTCGGGCTAATCCAAGCGCCATGGGCTACGAAATGTGTTCGTTGTATCGAATTTAAATCTTCTGAAGCAAAGCTTGCGTCGGGAGGACGTTAAGGCAAGGAAGGCAAATACGCGCCTACCCGTTAAGCCGTACTTTGATGCAGCACCAAGGGTCTTGATCACGCACATTTGAGTATTTCACTGAGAACCAGAAGCTTTGGAGCAGGAGGACCATATGCAGCCGCTATCAAACTTGGATGGGTGGTGTACGGACAGGTAAATAGAGATCGTGCCTTTTAGCCGTGTCACAGGATAATCTTCTATACAAGATGGTCAGCGATTAGTTCGAATCCGAGAACTGCACCGACAGTCGCAGCTGGTCAACATATGGCGATAAATGTGAATCACTACGTGGTCGACTATGTGGACAGACGAATTGGCCGCAGCATTTGAGTGCTGGCGGCGAGAAATGAAATACTTTGAAGAATTCCAATGTAAACGCTACTATTTGGGGGCTGGACGTGTGCGGACACTAAAGCTTTACGTCTTCGTGGACTTCAGCCAATCTGGGTTGTCCGCGGCTTATTGGCGGGCCACATACGCAAATGACGACGTGCAGGCACATTTTGTGTGTTCCAAAACGAAATGTGCTGCCACGAAGACGAAGTCAATCCCACGATTGGAACTTCAAGCAGCTTCAAGCATGAAGCTGATGTTGCGATCATTAGCTTCACACTATGGACCGACTCTAAGACCGTGCTGTATTGGATCATCAGCACACACCGGAGCAATTTATTGGAAACCGGGTGTCCGACATCTAAGAGTCCACAGAGGATTCCAATGGAGATGGCTACCATCTGACCGAAACGTGGCCGAATACGCAACCAGGTCGCAACGCTGCGTGGACCTCAGTCATGATTCAAGGTGGTTAAGCGCTGCACCATTCCTAAGGGAACCTGAAGAAAGTTGGCCAAAATCTTCTTCAAGCGATAGATGTGCTCGACATGCCGCTGGGAATTTAACAAGGTCAGGCGAGTTTTTTTTTTAAATTTTTTTTTTTTCTTTATTTAACGCCAACTAAGACAGTCGACTTGAAATTAAAATTAGTTTTTATTATTTAAATTAAAATAAGATATAATTAAAATTAAAAAAATAATAATAAAAGTTTAAGACTTGAATTTGGTAAAAAATTTAAAATTAATGAAATATATACATTTTTAAATTTAGGCTGGGGAACATGAAACAAGAATGTCCCGATCCAACATTTGTTGCATAAGGATTGGGAAAAACCCAGTAAAACCAGTAATCGGTAGATTAGTATTAGTTATTAGGTAGAGCTAATTGATTAAGGATAGACAGTTTAACAGAGTATAGCGAGGACTCAGGGTTAAAACTCTAGACAGTCTATTGTACGATAGTCAACACAAAGAACTCGGAAAGGGTTATGCAAGTTAGTAGAACAAAAGAGCAAAGATAGTGGCATAAAACTACGAGTAACTCTAGAAGGAAATTCATTTGATTAAGCAGAGTATGGGAATCAATAATGTATTTTATTAGTATTACGATAAACATAACGCCTAACATAATACAACGGTAAGTTAAAGAAGGTAGGTTAATTAGAAGGAGTCTACTAGAATATGGTGGTAAGTCTACACCCGGAACCCAATTAAAACTGCTCAAGGGAAACAGTAGAAACTGCTTTTGAACAGACTCAATTCTATCTTGGTGAATTTGGTATTGCCACGACCACATGCAAGACCCATATTCAAGAGTTGGACGAACAAGAGAAGTGTAAAGCAACTTTGTCGTGTAAGGATCCTCGAATTCTTTGGCCCATCTTTTGATGAGCCCGAGTAGTCGAAATGCCTTCTTGACAATTTCTGTTATGTGACGATCAAATTTCAATTTATGATCAAAGATGATATTTAAATCAGTTACTTCATATATCCTTAAGAGTGGTGTTAAGTTAAGATTATAATTTATGACATGATAGTTACTTCTGTAAAATGACATAACCTTGCACTTCAAACACTTAAGATGCAACAGATTATGGCTGCACCACGCAAAAAACAAATTAAGATCTGTTTGAAGAAGGTCATTTGCAGGATCATTGTATGTCAAACAGAGTTTCACATCATCAGCATAAATAAGAATGTTAGAGTGAAGGAGTACTGAAGGAAGATCGTTAATAAAACGGTGAAATGCCAAAGGTCCAAGGTGGCTGTACCAACATCAGTTTGCATTTTTTTTCCAAAATCCTAAATTAAAATGGAAAGAAAATTCTAAAAGACTAGAAGATTAACTAGGTTGTAAAATTTTTATCAAAAATCTTAGGAATTGTGACAATTTGAAAATATACCTTTAGTTTTTCACATCATGGTCAGAACCACTTTTGTGAAGAGGTGGAAAATAACTATTGAATAGTGACAAGTAGAGTAGCTTATGAATTGGCTTCAGAATCTAAGTACACATGTTGGAACTCCGTCATGGCCAGGAGAGAAACTGGGTTTTATAGATTTAATATACGTAAAGAGGTTATGTAAATAGAAGGACAGAAGAGAATGTTAAAATGTTGTATACTACTCGTATAAGGGTAGATGTAAATGGGAACTATAAGGTTCAATTGATAAGTTGATTGAAAAAAGTCTGCAAACAAATCGGCTGCTGCATGATCATTAGTTGCTTCCTTATTTTCGTATGATAGAGATGAACGAAATCTACTTGATTTACGTTTTAAATTGACAAAGTTATAAAACTGCTTTGGGTCTTGAGCAAAATGCAAACAATAGCGACACAAATACTTTTTGTAACAATTTGCATTCAGAGCAATTAAGTTTGCTCTTGCAGCAATAGCAAGGATTACAAGTTAATTTAAAATTTTTAAAATACCGGCGATTCAAATTTTTCAACCTTACTAACTCACGTAAAACCTAGGAGGCCCATTGGACTTTACAGGAAAAGTAACAGGGACATTGATCAAAAAATGAGTTCATAGAGAAATAAAAAAATGATATGCATGTACAATATTTAGATCAGAACATGAATAAAAAAATGACCAATCATGTTTCAAGATTAAATAATTAAATTTTTCAAAATCGGTCATACGGAAACAACGTGATTTTATTTTTGGTGGAAAAAATTGCAGTTTTCACAGAAGTAAGCAGAGTTAGAACCAGGTGTAAAGTAGGATGATAGGGGTATTCGGGGAGAACTTATTTTTTACATTACATTATTTGAATTTTATTTATGGCTTACTGTTACTATATTTAATAACTTAAACTGTAGTCAAAATCGTATTTCTAAATAATATATTAACATAAATAAACCTAAATAGGGTGAAAGAAAATGTTCAAAATTAAGTACATTTAGATAAATCTGCTAGGCAGATCAGTAGGGTGTGTTCGCTTGAGCCTTCTTCTTGGCCGTAAACTCCTCTCAAAAGCTTTCGGGCCAATCGGTTTGCATGGCTTCCAAGTTTATCTAAGTAAACGGCTGCTTGTCGGTTAATGATATCGCCAATTTTGGGTATTTGAAGTTCATTTTCTATATCCATATTGCGTATATACCAAGCTGCACCATTTATTTTTCGCAAAATTTGGGAGTGCATCACACGAATCTTGTTTAGGTACGTCTTTGAAGCTATGCCGTAATCTTTTATTCCATATTTCCAGATGGGAGATAGGATAACTTTATATATGTTAGCCTTGTTTGTAAGCGATAATTTGTTTTGAGACTTGAGTAACCAACTCATGCTGTTCGCTTTAGTTTTGAGCCGCCCAGCTACATCCGATACGTGGTGCCGAAAGGTTAGTCGCTTGTCCAGAGTGACACCAAGGTATTTATGGGCGTCGGAGTGGGTTAATAATTCTCACAGAGACACACTTGTCTGGATTTATCGAAATGTTCCAGCGGCAAGCCCAATTTTCGAACATCTTGAGATAGAGCTGGAAAACATCAGTGGCTGCATAAACGCATTTGGCTCTTGCCAAGACTGCTGTATCATCTGTGAAAGTAGCTGCTAGCATATCATTGGGGTCTGCGTTCGGGAATTTGACAGCTGAAGGCATATCATATGTGTATAGGCTGTACAGTGGCCCTAACACGCTCCCCTGCGATACGCCAGCTTTAATTTTCTTCGGCTGTGAGGACAGGCCGTCCTGAACAACTTTAAAGGAGCGCTCGTGAAGGAAGCTTTTGATAATTAAAAAGAGTTGAGGATTCAGTAATCCTTTAAGCTTATGCAGAAGACCTGCATGCCACACTCTATCGAAAGCCTGCTGGATATCTAAATAGGCTCCAACGACATACTCTTTTCTATGAAAACCCTCTCAGTCTAAATCCAAACTGAAACTTCGGGATAACTTTTTTTACTGCCGTGGTGTAGAGGATCCTTCTAAGGATGCACCTCTCCAATAATTTACCAAATGCAGGCTGGAGGCTTATTGGACGATAGGTGTTCAGTTCATCTGCTGGCTTCCCACTTTTGTGTAGCATGATGATATTTTCCGTTGTCCAGGCGTTTGGAAAGTAGCCGATTCGGAGGGAACAGCAGAGCTCTATGGGGGATCAGCTTAATGGAGCGATAGGGGACAACTAAGGGATTGATTTTAGAGAAAGTATTATTAAATGGAATGTTGCAAGAGAAAACTAAATCAAGCATTCTACCACTACAATTAGGAACAGTGTTTATTTGATAAAGAGATAGCGCCGAAAAGCCATTTAAAAAAGACTTAAATAAATAAGTTGAAATCACCAAAAACTAGCAGATAATATCTATCAGATAGTTTGGAGGCAACAGATTCGATAGATGAATGATGGTCCAGGTTGACAGATACATCCGATGAGGGAGAAACGAACGGGTAATATAAATTGAAATTTGACACCTTGTCATTTTAACACATAAAAATTCTAAGGAAGAATTATGGTCTATTGAAACTATTAAAAGGTCGGACTTTACAGCTATAAGAACACCATCTAAACTTATTAGGTTTTCTACATCAGGTTTTAACTAGGTTTCGGTAAATATTAGTATTTAATGATCAAACGGTACAATATTCACAAATAAATTAGAGAGCTTAGAGTTTAGGCATATAACGTTTTGATAGGAAAAATAAAGATAGGATATTTCTACTGGTTTTTTGATATCCAATTAGCAGAAGAGTTGCGAGATATTGTAGGAAGCGGTACCGCAGTTCGACTTTTTATACCCTTGGACCATTGAAAATGGTCAAAAAAGGGTATACTAACTTTGTGCAAATGTATGTAACAGGCAGAAGGAGGCGTCGGAGACCCCATAAAGTATATATATTCTTGCTCAGGATCAATAGCCGAGTCGATTGAGCCATGTCCGTCTGTCTGTCCGTCTGTCTGGATGAACGCGCCGATCTCAGCTATTACAAAAGCTACGGACACCAAATGCATGAAGATTCCTGTATACCATACGCAGATCAAGTTTATTTTCAATTTGGAATAACACGCCTACCGCCCCCGCAAATCGCCAATTTTGGTTTACATTGCTATTTACATAAAAGTACTCATTTCTTAACGTTCTGCTTTAGCATATATATAGATAAATACTATATTAACTTATTCTCCAAATTGCAATCCGATCGGACAATAAACACTGAAGTTATTAGATAAACCATTTCGACCCTTTGACCGGCAAAAAAGTTGTCGATGACGTCAGAACTAAATTACTTGTGCATGAAAGAAAAGGACAAACGATGCGAGCGCGAAGCGCGAGCTGTTTCTCGACTCTTCTTTTCCATGCACATGTCAATTACCGAAAATACATGTGCATAAATATATGCTAACACTCAACCAATAGGTGGCGTATAGATGAATATGAATGTATGCAAGCAGTTGCATGCATGTGTCCATATTCATAATATTCATAATATGCGTACGTGCAGGTATGATTATTATTTAATAATTCATATTTTAGGGTCAATAAAAAATACAAAACCATAAAATGCAATTAAATAAATATTAATTTTGATTACTCGATATATTGTAAGTTATCGATATTGGCCAATTCAAAATTTATAAAGTAATTCCGATATATACTGCTCACACCGATTTTTGTAGTCTTTCGCGCGCTAGGAAAATTGCGGCGATAAATTATTGGCAACGTATCGAAATTGAAGCAAGGTGGCAGCGCACTGCAGTGTTATGATTAATTTGAAGCTTGCGATTAGTATTATACATTTAAATACTTTTTTTGGCAACATACGTCCAAGGGTATCCCACTGTTGAGTGCCGCTCGACTGTTGCTCTCGTTTATTTTGGAGAATACTACTTTACAATTAAGTCTGGTAGGCAGAAGTTTCCTTTGCAGACAGATTGAAAATCGCAGGAATACTTATTTTAAAAGATAATTTACAACAATACTCGAATACTTTTTTTGAAAAATAATTTTTTTAGTACTTTTAATTTAAATAAAATCGCGTTTTAAGTTGAGGTATTTCAGTAAAAAGAAAAGAACTGAATAGAATAGCTACGAGTATCTTTTGTTTTTTATGATTGTTGATTATCTTTTGTTTCTAAATGGTAAGAATTCAGATATCTTTTTCTGCGGCACATACTATTAATATGGCAATTTGTGCATAGTTAATCATACAAATAGAACTGAGTAAATTTTGTACAGATACAGAAATTATAAAGTCATGTCTGGAAGATGTCGTCGTTCGAACATAGGTCGTAGTTCAGTGAATGCCAGAAGAGTACGTTCAGCAAGAGATGAAGAATCGTCAACGGAACGTGAGGCTCGCCTCAATCAGGCTCGGGAGATACGCCTTCCACGAGTGAAGTAGTAGTGGTGATAGCTGGACAGCAATTTGAAAAAGAGATATTGTATTGCATAGTCGTGATGATAATTTTCAAAAATTTTAGAGTTTTACAGATCTTATGACAGCTTACAATATCCTTTTATGCCATTAATATATCTCAAGTTGACCCAATCGATGGTACACCTCTGCGTAAAACAGTGTGATGTATGAACTACTATTGTTACAGTATAATGACAAGACCTAACAATTTCAATACTTTGCTTAGACATGGAATGTTAACAACCCAATACTTGGTAGATCAATATGCGAAAAATGAATCTGAGAGATTGGCCTAAATCCGTAATAATCAAACTAAATTGACAGCTGAAAATTACGTTCATCTTCAGGATGCTTTACGGGCGAATGAACACCGCAACGGCATTGGGCAGTTGGTTATACTACCTTCATCATTCACATTACACCAAAAATCACAAGACGCCGTGCGAAGACGGGGCGGGTCGCTAGTATTGTATAAACTAAATACAAGTTTGTATTTGTATTTATTATATTTAAAGAAAGCAATTTTATAAAGTTGTATATTATTATTATTTATATTATTTTATTTAAATAATAATATATTATTATTATTGATGAGGGGAGAATCCCGCCGATTTAAAAGTAAAATAAAAAATTATGCGTTTCAAGTAAAATCCAATAACATTTATTGTTCGCGACTCCGCGCGACGATCTGCTTGCGTTCGCTTTCTTGTTTTCAACTCTAATAAACTAAGCAGTTCTAAGAACTACCAGTTTGTGTCTCTCAGTTTGCTAACATTCTGTTATCCCTATGTTCTGTTTACATATGCTTATATATGAAAATATTGTACCTAATTTCAACACCTCTCCTCAATGTTTTTCATTTCTAAATACAACATTTTACATGACATTCATAAGCTTAATCAACTTCTCGTGTTTAAGTTTTGACAAATTCTTTGTTAACATGTCGGCTATCATATCGTTAGTTGGCACATATTTTAATTCAACATCGCCTCTCTTGATAACTTCCCTAATGAAATGATACCTGATATCAATATGCTTTGACCGAGCATGGTAAACTGGATTTCTGGCCAAATTCTGAGCGCTAAGATTGTCTCCATGGATGATTGTTGGGGTATCCTTCCTTCCACAGCCGATCTCGATGATTAAACGCCTCAGATGAAGCGCCTCCTTTACAGCTGATGAAAGCGCCATATATTCTGCTTCTGTGCTGCTTAATGCAACACTGTTTTGCGTTTCCGACTTCCAGGAGATAAGGCCTCCTGACAAGAAGAAAACAAATCCTGTGTACGAACGTCGGTGGCTGACATCACCTGCCCAGTCGGCATCAACGTAGCCCACCAACGGCGACTCTCCAGTCCGATAGCTTAAGGTTTTCTTGGCCGTTCCTGCCAAATACCGCATCACATGTTTCATAGCCAATACATGTTCGCTATGCGGGTTCTTATTTCGCTGCGCCAGCTTCACAACTGATGTTAACGCAATCCACATTAACTCTCCTATTGCGGACTGATATCCAGTTGGATCCTGAGTAACACAATCCTCTTTGTTACACACCACCTGAAATCCCGCGTCTAAGGGTGTCGCTGTCGGCCTGCACTGCTCCAAACCGTGTCTCTGCAGCATATCCTTGATGTACAAAGTCTGATTCATCGTTATACGGCCCAACTCGCCTTCACGTTCTATCTGCATACCCAAAAACGTGTTCAGTTGACCTTTGTCCACGCATTCAAATCTCGAAGCTATCTTAGACTTGACCTGCATAAGATCCACTCTGCTCTGGCACGCTATTAGAAGATCATCAACATAAATTAGTACAAGACACAAGTTACCGTTTATGCCCTGTTTGTACAAGCATGCTTCGTATTGGCAGGGCACGAATCCGATCTCCCGAAGTGCTTCATCTAAAGTGGCGTTCCACTCACGTCCTGCCTGTTTTAGTCCGTATATCGCCTTATTGAGCCTCAGAACCCTGTCCTTGCACTCATCGTCGTCAAAAATCTTAGGCTGTTTCATATATACGGTCTCGCTCAAATGACTATTGAGGTAGGCTGTATACACATCCATCTGGTGTAGGTACATCTTTAGCTCCACTGACATTGCCAACACTAGGCGTATGGTTTCATATCGGCATACTGGTGAAAAAGTCTCTCCATAGTTAACTCCAAATTTCTGCGAGCAACCTTTCGCTACCAAGCGAGCTTTATACCTCTCGGGATTGCCTTCACCGTCCCTTTTAATGGTAAAAACCCATCGGCATCCTATGGCTTTTTCTCCTTTTGGCAAGTCGCAAATCGTCCATGTATTATTTGCCACGAGCGCGTCATATTCTGACTTCATGGCTTCCTTCCAAAAAGTAGCTTGCTGGCTATGTAACGCTTCTTCACAGCTTTGAGGGAGTGGGATTTCAGCCTTGATCATGGCATTGACAACGTTAAATTCCTTCCTTGGTCGGCCTGACTTGCCGGTCCGAATTATTCTAGGCCGCCCTGGCCCGATTCTTACTGCCTCTCCTGCCGGTGGCACCGCCTCCTCATCCTGCTGGTTACGATCCGTGTCTCTTTCTGAACGCTCTGCACTGAGGTTGCTCATCCTCCACGGTGACCTTTATCTAGTCCCACTGTCAACGATCCGAAAATTCGCAAGTGACTCACATTAGGTTTCTTGCCACTCCACGCCTCATAGGGAGTAATTCTGACGAGAGCTGCAGTTGGCGACCGATTTCTGATGTAACACGCTGTCATCACCGCCTCTGCCCAAAGGCTCTCCGGCATTCCTGAATGAATAAGCAAAGTCCTGGCCATTTCCACCAGGGTTCGGTTGGCTCGCTCTGCCACGCCGTTTTGCTGCGGACTGTATGGAACCGTCAACTGCCTTACGATTCCATTTTCCTGAAGCAAATCGTCAAAACGTTTATTAACAAACTCACGGCCATTATCGCTGCGTATTGCCTTTATCTTGCGTCCAAGCTGACTTTCTGCCATGTTTTTAAAGACTACAAACTTGTCGTATACTTCGTCTTTGGACTTTATGAAGTACACAAACACACGGCGGGTCATATAATCAATAAATGTGACAAAATAAGAAGCTCCTCCAATTGACTTCTTTTCCATTGGACCACACACATCCGTGTGAATCAGTTCGAGTTGGTGCTTCGCTCTGTTCTCCGATACTGGAAAGGGCTGTGTATGTATCTTGCTCTTCATACACGACAAGCACTGATTTCTTTCCGAAAAATTAACACAGTTGATGCCTTGCACCATTGAATGTTTTACTAACTCGGATAAACTGGTATAATTTAAATGTCCATATCGATTATGCCACAGGCTTGCACTGGTCTGAATGGCGCCGTAACAAGTGTTCCGTTTGCTCTCGAAAATAAACAGCTTGTTCCTTCTTTGCGCTTTCAACACTTCTTCTCCATCCTGGTGTACAATCGCATAGTCTTTGCGAAATGTTACAGTACATCCTCGAGAAACTGCACAATTAATAGACATAAAATTTCCTTTCATTTCTGGAACGTGCAATACATTCCGCAGCGTCAGATCGCAATGATCTGTTTTCACGATTACGTCACCTTTACCAATTGCTCTCATTACGTTGTTGTCTGCCAAAATAATATCTTCCTCTTGGCCCACATAACTGGTAAAAAGACTTCGAGTGCCACACATATGAGCTGTGGCCCCACTATCAAGACACCAGCTAGACGCTTCCAACTCTTGTACGTTACTCGCAGGCACTATTGTATATGATCTGTTCTTGCACTCTTTCTCTTTTTGCAATGCGTTTTTGCCTTACGCTTTACACTGATTTTTATAGTGGCCTCGCTGTCCACAGTTATAACACTCCACGTTTGATTTTTCTCTTCTCTTGCTCTTTATGTTCTCCGATTGCGCCTTTGCCTGGAAAGCTAACTTTTCATTTCCAGCTCTATCTTTGGTTTCGGTGTTCCTTCTCTCTCCTTCAGCAAGCAGTTTGACCTTCAAAACGTCTAACAAGGGCAATGTGTCCCGCGTTTCCATGGCTATGACGAAATTTTCGTAATCTCGACTTAAACTCGACAGTAGTATTATTGCTGTTAGTTCGTCACCTAACTTAATATCCACTTCACTGAGTTTGTCCACTGTCGAACAGAACGAATTTATGTGCGCTGCAATTTCGTCACCTTCTGCCATACGCATACCAAGTAGTTTTTTATATAACGAAACCTTTCGCACTGGCCCGCTTGGCTGATGAACATCTTTCAGTTTTTGCCAAGCACTGCTTGTACAGCTCTTAAGGTATCCCAACTGGGTCTGTTTTACGCTCAGCGTAATCATAGCTAGAGCCTTTTGATCGAATCCGTCCCATATTCCATCGTCTCAATCTGGCCGCTGTCCCTGGATCACTCTCCAAACCTCTGCATGGATCAGAACACTACGCATTTGGATCATCCAGGTGTCATAATTTCCTGTGTCCAATTTATCTATCTGATACATGGCGCTCATGATGACCGATGACGACGTATTCCGCGTAACTACCGTTATCCCGCGGCGTAGACCGATCCACCTTTTTATATTACTTCAAGCTGAAAAAATTAGGCCCTGGGCCAATAACCTGATGAGGGGAGAATCCCGCCGATTTAAAAGTAAAATAAAAAATTATGCGTTTCAAGTAAAATCCAATAACATTTATTGTTCGCGACTCCGCGCGACGATCTGCTTGCGTTCGCTTTCTTGTTTTTAACTCTAATAAACTAAGCAGTTCTAAGAACTACCAGTTCTCTCTCTGTCTCTCAGTTTGCTAACATTCTGTTATCCCTATGTTCTGTTTACATATGCTTATATGTGAAAATATTGTACCTAATTTCAACAATTATTAATATTATTTTATTTAAATAACTACTAAAACGAACGAATTCCGCTAGCACACTTCTATAAAAATTTATTAATAAAAGTTAACACAAATCGCCCCGACTATTTAACTATAAGTTATTAATTAAAATTCGCAATGAAAATTACGATTTATTTGGATTTAAATTTCGTGTTGCACAAACTTAATTGACGAACAGAAGAAGAAGAACGCATAGACAATGCAAAAGCGAATAGCCAAGTGTCGTAAGCTTTACACTAAGCGATAGAGCAATAAATATTTGTATGCATTTTTAGCGCTTTCGTTACATATGCTTCTTCTTGATTTTTTGCCACGAGGTAGGATTGCATATTGTGTCTTCTCTCTCTGTCTAAAGCCTCCACGCATGTAAAAAGTATGTAATTGTATGATACTAAACGCAAGCTACAAATTAATCAGAACACTGCAGTCCGCTGCCACCTTGCATCAATTTCGATACGTTGCATATAATTTATCGTTGCCAATAATTTCTAGCGGTGTGATAATTTTAAATGGGCAAATATCGATAGCTCGCAATATATAATTAATATTTATTTAATTGCTTTTTTTGTTTTGAACTTTTTATTGTCCCCAAAATATGAATTAGTAAATAATAATTATAAAGTGCCGCTCAACTGAATAGGTTTGAAAAATCTTTCTCACATTTTGTTCTCTTTCTTTCGTCCAATTGCGTTTTTTTCTTTTAATTTTTTTGTTGTTTTGAACCTTCAATTGCTTCTTTATTATGTGCAAGAAAAAAGTAACGGGACAAATGCAACGGTAATTCGGAATTTTGCTTTCATTGTGAAATTCGCTCAATGTGTGCACTATTTTTGCCTCATCTGAATAGGTTTTACACTTTTGACTTCACTTTTTGTCTGACCGCGTGATTGAAAAGAGTTGAATTCTTTTGTATTGTAAAATTAAAAAATTGTGCTAACAGTGTCCTTTATTATTTAAACAATCCAGTACCTTGAATTTTTGCTTTATACTAATAAATGTATACTTTATTAAATAGTTTTAGTGGTCAAACTTATTCAGTTGAGCCAAAAAAAAAAAGATTTTTTGTTATGTTTTTGAAAAAAAAAAAAAAATAAAATAAAAATAAAAACAAAACTAAGAGTTCAGAAACTTAGCTATTTAACAAATGACTGATCTATTTATACATAAAAATTTATTTCGTTTAAGTCGAATTGCAAATAATTAAGATACAACGTTTCAAACCTAAACAAATAGTCAAACCTATTTAGTTGAGCGGCACTGTATGTGATCGTGCGCATTTTATGAATATGTACACATGCATGTAAACACATGCATGTAAACACATGCATACATTCATACCGATCTACCACGCTATTGGTTGTATACAAATGTATATACTTACGTAGTTATTGTTTTGAGCCAAATAAATGATCCGTCAGTAACAAAGACTAAGATCAACGCTGAAGCCACTATAAATTGAAACACGAACAATTTCGGAATACGTCTTTATTTAAAAACTGTCAGCTTAAGACTAAATATACAGAGTTTTGATCGGCTCAAAGTGAGTCGCGAGAAGCGGAAATGTGTTTGTCAGCATTTTTATTTATTTTTGTTTAAGTGCATGCAAAAAGAATAATGAAGTTATACAACAATCATGCGCTTTACTTTGTTGTGGGTTTCAAGTTTCGTTACGTTATGTTGTGTATTTATGTACGCAAGATTGTATGCGCATTCTTTTAGATTTAAGTTGTAAGCGTAATATGAGAAGCATATTATGCTACTTCTCTCCCCTTAAAAGAAAGCTTATGCTTCTATTTCTTCTATTGGGGTTGATGCTTGCAATCTTGGTGATGCAGTTGGGTTTGTATCTTGTGTTTCCATGGTTATTTTGTTTTTAAGTTTTAGGTAGATACAAACAATACAAGACGTGAGGCTTATGATTGATACCATTATGCAAACTGTGATATTATTATTTGATATTAATTGTACAAGGTCCTTATGTTTTTTGATTTTACACTGTTTTATTGTTATAATTTTGTTGCCATTAATCGTTATATCTTTATTTATTTCTTGGCAACTTTGTTCTATAACAGTGTCATTTATATACCAAGTAAGGATACTATTAGGTTCTACATATTTAATTATTTGGTTAACTGTTGTAGGGACGAAATTGCATATCGGATTTGTTCTTTTTATGATATTTTTAATACATTCGTTGTTTATTTCTATGTAATTTTGATTATAGATTTTACCATGTTCTTCAAAATAAGTTTCTTTATCTACATGGTCAAGTTGATAGCCATTACTATCTCGGTAGGGTATTATGTTAATGGTATGGATGGTTTTTTGTTTAATAGGGATATGAGCTATGATGAGTAGTTGGTTAGTATTAATCCAGGTTGAAGTTTTAGTTTGTAATATGTTACTGCTGTCAACGTTTTCTAATTTGTCGTAGTTGAGTAATTTGGGGTTGAACAGTCCTAATCGCGAGAGTTGCGTTCCCATTGTAATGTCTTCGATGTACTTGGTAAATTGGATTAGTTCGTATAGCATTTGTTCTCTGTTATTATGTTCATCTTCAAATTCTTTGACCTTATGCATATTACTATTAATTAGCTGAATTATGTCACTCATTTCATGTAGGTTAATTGAGTTTCTTGTTACTGATTCTAATTGGTTATGGATTTGTATTCGGTCATTATTGTCCAAAGGTATTTAAAGGCAGATCCCATTATGTTAATTAGTCCGCGTTTCTGTCTATTTGTCTGGTGTAGTGTTATAGCGTTAAGTTCTCTTAGCATTTTATTGTGGAGAAGTGTAATTTGAGGGATATGTGTATAGTTTGTTACTCTAACGTTAAAGTAATGAGTTAAGTTGTCTATATCGGAGAGATTTATGCGGAGACAATGGTGTTCGTATTCTGAGGGGACTTGTATGGGCTTGTCAGAGAATAGGAGATATCCGTGGTCAGTGTCAATGTTGTTGATTTGAAGTTGCTGGTTTTGGCATAAGTTTGTAAAGGTGAGGAGGAGTATTATGGTGAACCAGGGGCCTGTAGAATGGGAAGTTGATTAATTTTTTTCTGTTTTTTGAATTGGGTCTTGTAATAATGTGTTTCTCTGTTTCTATTAGTGATTTTGTAGTGGTCTTCGTCGGTTTGTTCGACGTTCTTTGTTAATTTAAAAGGGTTTTCTAATTTTCCCTTTTGTAATGGTCCCTTCCTGTATCTAGTGTCAACATTGTATTCGGTTCTGTTTTTGTTTATTTCATTAATTCTAATTTCTTTATCGTGTTGTGTATCTAGAATTGGTTGTCCGGCATAAATGAATATGTGAGCGGGGGTTTGTCCAGTAGTGTCGTGTTTGGTCTTGTGATTGTAGATGTAAAGGATTGTTTCTATTTTACTTAACTTGGTCTCATTGTTTCGCTAAAGAGTTTTACAGTTTTCTGAATTCCTGGGTGTAATAACTTTTCGTGTGTGTTTAGGATTAATTCTTTGAATTTTGCATAAGTAGGAATGTTTTTTAATAAGACTTCGGAAAATCTTTGTACACTTTGGATTCATGGTCTCTGTGTACGCGCTTTAAATCACTTCAAAGTCTGCATCGCTTTCGATGTTAAGAGCGCTATTCTTCGAACAAAAGTGGTTGAGGAAGTATTGTTTGGCTGTTTCTTGAAATAGGTTTCATATTCTGTATTACTATTGGGGCCTTTCGAAAAAATGATTTGTCTTTTATGATAGTTTATTGCTTTTTCAGATAGTCCTATTAGTCCACTACTATCTTCTTCCGCGAAATTCTTCGAAAAATGTCTGTTCTATTTTGATTCTAGATAGTGCGTCCGCGACATGGTTTTCTTTCCCTTTGATGTACCTTATGTCGAAGTCGTACTCTGATAGTCTAATCTTCCATCTAGTCAACTTTGAGTTAGGCTCTTTTAGTTTGTGTAGCCAGCACAATGGTTGATGGTCAGAAGCTACTTCGAAGTGTCGCCCCAATAGATAATGTCTGAAAGTTTTGGTTGCCCAAACTATTGCTAATAATTCTTTTTCTATAGCGCTGTAATTAACCTCATGTTCTTTTAGAGTCCTACTAATGTAGCTAACAGGATGTCCATCTTGAGATAGAACAGCGCCTAATGCTACGTTGCTTGCGTCAGTTGTTAATACAAATTTCCTTTCGAAGTTCGGTATTTTCAGTATAGGATCCTCGGAAATAAGTAATTTTAATTTATGGAATGCCTCTATGTAATCCCTTTGATTTACATCTATCTTGACTCCTTTTTTTAGACATTTAGTCAACGGTTTGGCTATATCGGAGAAATTAGGTATGAATTTTCTATAGTAACCTGTGATTCCAAGAAATGCTTTGATTTCCTTGGATTTAGTTGGAAGCGGATATTTTTGTATAGCTTTAATCTTTTCAGGATTCGGTTTAATCCCATCTTTAGTGATAACGTGTCCTAGAAAAGTAGTTTCTTGTCTTAGGAATTCACATTTATCTAGCTGTAGTTTTAGATTGGCTTGAGATAGTTTCTCGAAAACTGCTTCAAGGGACTGAAGGTGTTCCTCCAAAGAGGTGGAAAAAACGATAATATCGTCTAGGTATACTAGACAGTTTTTATTTAGGAGCGGACGGAGTAGATTATTCATACAGCGTTGGAAGGTAGCGGGGGCATTTTTAAGCCCAAATGGCATTCTTGTATATTCGTAGTGTCCATATTTGGTTGAAAAAGCGGTCTTGGCTATTGATTCTGGGTCCATCTCTATTTGGTGGAAACCTTTTGCAAGATCTATTGTTGTGAAGTAATTCGACCTCCCTAGTTTTCCTAATATTTCGTCTATATTTGGTATAGGATATCGGTCATTTATTGTTATTTCATTTAATTTCCTGTAGTCTATTACTATGCGAAGTTTTTGCTGTCCAGAAGCATCCAATTTTTTTGGTACGACCCAAATGGGGCTACAGTACGGTGAGTTGCTTTCTCGAATGATACCCTGCTCTAACATGTCTTGGATCTGTTTTTCTATTTCTTTTTCGTACGTCTGTTGGAAACTATACAGTTTAGAATAAACCTGAATATTGTGCGTAGTATTGATAGTGTGTTTTTCTTGGTTCGAAAAACTAAGTTTGTCGCCTTCATGAAATTGGATGTCTTTGAATTTAGTCAATAGGTTTGTTAGTTTATGTCTTTCTTCTGCATTTAAGTGGTCTAGTCGGAATAAATTCTCTTGGAGAGTGGAGGTTTCTAAAAAGGTGGGGTCTTGTGGGAATGGAGGGTCTATTTGAACATGGTTCTGTTCTGTAGTGTTCTTAGTATCTTTTATCTTGTAGACTTTATTAAAAAGGGTAGCAGTTCCCTTTTGATAATCTATTACTGCTTTAGCCTTGGACAACAATTTGCGTCCAATCAGCATGTCGTAGTGCTCTGAGAACTTATGAATTAAGAACTCTTGAGCAATAGGAAAGTAATTATTTGGTGGTATAGTTGTAGCTTCGTTAATAGTTAACGGGCCATTACTAGTATGGATTAGGTGGTTGGTTTGTTGTATGGGTGTTTGAAAAATATTCCGAGTGAGCATATTTATAGTGGATCCGGTGTCGATTAGACATTTTAATTCGCCGTCATTATGTCTGATAATTACATATTGGCTTGATCCGGTAGCCGAAAATTTTCTGCTTGCTCATTATTGTCTGGTTCGTCATCGTTCGGTACTGTTTGCTCTTGTTGTGTTCCGTCCGAATTATCATAATTTTGTTCAGGAGGATCCTGAATTGGATCTGGGATGTAACCTATTTGGCAAGGGTAGGGCTGAGGTTGGAAATTATCTGGGTAATATGGGTAATAAGTATAGTATGGGTATTCGGGTTGATTTGATACCATTTCCTGGTATCTTAATTCTTCTATACTTATTTTAGACTGTCCGCTGTCCGATGGTCTTTGTCTTTTTACAGGATTTCCAGTTGATGGGTAGTTAGTCTGTATGCCAGTGTGATTAGGTCCGAAACGATTTTGATCAAAGATATTCTGTCGATTAAAAGCTGGGTTCGGTCTGGGTTGTTGCATTAAGGGCATGTTAGATTGTGGGTGGATTGGTCTTTGTTGGTATTGGGGAAAAGGATTTTGATTAAACCTGGGTGCATGAGCTGGTGTGTATCAGTATGGTTGATAGTAAGGTTGAAAGGCGTTATTATGAAAGGGTTGGAAAGGTGTGATAGGCTTATTCTGGCTATTCACTTGTCTGTTTTGCGGATTAGTTGGTGTCCTATTAGGGTTAGGGACTGGTTTGAAATTATCTTTGTTAGGTATTGGCGTCTCGTAAAGGCCTTTTTCTTGTAAGATATTGATTAGGGATCTCAAATCTGGGATATGGCATTTGATAATTCTTATGTGAATATGGTTAGGAAGTTTTTGAATTAGGTTCTCTATACTATCTTGGATGAGCATAGTAAATAAGGCGGTTTCTGCAGAGTTATTTTCTAATTCTAACTTACTCATTAAAACTTGTCGTCTTCTCTCAGCTTCTTCCAAAAACTTTCTGATGTTGCCTCTGTATTGGGTGTTCCGGAATTCCTCCAGAAGTTGATGGTTCGGTGCTTGTGATTTATAGCAGAGAATCAACCTGGTCCTTAGCTCGATCCAGCTGGCGAAGTTGTTGGTTCCCAGGGTGCGGATGACGTCGCCACTGACATTACGCTCTATATGTCCGTAAATTATCAGCTTCTGCCTTTCATCTGTGGTCTGGTACAAAGCCAGAATGAAGTCAATACGAGTGATGAATGTATGCAGGGTGCTCGGATCTCCGTTGAAATTTTCGACAGCGTGTATCTGCCTTTCAACTTGACTCATATTCGAGTCGCTCAGCGTTAGGGGGGCTGGTGATGCTACTGCCATTGTTTTTGTTTTTCTTTTTTTTCTTTTTGGTAATGTCGTCGGCTTATTGTAGGTTTGTGTGTTAGGTAATGTTTGTGTATTCACTGCTGGTTTAGTTATTCGCTGTTGGTTAGTGTTCTAGATAATGTTTGTGTATTTGATAAGGGTTCGTATATTTGCTGTTGGTTTTTGTTTTCACTGTTGGTTGGTATATTGGGTAAGGTTCGTATATTCACTGTTGGTTTATATCCTCACTATTGATTGGTGCTTTTTTTGAGCTTTATATTTGTGTTTTTGCCGATATGTCTTTGTTGTTTGTTCACTTATTGTTGTTCATTTAATTCACTTATTTTTTGATTTATGTTTTGTTTTTCTTTTACTTTACTTGTTTGTTACTTAAAAATGTTTATGTTGTTCACTTAGTTCTTAGTTTTCACTTTGGTTTTGTTTTACTTTGTTACTTAAAAATGTTTATGTTGTTCACTTAGTTCTTAGTTTTTGTTTCGGTTTTGTTTTACTTTGTTACTTAAAATTTTTATGTTGTTCACTTAGCTGTAGGTTTGTGTTTTGTTGCGCACTTAGCTATTTCGCTCTTTTTGAGTAACCTTTTGTGGATTTACTACTCAGCGAATTCAAAGGCGTCTTCTTAAAATTTTGATAATTTTAAGTTGTTTCACGTTCACAATCACTTGTGGGATTAGGTAAACCGTTAGTTGGCACTTTTTGTTGTCAACCGATCGTACCGATATTACCGACGCGATTTGCGAAAGTTCTTTAGCGGATGATGATTGAAGAATTGAATAGGGTTTCTATCGCATCAACAATGTTTCATCCTACCGGCTGCGCCAGTAGTTATTGTTTTGAGCCAAATAAATGATCTGTCAGTAACAAAGACTAAGATCAACGCTGAAGCCACTATAAATTGAAACACGAACAATTTCGGAATACGTCTTTATTTAAAAACTGTCAGCTTAAGACTAAATATACAGAGTTTTGATCGGCTCAAAGTGAGTCGCGAGAAGCGGAAATGTGTTTGTCAGCATTTTTATTTATTTGTGTTTAAGTGCATGCAAAAAGAATAATGAAGTTATACAACAATCATGCGCTTTACTTTGTTGTGGGTTTCAAGTTTCGTTACGTTATGTTGTGTATTTATGTACGCAAGATTGTATGCGCATTCTTTTAGATTTAAGTTGTAAGCGTAATATGAGAAGCATATTATGCTACTATATATGTAGGTGTGTACACAAATTAAGAATGTATGAGCATGTTAGCATATACATCTATTTTCGGTAATTAACATGTGCATGGAAAAGAAAAATAAGAGAAACAGCTCGCGCTACGCGCTTGCATCGTTTGTCCCTTTCAAGTAATAAACTTATAACATCATCGGCAATTTGACAATTTTCAATGGTCGAAGGGAATAAAAATTGCAAAGTATTCAAAATTAAATATATCAAAATATATACAATAATAATAAATAAATATGAAAACACAAAATGTGAACCTGCCCCCCATTCGACTGCCGCAAGAGTTGATCAGTGGTTATGTCCCGGACTGATGTCGACCGTTTTCGGGTTTCTCTTTTTGCCGCGATCGACATGTAAAATTTTTTTACTGGTTTTCATTAAAAACACTTTAAACGATCAATAAACATTTTTTAAAATTAATTTAAAAACGATAGCAACAGTCGAGCGGCACGCGACAGTGGGATACCCTTGGACGTACACGTATTTTGCCATAAAAAGAATTTAATTGTATAATACTAATCGCAAGCTATAAATTAATAATATAACTCAATATTTTGCCAATAATTTATCGCCGCAATTTCCTAAAGCGGTGTGAGCATTATATATCGGTATTTCTTTATAAATTTTAAATTGGTCAATATCGATAACAAGCTCCAAGGGTATAAGAATAATAATAATAATAATAATTATCAAACCAACTATTAGATAATTAAATTAAAGTATTATTAAAATATGCCTACATACATATTTACATATATCCTGTCATTTAGATTTCTAAATTTCTAACCTATTCCAAACATTACAAACTCATGCTATCCTGAATACTAACAGATATCCCATTGTGATGGCTATACCAAACTTCAAAAGACCTAGCACTAATCTTTTCATTATCTAATATATTTGAAAACGCCCAATCAATATGTGTATCCATATTGGTAGTGAACGTTTTCAAATCTAACAAAGAATTATATATACTCCTATACCTGTTAAAGGTTTTTAGGCACAAATTAAAGTCTCCTAAAACTTGCAAGCTATCCCATAAATCACCTAAACGAGAAAATTGCTGAATTATTTCCTCAAATTATATTTTAAATGCGGACAGAGGAAAGTCTGGAATTTTATATAATATAAGAAAACTTATGGCGTCAAACCCAAATATGCCGAACTCAAAAACTACTGAGCCAAAATTTTTTCGACTGCTAAAGCTAAGGGAAACTCTATCTACTAGCTCGTTCTTTACATAAATTATGATGCCTGTTATAAGCCTAATTGATTCAAGTTGAACCACAATAGTGAACTCAGGTATTTCTACAGTTTCATTGCTTATGGAAGTTTCCACGAAGCATAATATTGATGACTGAAGCATCAGCTTGTCCGATCGAATATCTTCAAGATGAGAATTCAAGTTCTGAGTATTATGGAAGAAAATGTTAAGGGCAGAACTGTTAATTAAATAATCGTAATGAGTACACAGTAGTTTTTCAGTCCGCAATTTTTTCAATTGCGCTTTCACTTTATCATTATTTTGGGGAGACTTAGGAGGAACAAAGTTCGCAATAATGAATAATCCTAAAGCAGTAGTTGCTCTACTGAAAGCTACGTATAATGCAGCACGCTGCATTCTGGAATTAGCATGGACTACCACTTTGCCATACGTAGCTCCCTGACTCTTATAAATTGTGATGCCTTCAGCAGGCACAATTGGAAACTCCCTACGGTCAATGTTAATTTGTGCGTTATTTGAATATTGAAAACTGCGAACAATTTTCTGAATAGGAGTCCATGAAGGATCTGTACGATGTGTACACTTCGAACGCCCAGATTCTCCTACAGTTTCCTCTATAAATTTCATCCATAAAATGTTGGGAGTGTTGAATGTATTTAAATCTACTTACATCAACCTCCTGATGCCCCGTTTACTAATCCATCCCCTGTGTCTACATTGACCGTCATCATGTACTTGGCAGTATTTTACAGAGTCAGGGACTCTGGGACTGTAGCGGTAGTTTTAAAACCCTTCACTTCTTCTAATATTCTTTGTTTCCTAGCTGGTTCCAAATGGCCCGCCTTAATAAAATCTTCAGCAGTAGAGAAAAATTGCTCAGTAGCAATTGAGTTAAGTTTCGTTACATTGAATAAATCTACCTCATTATTATTACTAAACAGATGAATTGCAACATCGGGCACTGCCGATGGTTCGCATATTCTAGATTGGAAAAGGGCAATATCATCGGCTGTCATACAACCCGATGCCAAATTATTTAAGGAAGAAGCGAAAAGCTGATCGTCCCGTTGACGCATTATCTCGGTGAGCTCAAAATACAAAAAAGGTCCCAGATATACGTACCAAATATTTCATGGTAAGGGTCAGTGGTATTTGGATCGAAAATCCAACTACCTCCTACCGGCTGTAACTGTCTAAGATCACCGAATACGATGATAGAAACACCACCAAAAGGCGAAGTGATGTTGAAAATTTGCTTCAAACGGGAATCTAAATATGAAAATATTAGAGAGCTAACCATTGATATTTCATCAATAATAATTAATTTAAGATCGATTAACCTTGAATGAAGGGTATTAACTAAATCATGGCTTAAGGCTCTTAGAGGTGCTGAGCGAGATTGATTAACACGAAGTGAAAACATGGAATGCAGTGTCGAACCACTAATTCCGAATGCTGCTTTTCCTGTTGGTGCACACAAGAGGATTTTAACAGATGTCGGATCAGGTCCTGGTATACTGTTATACATTACGGATAATAACTGAAAAATTGCTGATATAAGTCGACTCTTTCCGACTCCGGCACCGCCTCCAACAAATTCATAAAAGACTGTATTGATTTTGGCATTATGCAAACCATGTGTGAAATATAGCTTCTGATTTAAATTAAGAGATCTAAAATCGTAGTGGTGATCGGCTGTGCTTTGATTTCGCTCCTCTTATTTTATTTTTTAAACTCCAAATTAACGTGATTTGCTGTATTCATTGTGTTTTGAATTTGTGATTTAGTAGTGCACAGTGTCTGTGCTAACAAGTGAGATACACTGGTGTCTGTTATAACCGTCTCTGCCGTCTTGCTATTTTTGTTTTATGTTTCTATTTCGCACTCCTACGCTCTTTCTCGCTTGCATCGGTCTCTGAGTGTGCTGTGCTGTGCTAAGAGTTATTGTTGTGTTGTTGCTCTATTCTTGATTTCGTGTCTACACTTTCTCGCGCTCTCGCTCTCACGTTTTCTTAAGCTCTCTTGTTAACTACGCTAGTGTTAATGGTAACCAGCTGTGTAACATTAGATTACTATTGCTTTCTTGCTCTTTCTTAACTTTTTCCTTTTGGAACTTATTTTTCGTATTTCGCTTTAACATTTTTGTTTGTTTTTTGATGTTCCCTACCATATTTTTTGTAGGCATATTAGTTAAAAATGATGGTGGGCTCCGCAACTTCTTGCAAATGCAAGGCCGATTCAAAGCCAGACTTTGTTTGTTGCTGGTTGTGTGATAAATTCTATCACATAAAATGCATCGGCCTAACAGCACGTATCAAAGACTCCCTCAACAACAATGAATCTGCCCTGAAATGGTCATGCAAAGTTTGTCGGGTGAAAGAGCTAACTTTGTGTAAAATGCTTAGGGAGACTAAATTGAATCTGAATTTTCAGATATGGAAAAGCAATTTACAAGTTTCAAATGTTCCGATTAGCCTTCCGCACTTCCACCGGCAACTCCTTTAGTTATAACATCTTCAGTTATTGCCTACTTAACCCCTTCTACGTCTCCTAACATTCCTCCAGCCGCCCCGGCTGTTTTGTGCGATCCACCACAAATGAAATACTTTGAAGAATTGCAATGTAAACGCTACTTCGCTACGTCTTCGTGGACTTCAGCCAATCTGGGTTGTCCGCGGCTTATTGGCGGGCCACATACGCAAATGACGACGTGCAGGCACATTTTGTGTGTTCCAAAAGAAATGTGCTCCCACGAAAACGAAGTCAATCCCACGATTGGAACTTCAAGCAGCTTCAAGCAGGAAGCTGATGTTGCGATCATTAGCTTCACACTATGGACCGACTCTAAGACCGTGCTGTATTGGATCATCAGCACACACCGGAGCAATTTATTGGAAACCGGGTCTCCGACATCTAAGAGTCCACTGAGGTTTCCAATGGAGATGGCTACCATCTGACCAAAACGTGGCCGAATACGCAACCAGGTCGCAACGCTGCGTGGACCTCAGTCATGATTCAAGGTGGTTAAGCGCTGCACCATTCCTAAGGGAACCTGAAGAAAGTTGGCCAAAATCTTCTTCAAGCGATAGATGTGCTCGACATGCCGCTGAGAATTTAAAAAGGTCAGGCGAGTTTTTTTTTAAATTTTTTTTTTCTTTATTTAACGCCAACTAAGACAGTCGACTTGAAATTAAAATTAGTTTTTATTATTTAAATTAAAATAAGATATAATTAAAATTAAAAAAATAATAATAAAAGTTTAAGACTTGAATTTGGTAAAAAATTTAAAATTAATGAAATATATACATTTTTAAATTTAGGCTGGGCAACATGAAACAAGAATGTCCCGATCCAACATTTGCTGCATAAGGATTGGGAAAAACCCAGTAAAACCAGTAATCGGTAGATTAGTATTAGTTGTTAGGATAGTTGTTAGGTAGAGCTAATTGATTAAGGATAGACAGTTTAACAGAGTATAGGGAGGACTCAGGGTTAAAACTCTAGACAATCTATTGTACGATAGTCAACACAAAGAACTCGGAAAGGGTTATGCAAGTTAGTAGTAGAGCAAAGATAGTGGCATAAAACTACGAGTAACTCTAGAAGGAAATTCATTTGATTAAGCAGAGTATGGGAATCAATAATGTATTTTATTAGTATTACGATAAACATAACGCCTAACATAATACAACGGTAAGTTAAAGAAGGTAGGTTAATTAGAAGGAGTCTACTAGAATATGGTGGTAAGTCTACACCCGGAACCCAATTAAAACTGCTCAAGGGAAACAGTAGAAACTGCTTTTGAACAGACTCAATTCTATATTGGTGAATTTGGTATTGCCACGACCACATGCAAGACCCATATTCAAGAGTTGGACGAACAAGAGAAGTGTAAAGCAACTTTGTCGTGTAAGGATCCTCGAATTCTTTGGCCCATCTTTTGATGAGCCCGAGTAGTCGAAATGCCTTCTTGACAATTTCTTTTATGTGACGATCAAATTTCAATTTATGATCAAAGATGATATTTAAATCAGTTACTTCATATATCCTTAAGAGTGGTGTTAAGTTAATATTATAATATTATAAGTTATGACATGATAGTTACATCTGTAAAATGACATAACCTTGCACTTCAAACACTTAAGATGCAACAGATTATGGCTGCACCACGCAAAAAACAAATTAAGATCTGTTTGAAGAAGGTCATTTGCAGGATCATTGTATGTCAAACAGAGTTTCACATCATCAGCATAAATAAGAATGTTAGAGTGAAGGAGTACTGATGGAAGATCGTTAATAAAACGGTGAAATGCCAAAGGTCCAAGGTGGCTGTACCAACATCAGTTTGCATTTTTTTTCAAAATCGTAAATTAAAATGGAAAGAAAATTCTAAAAGACTAAAAGATTAACTAGGTCGTAAAATTTTTATCAAAAATCTTGGGAATTGCCGACAATTTGAAAATATACCTTAAGTTTTACACATCATGGTCAGAACCACTTTTGTGAAGAGGTGGAAAATAACTATTGAATAGTGACACGTAGAGTAGCTTATGAATTGGCTTCAGAATCTAAGTACACATGTTGGAACTCCGTCATAGCCAGGAGAGAAACTGGGTTTTATAGATTTAATATACGTAAAGAGGTTTTGTAAATAGAAGGACAGAAGAGAATGTTAAAATGTTGTATACTATAAGGATAGATGTAGATGGGAACTATTAGGTTCAATTGATAAGTTGATTGAAAAAAGTCTGCAAACAAATCGGCTGCTGCTTGACCATCAGTTGCTTCCTTATTTTCGTATGATAGAGACGAACGAAATCTACTTGATTTACGTTTTAAATTGACAAAGTTATAAAACTGCTTTGGGTCTTGAGCAAAATGCAAACAGTAGCGACACAAATACTTTTTGTAACAATTTGCATTCAGAGCAATTAAGTTTGCTCTTGCAGCAATACAACGCGTTGAATCAGAAGGATTACCGGATTTTAAAATACCGGCGATTCAAATTTTTCAACCTTACTAACTCACGTAAAAACCTAGGAGGCCCATTGGACTTTACAGGAAAAGTAACAGGGACATTGATCAAAAAATGAGTTCATAGAGAAATAAAAAAATGATATGCATGTACAATATTTAGATCAGAACATGAATAAAAAAATGACCAATCATGTTTCAAGATTAAATAATTCAATTTTTTAAAATCGGTCATACGGAAACAACGTGATTTTATTTTAGGGGAAAAAAATGCAGTTTTCACAGAAGTAAGCAGAGTTAGAACCAGGTGTAATGTAGGATGATAGGGATATTCGGGGAGAACTTATTTTTATACCCTTGGACCATTGAAAATGGTCAAAAAAGGGTATACTAACTTTGTGCAAATGTATGTAACAGGCAGAAGGAGGCGTCGGAGACCCCATAAAGTATATATATTCTTGCTCAGGATCACTAGCCGAGTCGATTGAGCCATGTCCGTCTGTCTGTCCGTCTGTCCGTCTGTCTGTCTGTCTGTCTGGATGAACGCGCCGATCTCAGCTATTACAAAAGCTAGGGACACCAAATTTAGCATGAAGATTTCTGTATACCATACGCAGATCAAGTTTATTTTCAATTTGGAATAACACGCCTACCGCCCCCGCAAACCGCCAATTTTGATTTACCTTGCTATTTACATTCGAAGTACTCATTGCTTTACGTTCTGCTTTAACATGTATTTAGACAAATACTATATGAACTTATCCTCCAAATTGCAATCCGATCGCACAATAAACGCTGAAGTTATTAGATTAACCATTTCGACCAGCCAAGAAGTTGTCGATGACGTCAGAACTAAATTACTTGTGCAGGAAAAAAAGGACAAACGATGCGTGCGCGAAGCGCGAGCTATTTCTCGACTCTTCTTTTTCATGCACATGTCAATTACCGAAAATACATGTGCATAAATATATGCGAACACTCAACCAATAGGTGGCGTACAGATGAATTTGAATGTATGCAAGTACATAGATGCATGCATGTGTAAATATTCATAATATACGTGCGTGCACATATGATTATTATTTAATTATTCATATTTTAAGGTCAATAAAAAATACAAAACCATAAAATGAAATTAAATATATATTAATTTTGACTATTCGATATATTGCAAGTTATCGATATTGGCTCACACCGCTATTGGCAGTCTTTCGCGCGCTAGGAAATTGCGGCGATAAATTATTGGCAACGTATTGAAATTGAAGCAACGTGGCAGCGCACTGCAGTGTTATGATTAATTTCTAGCTTGCGATTAGTATTATACAATTTAATACTTTCTATGGCAACATACGTCCAAGGATATCCCACCGTCGCGTGCCGCTCGACTGTTGCCTCGTTTTATATTACATTTTTTGAATTTTATTTATGGCTTACTGTTACTATATTTAATAACTTATACTGTAGTGGCTTACTGTTACTATATTTAATAACTTACACTGTAGTGAAAATCGTGTTTCTAAATAATATATTAACATAAATAAACCTAAATAGGGTGAAAGAAAATGTTCAAAATTAAGTACATTTAGATAAATCTTCTAGGCAGATCAGTAGGGTGTGTTCGGTTGAGCCTTCTTCTTGCCCGTAAACTCCTCTCAAAAACTTTCGGGCCAATCGGTTTGCATGGCTTCCAAGTTTATCTAAGTAAGCGGCTGCTTGTCGGTTAATGATATCGCCAATTTTGGGTATTTGAAGGTCATTTTCTATATCCATATTGCGTATATACCAAGCTGCACCATTTATTTTCGCAAAATTTGGGAGTGCATCACACGAATCTTGTTTAGGTACGTCTTTGAAGCTATGCCGTAATCTTTTATTCCATATTTCCAGATGGGGGATAGGATAACTTTATATATGTTAGCCTTGTTTGTAAGCGATAATTTGTTTTGAGGCTTGAGTAACCAACTCATGCTGTTCGCTTTAGTTTTGAGCCGCCCAGCTACATCCGATACGTGGTGCCGAAAGGTTAGTCGCTTGTCCAGAGTGACATCAATGTATTTATGGGCGTCGGAGTGGGTTAATAATTCTCACAGAGACACACTTGTCTGGATTTATCGAAATGTTCCAGCGGCAAGCCCAATTTTCGAACATCTTGAGATAGAGCTGGAAAACATCAGTGGCTGCATAAACGCATTTGGCTCTTGCCAAGACTGCTGTATCATCTGTGAAAGTAGCTACTAGCATATCATTGGGGTCTGCGTTCGGGAATTTGACAGCTGAAGGCATATCATATGTGTATAGGCTGTACAGTGGCCCTAACACGCTACCCTGCAATACCCAAGCTTTAATTTTCTTCGGCTGTGAGGACAGGCCGTCCTGAACAACTTTAAAGGAGCGCTCGTGAAGGAAGCTTTTGATAATTAAATAGAGTTGAGGATTCAGTAATCCTTTAAGCTTATGCAGAAGACCTGCATGCCACACTCCATCGAAAGACTGCTGGATATCTAAGGATGCACCTCTCCAATAATTTACCAAATGCAGGCTGGAGGCTTATTGGACGATAGGTGTTCAGTTCATCAGCTGGCTTCCCACTTTTGTGTAGCATGATGATATTTGCCGTTGTCCAGGAGTTTGGAAAGTAGCCGATTCGGAGGGAACAGCAGAGCGATAGGGAGCGATAGGGGAGAACTAAGGGATTGATTTTAGAGAAAGTATTATTAAATGGAATGTTGCAAGAGAAAACTAAATCAAGCATTCTACCACTACAATTAGGAACAGTGTTTATTTGATAAAGAGATAGCGCCGAAAAGCCATTTAAAAAAGAGTTAAATAAATAAGTTGAAATCACCAAAAACTAGCAGATAATATCTATCAGATAGTTTGGAGGCAACAGATTGGATAGATGAATGATGGTCCAGGTTGACAGATATATCCGATGAGGGAGGAACGAACGGGTAATATAAATTGAAATTTGACACCTTGTCATTTTAACACATAAAAATTCTAAGGAAGAATTATGGTCTATTGAAACTATTAAAAGGTCAGACTTTACAGCTATAGGAACACCATCTAAACTTATTAGGTTTTCGACATCAGGTTTTAACTAGGTTTCGGTAAATATTAGTATTTAATGATCAAACGGTACAATATTCACAAATAAATTAGAGAGCTTAGAGTTTAGGCATATAACGTTTTGATAAGAAAAATAAAGATAGGATATTTCTACTGGTTTTTTGATATCCAATTAGCAGAAGAGTAGGAAGCGGTACCGCAGTTCGACTTTTTTATTTTGGAGAATACTACTTTACAATTAAGTCTGGTGGGCAGAAGTTTCCGTTGCAGACAGATTGAAAATCGAAGGAATACTTATTTTAAAAGATAATTTACAACAATATTCGAATACTTTTTTTGAAAAATAATTTTTTTAGTACTTTTAATTTAATTAAAATTGTTGTTTAAGTTGAGGTATTTCAGTAAAAAGAAAAGAACTGAATAGAATAGCTATCTTTTGTTTTTTATGATTGTTGATTATCTTTTGTTTCTAAATGGTAAGAATTCATATATATTTTACTGCGGCACATACTAATAATATGGCAATTTGTGCATAGTTAATCATACAAATAGAACTGAGTAAATTTTGTACAGATACAGAAATTATAAATTCATGTCTGGAAGATGTCGTCGTTCGAACATAGGTCGTAGTACAGTGAATGCCAGAAGAGTACGTTCAGCAAGAGATGAAGAATCGTCAACGGAACGTGAGGCTCGCCTCAGTCAGGCTCGGGAGATACGCCTGTCACGAGTGAAGTAGTAGTGGTGATAGCTGTTTGAAAAAGAGATATGGTATTGCATAGTCGTGATGATAATTTGCAAAAATTTTAGAGTTTCACAGATCCTATGACAGCTTACAATATCCTTTTATGCCATTAATATATCTCAAGTTGACCCAATCGGTGGTACACCTCTGCGTAAAACAGTGTGATGTATGAACTACTATTGGTACAGTATAATGACAAGACCTAACAATTTCAATACTTTGCTTAGACATGGAATGTTAACAACCCAATACTTGGTAGATCAATATGCGAAAAGTGAATCTGAGAGATTGGCCTACATCCGTAATAATCAAACTAAATTGACAGCTGAAAATTACGTTCATCTTCAGGATGCTTTACAGGCGAAAGAACACCGCAACGGCATTGGGCAGTTGTTTATACTACCTTCATAATTCACAGGTGGACCTCGATATTTACACCAAAAATCACAAGACGCCGTGCGAAGCCGGGGCGGGTCGCTAGTATTGTATAAACTAAATACAAGTTTGTATTTGTATTTATTATATTTAAAGAAAGCAATTTAATAAAGTTGTATATTATTATTATTTATATTATTTTATTTAAATAATAATATATTATTATTGTTAATATTATTTTATTTAAATAACTATTGTAATAAAACGAACGAATTCCGCTAGCACACTTCTATAAAAATTTATTAATAAAAGTGAACACTAATCGCCCCGACTATTTAACTATAAGTTATTAATTAAAATTCGCAATGAAAATTACGATTTATATGGATTTAAATTTCGTGTTGCACAAACTTAATTGACGAACAGAAGAAGAAGAACGCATAGACAATGCAAAAACGAATAGCCAAGTGTCGTAAGCATTACACTAAGCGAGAGAGCAATAAATATTTGTATGCATTTTTAGCGCTTTCGTTACATATGCTTCTTCTTGATTTTTTGCCACGAGGTAGGATTGCATATTGTGTCTTTTCGCTCTGTCTAAAGCCTCCACGCATGTAAAAAGTATTTAATTGTATGATACTAAACGCAAGCTCCAAATTAATCAGAAGACTGCAGTCCGCTGCCACCTTGCATCAATTTCGATACGTTGCATATAATTTATCGTTGCCAATAATTTCTAGCGGTGTGATAATTTTAAATGGGCAAATATCGATACCTCGCAATATATAATTAATATTTATTTAATTGCCTTTTTTGTTTTGAACTTTTTATTGTTCCTAAAATATGAATTATTAAATAATAATTATAAAGTGCCGCTCAACTGAATAGGTTTGAAAAATCTTTCTCACATTTTGTTCTCTTTTTTTCGTCCAATTGCGTTTTTTTCTTTTAATTTTTTTGTTGTTTTGAACCTTCAATTGCTTCTTTATTATGTGCAAGAAAAAAGTAACGGGACAAATGCAACGGTAATTCGGAATTTTGCTTTCATTGTGAAATTCGCTCAATGTGTGCACTATTTTTGCCTCATCTGAATAGGTTTTACACTTTTGACTTCACTTTTTGTTTGACAGCGTGATTGAAAAGAGTTGAATTCTTTTATATTGTAAAATTAAAAAATTGTCCAAACAGTGTCCTTTATTATTTAAACAATCCAGTACCTTGAATTTTTGCTTTATACTAATAAATGTATACTTTATTAAATAGTTTTAGTGGTCAAACTTATTCAGTTGAGCCAAAAAAAATAAAGATTTTTTGTTATGTTTTTGAAAAAAAATAAATAATAAAAATAAAAACAAAACTAAGAGATCAGAAACTTAGCTATTTAACAAATGACTGATCTATTTATACATAAAAATTTATTTCGTTTAAATCGAATTGCAAATAACTAAGATACAACGTTTCAAACCTAAACAAATAGTCAAACCTATTCAGTTGAGTGGCACTGTATGTGATCGTACGCATTTTATGAATATGTACACATGCGTGTAAACACTTGCATACATTCATACCGATCTACCACGCTATTGGTTGTATACAAATGTATATATGTAGGTGTGTACACAAATTAAGAATGTATGAGCATGTTAGCATATACATCTATTTTCGGTAATTAACATGTGCATGGAAAAGAAAAATAAGAGAAACAGCTCGCGCTACGCGCTCGCATCGTTTGTCCCTTTCAAGTAATAAACTTATAACATCATCGGAAATTTGACCATTTTCAATGGTCGAAGGGAATAAAAATTGCAAAGTATTCAAAATTAAATACATCAAAATATATACAATAATAATAAATAAATATGAAAACACAAAATGTGAACCTGCCCCTCATTCGACTGCCGCAAGAGTTGATCAGTGGTTATGTCCCGGACTGATGTCGACCGTTTTCGGGTTTCTCTTTTTGCCGCGATCGACATGTAAAATTTTTTTACTGGTTTTCATTAAAAACACTTTAAACGATCAATAAACATTTTTTAAAATTAATTTAAAAACGATAGCAACAGTCGAGCGGCACGCGACAGTGGGATACCCTTGGACGTACACGTATTTTGCCATAAAAAGAATTTAATTGTATAATACTAATCGCAAGCTATAAATTAATAATATAACTCAATATTTTGCCAATAATTTATCGCCGCAATTTCCTAAAGCGGTGTGAGCATTATATATCGGTATTTCTTTATAAATTTTAAATTGGCCAATATCGATAACAAGCTCCAAGGGTATAAGAATAATAATAATAATAATAATTATCAAACCAACTATTAGATAATTAAATTAAAGTATTATTAAAATATGCCTACATACATATTTACATATATCCTGTCATTTAGATTTCTAAATTTCTAACCTATTCCAAACATTACAAACTCATGCTATCCTGAATACTAACAGATATCCCATTGTGATGGCTATACCAAACTTCAAAAGACCTAGCACTAATCTTTTCATTATCTAATATATTTGAAAACGCCCAATCAATATGTGTATCCATATTGGTAGTGAACGTTTTCAAATCTAACAAAGAATTATATATACTCCTATACCTGTTAAAGGTTTTTAGGCACAAATTAAAGTCTCCTAAAACTTGCAAGCTATCCCATAAATCACCTAAACGAGAAAATTGCTGAATTATTTCCTCAAATTATATTTTAAATGCGGACAGAGGAAAGTCTGGAATTTTATATAATATAAGAAAACTTATGGCGTCAAACCCAAATATGCCGAACTCAAAAACTACTGAGCCAAAATTTTTCTGACTGCTAAAGCTAAGGGAAACTCTATCTACTAGCTCGTTCTTTACATAAATTATGATGCCTGTTATAAGCCTAATTGATTCAAGTTGAACCACAATAGTGAACTCAGGTATTTCTACAGTTTCATTGCTTATGGAAGTTTCCACGAAGCATAATATTGATGACTGAAGCATCAGCTTGTCCGATCGAATATCTTCAAGATGAGAATTCAAGTTCTGAGTATTATGGAAGAAAATGTTAAGGGCAGAACTGTTAATTAAATAATCGTAATGAGTACACAGTAGTTTTTCAGTCCGCAATTTTTTCAATTGCGCTTTCACTTTATCATTATTTTGGGGAGACTTAGGAGGAACAAAGTTCGCAATAATGAATAATCCTAAAGCAGTAGTTGCTCTACTGAAAGCTACGTATAATGCAGCACGCTGCATTCTGGAATTAGCATGGACTACCACTTTGCCATACGTAGCTCCCTGACTCTTATAAATTGTGATGCCTTCAGCAGGCACAATTGGAAACTCCCTACGGTCAATGTTAATTTGTGCGTTATTTGAATATTGAAAACTGCGAAGAATTTTCTGAATAGGAGTCCATGAAGGATCTGTACGATGTGTACACTTCGAACGCCCAGATTCTCCTACAGTTTCCTCTATAAATTTCATCCATAAAATGTTGGGAGTGTTGAATGTATTTAAATCTACTTACATCAACCTCCTGATGCCCCGTTTACTAATCCATCCCCTGTGTCTACATTGACCGTCATCATGTACTTGGCAGTATTTTACAGAGTCAGGGACTCTGGGACTGTAGCGGTAGTTTTAAAACCCTTCACTTCTTCTAATATTCTTTGTTTCCTAGCTGGTTCCAAATGGCCCGCCTTAATAAAATCTTCAGCAGTAGAGAAAAATTGCTCAGTAGCAATTGAGTTAAGTTTCGTTACATTGAATAAATCTACCTCATTATTATTACTAAACAGATGAATTGCAACATCGGGCACTGCCGATGGTTCGCATATTCTAGATTGGAAAAGGGCAATATCATCGGCTGTCATACAACCCGATGCCAAATTATTTAAGGAAGAAGCGAAAAGCTGATCGTCCCGTTGACGCATTATCTCGGTGAGCTCAAAATACAAAAAAGGTCCCAGATATACGTACCAAATATTTCATGGTAAGGGCTGTAACTGTCTAAGATCACCGAATACGATGATAGAAACACCACCAAAAGGAGAAGTGTTGTTGAAAATTTGCTTCAAACGGGAATCTAAATATGAAAACATTAGAGAGCTAACCATTGATATTTCATCAATAATAATTAATTTAAGATCGATTAACCTTGAATTAAGGTATTAACTAAATCATGGCTTAAGGCTCTTAGAGGTGCTGAGCGAGATTGATTAACACGAAGTGAAAACATGGAATGCAGTGTCGAACCACTAATTCCGAATGCTGCTTTTCCTGTTGGTGCACATAAGAGGATTTTAACAGATGTCGGATCTGGTATACTGTTATACATTACGGATAATAACTGAAAAATTGCTGATATAAGTCGACTCTTTCCGACTCCGGCACCGCCTCCAAAAAATGCATAAAAGACTGTATTGGTTTTGGCATTATGCAAACCATGTGTGAAATATAGCTTCTGATTTAAATTAAGAGATCTAAAATCGTAGTGGTGATCGGCTGTGCTTTGATTTCGCTCCTCTTATTTTATTTTTTAAACTCCAAATTAACGTGATTTGCTGTATTCATTGTGTTTTGAATTTGTGATTTAGTAGTGTACAGTGTCTGTGCTAACAAGTGAGATTCACTGGTGTCTGTTATAACCACTAATATTGTGTTTAAAGTAGATTTTATTTTTGATTAACTGACGCGCCGTCTCCGCCGTCTTGTTATTTTTGTTTTATGTTTCTATTTCGCACTCCCACGCTCTTTCTCGCTTGCATCGGTCTCTGAGTGTGCTGTGCTGTGCTAAGAGTTATTGTTGTGTTGTTGCTCTATTCTTGATTTCGTGTCTACACTTTCTCGCGCTCTCGCTCTCACGTTTTTTAAGCTCTCTTGTTAACTACTCTAGTGTTAATGGTAACCAGCTGTGTAACATTAGATTACTTTTGCTTTCTTGCTCTTTCTTAACTTTTTCCTTTTGGAACTTATTTTTCGTATTTCGCTTTAACATTTTTGTTTGTTTTTTTTGTGTTCCCTACCATATTTTTTGTAGGCATATTAGTTAAAAATGATGGTGGGCTCCGCAACTTCTTGCAAATGCAAGGCCGATTCAAAGCCAGACTTTGTTTGTTGCTGGTTGTGTGATAAATTCTATCACATAAAATGCATCGGCCTAACAGCACGTATCAAAGACTCCCTCAACAACAAAGAATCTGGCCTGAAATGGTCATGCAAAGTTTGTCGGGTGAAAGAGCTAACTTTGTGTAAAATGCTTAGGGAGACTAAATTGAAATTTGAAAAGCTGCGTGCAGCACTTCCACCGGCAACTCCTTTAGTTATAAAATCTTCAGTTATTGCCTGCTTAACCCCTTCTACGTCTCCGAACATTCCTCCAGCCGCCCCGGCTGTTTTGTGCGATCCACCAATTTTGATCGTCACCTCTCCAGTCGCGTCTTTATCCACAAAGAATTTTCAAAATTCTTTCGATAACACTGCCGTCAATACTCAAACGGTTGTTTCAAACGTTAAATCGCTTGTTGCGGTTAAGTCTAAGAAACATGTTTTCGTTTCACGCCTTGCACCCGATACTTCGATTAATGATGTAAAATAATTTCTTCAATCAAAAATTTCTGTACCGAACATTGTTGTAGAAAAGTTTAAATTTAACTACACGCGAGATATCTCATACTTTAAAATAAGTATACCTGCAGACAATTTTCAATTTGTTTGCAGCAGAACCTTCTGGCCGCCTGACTTAATTGTAAAAGAGTATTCTCCAAAACAAAAAAATTCGAACTGCGGTACCGCTTCCTTCAACTTCTCGCGCCTTTTCTTCTTCTAATGGAACATCAAGAAACCAGTAAAAATATCCCATCTTTACTTCGCTTATCAAAACGTTAGACGCCTAAATTCTAAGCTCTCTAATTTGTTTTTGAATAGTGTATTGTGCGATCATCAAATTCTAATATTTACCGAAACCGGGTTAAAACCTGATGTAGAAAACTGCTCAATTTTTACTATTAAGTACACCTCCTTCAGATGTGACCGTTTATCAGGAATTGGAGGTGGTGTTCTTAAAAGTTGTAAAATCTGATCTTCCTTCTGAACTTGTTCCATTAGACCATTGTTCTTCCTTAGAATTTTTATGTGTTAAAATGACGATGTGTCAAATTTCAATTAACATTACCTGTTCGTATATTCCTCCCTCATCTGATATTTCTGTCTGCCTAGACCATCTTTCATCTATCCAATCTGTTGCCTCCAAACTATCTGATAGAGATTATCTGCTAGTTTTTGGTGATTTCAACTTACCAGAAGTTACTTGGTCATCTCAATCCGATAAATTGGTGCCCTCTGTATTTAAGCCTTTTTTAAATGGCCTCTCGGAGCTATTTCTTTATCAAATAAACACTGTTCCTAATTGTAGTGGTAGAATGCTTGATTTAATTTTCTCTTCTGACATTTTACTAAATACTATCTCTAGAATGAGTCCTGGTACCTGGTTCTAACCCTGCCAACTTCTATGCAAACTGCAACTGTTTCCCCTATAATAAAATTACGTTGTTTCCGTACGACCGATTTTCAAAAATTGAATTGTTTAATTTTGGAACATGATTGGTCATTTCTTTATTCATGTTCTGATCTTAATAAATGCATTTCATTTTTTTATTCCTCTATGGACTCATTTTTTGATCAATGTGTTCCTGTTACTTTTCCCGTAAAGTCCAATAGGCCTCCTTGGTTTTCACGTGAGTTAGTAAGGCTGAAAAATTTGAAATCGCGGTATTTAGTTTAAATTAACTCGTAATCCTTCTGATTTTATACGTTATATTGCTGCAAGAGCAAACTTTATTACTCTGAATGCAAATTGTTACAAAAAGTATTTGCGTCGCTGCCGATGGCAGTTTGCTCAGAACCCAAAGCCGTTTTATAACTTTCTTAACTTAAAAGATCTACTTTCCTCCCTCTCTATCATACGAAAATAAGGAAACAACTGATGATCAGGCAGCCACCGATTTGTTTGCAGACTTTTTTCAATCAACTTATTTAACTGAACCTTATAGTTCCCCTTTACATCCATATCCTTATAATATAGAAAATTTTAACACTGGCTTCTGTCCTTCTATCGATAAAACCTCTCTACTAAATGATCTTAAATCGATAAAACCCGTTTTTTCTCCTGGCCCTGAAGGAATTCCAGCATGCGTACTTAGATTTTGTGTTGATTCGATTTTGAAGCCAATTCATCAGCTATTTGACTTGTCACTATCCAATAGTTATGTCCCACCTATTTGGAAAAACTCTTTTCCATTCTAATCTTTTAGAATTCTCATCTCTCATCAATCTAAGATTTCGGAACAAAATGCAAACTGATGTGGTCTATACTGACTTCAGTAAAGCATTTGACACCGTAAATCATAATCTCTTAATTCATAAATTAAATTTAATTGGTTTTCCTTACGAGCTGTGGATATCACATTATTTAACTAACAGGTCTCAACGAGTTCTTTTAAAAACCGGCTTTCTAAGCCGATCTTAGTTACTTCTGGTGTTCCTCAGGGCAGCCACCTTGGACTATTGCTATTTAACCTTTTTATCAACGATCTTCCTTCAGTACTCCTTCACTCTAAAATTCTTATGTATGCTGATGATGTGAAACTCTGTTTGACACACAATGATCCTTCAAATAACCTTCTTCAAACAGATCTTGATTTGTTTTTTGAATGGTGCATGAAATGGTGGTAATCTGCTGCATCTTAACTGTTTGAAGTGCAAGGTTATGTCATTTCACAGATGTAACTATCATGTCATAAATTATAATCTTAACTTAACACCACTCTTAAGGATATATGAAATAACTGATTTAAATATCATCTTTGATCATAAATTGAAATTTGATCGTCACATAACAGAAATTGTTAAGAAGGCATTTCGACTACTCGGGCTCATCAATAGATGGGCCAAAGAATTCGAGGATCCTTACACGACAAAGTTGCTTTACACTTCTCTTGTTCGTCCAACTCTTGGATATGGGTCTTGCGTGAGGTCGCCGCAATACCATATTCACCAAGATAGAATTGAGTCTGTTCAAAAGCAGTTTCTACTCTTTGCCTTGCGCAGTTTTAATTGGGTTCCGGGTGTAGACTTACCACCATACTCCAGTAGACTACTTCTAATTAACCTACCTTCTTTAACTAACCATCGTATTATGTTAGGCGTTATGTATATTGTAAAGCTAATAAAGTACAATATAGATTTCCCTACTCTGCTTACTCAAATTAATTTCTGTACTGCTTCTAGAGTTACACGTAATTTTAAGCCACTATCCTTGGCCTTTTGTAATACTAACTACAACTTGCATGACCCATTCCGAGTTCTCTGTGCTGACTACAGTCCTCCCTTTTCGTTGTTAAACTGTCTATCCTTAATCAATTAACACTACATGCTTACAACTAATAATAATCTACCGATCTGAATGGGTTTTACTGGGTTTTCCCCAATCCTTTGCAGCAAATGTTGGATCGAGAATTCTTGTTTCGTTATCCCCAGCCTAAATTTAAAAACACTTATTTTTAATTTATCTTAAATTTTTGATTTATTGGAAAATTTAATTTTAAAATCTTAATTATTTTCTTTTTTAAATTTCCAATTTTAATTTAATATAATCAAATTTTATTTTAATTTTAAGTCGACTGATTTAGTTGACGTTAAATAAATAAATAAAATAAAAATAAAAATAGCTTTCCTGAGAAACTAAGGCTGGAAGCAGCCGTCAGCCGTCAGAGGCAGCAAGGGGAACTACATGTAACCCTAGCTTTGGCTGAGGTACGTGCCGTCCTTGCTCCTACTGTCGGAAGTGCGGCTATACTCTCCACGTGAGGGCGGATGGAAGCAGGCCCCTAGCACGATCATGTCTCTGCTAGGGGTGCTGACTAATTGTAGTCGGGCGAAGATTGTGATTCTATAAATCACCCCAATCCAAGGCGGAACAGCATACGCCAAGGGATGCATGGCCGGGGGGGTAGCCCGGTCGTTAGTATGCGAGCTCTGGATAACAAGATAAGTCTGATGCGACTTTAACAGCATCAACCCAGGGCGAAACCTTGACGGCCGACCCCATCAACAGAACTGCAGCCAGTGGGCTGCTGACTTCCACCCCCAATGCCACGGGTCTTGGCCCTGGTACTCTAGGGGACCCGGACATGCCACGGACTCCCTTGGACGATGAGTCCGTTAGTGCTGCCTTCTTGTCCAATAGCTGCTCAGGCAGGCAGCAACTCGTCGAGGTGATGTTCTCTGACGCGGAAGCTGACGCTGACCTGATCAGCCTTGCTGACGACGCTTCCGTGGCCTCTCAGAGGTCAGGTCTCACGGAAGCAGGCTCTCAGATCCAGAAGCTGCGACTGGAATCTGAGAACGCCTTCGTGAAATTGAAGACACGCGAGAAGAGGCTATTCAAAGCCGCACTCGCGAAGGGTTCGAGCAGAGCGGAGGTTCTAGCTATCGCCACTGCGCCCCCGTGGAAACCAAGGTCAAACGGATGCGCGCTGACGATACCATCCTCGAACCCCAAGGGTCTTCAAAGAAGCCCAAAAAGACTCATGTGGAGTCCACAAAGCCACCTCACAGCCAGGTGGCAAACAGCGTGAAACTGGGCTTCACGTCGGCTGACCCTAAAAATCCGCTTTCACCGGAGCAGGTGGCTACGGTGAAAGCTAGCATTGCCAAGGCTTTGCTGCTTCATCCCACACCGGACGCCAGTCCAGGTTTCGAGGGTTGCATACCCCGAAACGAATGGCTGCTCCTGGTGTGCGAGGATAGCCGCACTGCTGACTGGGTCAGGGGAGCCGTTGGACACATCAGGTCCATCAGCTCCCTTGACATCAAACTAGTGGAGAAGACTGAGTTTCCTAAAGCTCACCTCATTAGAGGATATTTCCCCAGTAGTGCTGACCTGACTCCCGCCGCCATTCTGGGTTACCTTGGCATCCAAAATGCGGACTGCTTCTCAACGAAGCAGTGGCGGGTGGTCCAGCATAGCCTCAACGGCACCACGACTCACCTCGCGATGTTGGTCGACGAGGAGTCGTATAAGGCTCTGACGGAGTGCAACGGGAAGGTGAAATTCGTCTTTGGACGAGTTAAGCTTCTCCTGAAGAACTCCGTCCCCAGAGCCTCCCCCTCTCCCTGCCCGTCCCTCTTCCCCTTCTCCAACCATTCCCCCCCAACCGACGCCTCTCCGGAAGCAACGAAAGTTGCCCCCACCTACGCGACGGCAATAGCTGCCGCCCCGGTGACGTCAACCAGCGCTGCAGCCGCAGTGGCGCGGCAAGCCCCCCTCCCCAAACCCCCCACCATCCGGGTCTCCGCCCCCAACCCACCAACGGGCCGCACCAGACCTGTGGCTGACAGCGGGCGCCTCCAGGCCCCTGCCCGACCCATAATAAGCGCTGGGTGCAAGCTACCCGCAAGGGTACCTCCCGCGACTGGGGTCGCTAGGCGACCTCCCCCGAGCAGCTCCGCCAAAGTGCCGAAGGGCATCCGTAGCAATGACTCCCTGTGCAGGGTCGTCTGTAAAGACGAGATTTTTTTCAAAAAAAAAAAAAAAAAAAAAAAAAAGACCCATGGTTAATGGTATCATGTGGATGCTATATTGGTTAATAACAGTGTGAGACACTTCCCTCTAACTAACTTCATTCACAGAGACCTGGTGGCAACGGCTATAGAGGTAGCCACTGCTGATGGCGTCCGGGAAGTAGTGATCGCCTCTGCTTACTTCCCGGGCGATGTGGATGATGCACCCCCGCAGAGGTTCAGCGGCGTGTGGACTTCTACCGCCTTCACAACAAGCCGCTTGTGATCGGCTGTGATGGGGGAGCAGCGATGTCAATAAACGTGGTGTGTCTCTCTTAGATTATCTAATGTGTTGTCATTTAGATATAGAATACGATGATAGAAACACCACCAAAAGGAGAAGTGTTGTTGAAAATTTGCTTCAAACGGGAATCTAAATATGAAAACATTAGAGAGCTAACCATTGATATTTCATCAATAATAATTAATTTAAGATCGATTAACCTTGAATTAAGGTATTAACTAAATCATGGCTTAAGGCTCTTAGAGGTGCTGAGCGAGATTGATTAACACGAAGTGAAAACATGGAATGCAGTGTCGAACCACTAATTCCGAATGCTGCTTTTCCTGTTGGTGCACATAAGAGGATTTTAACAGATGTCGGATCTGGTATACTGTTATACATTACGGATAATAACTGAAAAATTGCTGATATAAGTCGACTCTTTCCGACTCCGGCACCGCCTCCAAAAAATTCATAAAAGACTGTATTGGTTTTGGCATTATGCAAACCATGTGTGAAATATAGCTTCTGATTTAAATTAAGAGATCTAAAATCGTAGTGGTGATCGGCTGTGCTTTGATTTCGCTCCTCTTATTTTATTTTTTAAACTCCAAATTAACGTGATTTGCTGTATTCATTGTGTTTTGAATTTGTGATTTAGTAGTGTACAGTGTCTGTGCTAACAAGTGAGATTCACTGGTGTCTGTTATAACCACTAATATTGTGTTTAAAGTAGATTTTATTTTTGATTAACTGACGCGCCGTCTCCGCCGTCTTGTTATTTTTGTTTTATGTTTCTATTTCGCACTCCCACGCTCTTTCTCGCTTGCATCGGTCTCTGAGTGTGCTGTGCTGTGCTAAGAGTTATTGTTGTGTTGTTGCTCTATTCTTGATTTCGTGTCTACACTTTCTCGCGCTCTCGCTCTCACGTTTTTTAAGCTCTCTTGTTAACTACTCTAGTGTTAATGGTAACCAGCTGTGTAACATTAGATTACTTTTGCTTTCTTGCTCTTTCTTAACTTTTTCCTTTTGGAACTTATTTTTCGTATTTCGCTTTAACATTTTTGTTTGTTTTTTTGGTGTTCCCTACCATATTTTTTGTAGGCATATTAGTTAAAAATGCTGGTGGGCTCCGCAACTTCTTGCAAATGCAAGGCCGATTCAAAGCCAGACTTTGTTTGTTGCTGGTTGTGTGATAAATTCTATCACATAAAATGCATCGGCCTAACAGCACGTATCAAAGACTCCCTCAACAACAAAGAATCTGGCCTGAAATGGTCATGCAAAGTTTGTCGGGTGAAAGAGCTAACTTTGTGTAAAATGCTTAGGGAGACTAAATTGAAATTTGAAAAGCTGCGTGCAGCACTTCCACCGGCAACTCCTTTAGTTATAAAATCTTCAGTTATTGCCTGCTTAACCCCTTCTACGTCTCCGAACATTCCTCCAGCCGCCCCGGCTGTTTTGTGCGATCCACCAATTTTGATCGTCACCTCTCCAGTCGCGTCTTTATCCAAAAAGAATTTTCAAAATTCTTTCGATAACACTGCCGTCAATACTCAAACGGTTGTTTCAAACGTTAAATCGCTTGTTGCGGTTAAGTCTAAGAAACATGTTTTCGTTTCACGCCTTGCACCCGATACTTCGATTAATGATGTAAAATAATTTCTTCAATCAAAAATTTCTGTACCGAACATTGTTGTAGAAAAGTTTAAATTTAACTACACGCGAGATATCTCATACTTTAAAATAAGTATACCTGCAGACAATTTTCAATTTGTTTGCAGCAGAACCTTCTGGCCGCCTGACTTAATTGTAAAAGAGTATTCTCCAAAACAAAAAATTCGAACTGCGGTACCGCTTCCTTCAACTTCTCGCGCCTTTTCTTCTTCTAATGGAACATCAAGAAACCAGTAAAAATATCCCATCTTTACTTCGCTTATTAAAACGTTAGACGCCTAAATTCTAAGCTCTCTAATTTGTTTTTGAATAGTGTATTGTGCGATCATCAAATTCTAATATTTACCGAAACCGGGTTAAAACCTGATGTAGAAAACTGCTCAATTTTTACTAATAAGTACACCTCCTTCAGATGTGACCGTTTATCAGGAATTGGAGGTGGTGTTCTTAAAAGTTGTAAAATCTGATCTTCCTTCCGAACTTGTTCCATTAGACCATTGTTCTTCCTTAGAATTTTTATGTGTTAAAATGACGATGTGTCAAATTTCAATTAACATTACCTGTTCGTATATTCCTCCCTCATCTGATATTTCTGTCTGCCTAGACCATCTTTCATCTATCCAATCTGTTGCCTCCAAACTATCTGATAGAGATTATCTGCTAGTTTTTGGTGATTTCAACTTACCAGAAGTTACTTGGTCATCTCAATCCGATAAATTGGTGCCCTCTGTATTTAAGCCTTTTTTAAATGGCCTCTCGGAGCTATTTCTTTATCAAATAAACACTGTTCCTAATTGTAGTGGTAGAATGCTTGATTTAATTTTCTCTTCTGACATTTTACTAAATACTATCTCTAGAATGAGTCCTGGTACCTGGTTCTAACCCTGCCAACTTCTATGCAAACTGCAACTGTTTCCCCTATAATAAAATTACGTTGTTTCCGTACAACCGATTTTCAAAAATTGAATTGTTTAATTTTGGAACATGATTGGTCATTTCTTTATTCATGTTCTGATCTTAATAAATGCATTTCATTTTTTTATTCCTCTATGGACTCATTTTTTGATCAATGTGTTCCTGTTACTTTTCCCGTAAAGTCCAATAGGCCTCCTTGGTTTTCACGTGAGTTAGTAAGGCTGAAAAATTTGAAATCGCGGTATTTAGTTTAAATTAACTCGTAATCCTTCTGATTTTATACGTTATATTGCTGCAAGAGCAAACTTTATTACTCTGAATGCAAATTGTTACAAAAAGTATTTGCGTCGCTGCCGATGGCAGTTTGCTCAGAACCCAAAGCCGTTTTATAACTTTCTTAACTTAAAAGATCTACTTTCCTCCCTCTCTATCATACGAAAATAAGGAAACAACTGATGATCAGGCAGCCACCGATTTGTTTGCAGACTTTTTTCAATCAACTTATTTAACTGAACCTTATAGTTCCCCTTTACATCCATATCCTTATAATATAGAAAATTTTAACACTGGCTTCTGTCCTTCTATCGATAAAACCTCTCTACTAAATGATCTTAAATCGATAAAACCCGTTTTTTCTCCTGGCCCTGAAGGAATTCCAGCATGCGTACTTAGATTTTGTGTTGATTCGATTTTGAAGCCAATTCATCAGCTATTTGACTTGTCACTATCCAATAGTTATGTCCCACCTATTTGGAAAAACTCTTTTTCCATTCTAATCTTTTAGAATTCTCATCTCTCATCAATCTAAGATTTCGGAACAAAATGCAAACTGATGTGGTCTATACTGACTTCAGTAAAGCATTTGACACCGTAAATCATAATCTCTTAATTCATAAATTAAATTTAATTGGTTTTCCTTACGAGCTGTGGATATCAGATTATTTAACTAACAGGTCTCAACGAGTTCTTTTTAAAAACCGGCTTTCTAAGCCGATCTTAGTTACTTCTGGTGTTCCTCAGGGCAGCCACCTTGGACTATTGCTATTTAACCTTTTTATCAACGATCTTCCTTCAGTACTCCTTCACTCTAAAATTCTTATGTATGCTGATGATGTGAAACTCTGTTTGACACACAATGATCCTTCAAATAACCTTCTTCAAACAGATCTTGATTTGTTTTTTGAATGGTGCATGAAATGGTGGTAATCTGCTGCATCTTAACTGTTTGAAGTGCAAGGTTATGTCATTTCACAGATGTAACTATCATGTCATAAATTATAATCTTAACTTAACACCACTCTTAAGGATATATGAAATAACTGATTTAAATATCATCTTTGATCATAAATTGAAATTTGATCGTCACATAACAGAAATTGTTAAGAAGGCATTTCGACTACTCGGGCTCATCAATAGATGGGCCAAAGAATTCGAGGATCCTTACACGACAAAGTTGCTTTACACTTCTCTTGTTCGTCCAACTCTTGGATATGGGTCTTGCGTGAGGTCGCCGCAATACCATATTCACCAAGATAGAATTGAGTCTGTTCAAAAGCAGTTTCTACTCTTTGCCTTGCGCAGTTTTAATTGGGTTCCGGGTGTAGACTTACCACCATACTCCAGTAGACTACTTCTAATTAACCTACCTTCTTTAACTAACCATCGTATTATGTTAGGCGTTATGTATATTGTAAAGCTAATAAAGTACAATATAGATTTCCCTACTCTGCTTACTCAAATTAATTTCTGTACTGCTTCTAGAGTTACACGTAATTTTAAGCCACTATCCTTGGCCTTTTGTAATACTAACTACAACTTGCATGACCCATTCCGAGTTCTCTGTGCTGACTACAGTCCTCCCTTTTCGTTGTTAAACTGTCTATCCTTAATCAGTTAACACTACATGCTTACAACTAATAATAATCTACCGATCTGAATGGGTTTTACTGGGTTTTCCCCAATCCTTTGCAGCAAATGTTGGATCGAGAATTCTTGTTTCGTTATCCCCAGCCTAAATTTAAAAACACTTATTTTTAATTTATCTTAAATTTTTGATTTATTGGAAAATTTAATTTTAAAATCTTAATTATTTTCTTTTTTAAATTTCCAATTTTAATTTAATATAATCAAATTTTATTTTAATTTTAAGTCGACTGATTTAGTTGACGTTAAATAAATAAATAAAATAAAAATAAAAATAGCTTTCCTGAGAAACTAAGGCTGGAAGCAGCCGTCAGCCGTCAGAGGCAGCAAGGGGAACTACATGTAACCCTAGCTTTGGCTGAGGTACGTGCCGTCCTTGCTCCTACTGTCGGAAGTGCGGCTATACTCTCCACGTGAGGGCGGATGGAAGCAGGCCCCTAGCACGATCATGTCTCTGCTAGGGGTGCTGACTAATTGTAGTCGGGCGAAGATTGTGATTCTATAAATCACCCCAATCCAAGGCGGAACAGCATACGCCAAGGGATGCATGGCCGGGGGGGTAGCCCGGTCGTTAGTATGCGAGCTCTGGATAACAAGATAAGTCTGATGCGACTTTAACAGCATCAACCCAGGGCGAAACCTTGACGGCCGACCCCATCAACAGAACTGCAGCCAGTGGGCTGCTGACTTCCACCCCCAATGCCACGGGTCTTGGCCCTGGTACTCTAGGGGACCCGGACATGCCACGGACTCCCTTGGACGATGAGTTCGTTAGTGCTGCCTTCTTGTCCAATAGCTGCTCAGGCAGGCAGCAACTCGTCGAGGTGATGTTCTCTGACGCGGAAGCTGACGCTGACCTGATCAGCCTTGCTGACGACGCTTCCGTGGCCTCTCAGAGGTCAGGTCTCACGGAAGCAGGCTCTCAGATCCAGAAGCTGCGACTGGAATCTGAGAACGCCTTCGTGAAATTGAAGACACGCGAGAAGAGGCTATTCAAAGCCGCACTCGCGAAGGGTTCGAGCAGAGCGGAGGTTCTAGCTATCGCCACTGCGCCCCCCGTGGAAACCAAGGTCAAACGGATGCGCGCTGACGATACCATCCTCGAACCCCAAGGGTCTTCAAAGAAGCCCAAAAAGACTCATGTGGAGTCCACAAAGCCACCTCACAGCCAGGTGGCAAACAGCGTGAAACTGGGCTTCACGTCGGCTGACCCTAAAAATCCGCTTTCACCGGAGCAGGTGGCTACGGTGAAAGCTAGCATTGCCAAGGCTTTGCTGCTTCATCCCACACCGGACGCCAGTCCAGCTTTCGAGGGTTGCATACCCCGAAACGAATGGCTGCTCCTGGTGTGCGAGGATAGCCGCCCTGCTGACTGGGTCAGGGGAGCCGTTGGACACATCAGGTCCATCAGCTCCCTTGACATCAAACTAGTGGAGAAGACTGAGTTTCCTAAAGCTCACCTCATTAGAGGATATTTCCCCAGTAGTGCTGACCTGACTCCCGCCGCCATTCTGGGTTACCTTGGCATCCAAAATGCGGACTGCTTCTCAACGAAGCAGTGGCGGGTGGTCCAGCATAGCCTCAACGGCACCACGACTCACCTCGCGATGTTGGTCGACGAGGAGTCGTATAAGGCTCTGACGGAGTGCAACGGGAAGGTGAAATTCGTCTTTGGACGAGTTAAGCTTCTCCTGAAGAACTCCGTCCCCAGAGCCTCCCCCTCTCCTGCCCGTCCCTCTTCCCCTTCTCCAACCATTCCCCCCCAACCGACGCCTCTCCGGAAGCAACGAAAGTTGCCCCCACCTACGCGACGGCAATAGCTGCCGCCCCGGTGACGTCAACCAGCGCTGCAGCCGCAGTGGCGCGGCAAGCCCCCCTCCCCAAACCCCAGACCATCCGGGTCTCCGCCCCCAACCCACCAACGGGCCGCACCAGACCTGTGGCTGACAGCGGGCGCCTCCAGGCCCCTGCCCGACCCATAATAAGCGCTGGGTGCAAGCTACCCGCAAAGGTACCTCCCGCGACTGGGGTCGCTAGGCGACCTCCCCCGAGCAGCTCCGCCAAAGTGCCGAAGGGCATCCGTAGCAATGACTCCCTGTGCAGGGTCGTCTGTAAAGACGAGATTTTTTTAAAAAAAAAAAAAAAAAAAAAAAAAAAAGACCCATGGTTAATGGTATCATGTGGATGCTATATTGGTTAATAACAGTGTGAGACACTTCCCTCTAACTAACTTCATTCACAGAGACCTGGTGGCAACGGCTATAGAGGTAGCCACTGCTGATGGCGTCCGGGAAGTAGTGATCGCCTCTGCTTACTTCCCGGGCGATGTGGATGATGCACCCCCGCAGAGGTTCAGCGGCGTGTGGACTTCTACCGCCTTCACAACAAGCCGCTTGTGATCGGCTGTGATGGGGGAGCAGCGATGTCAATAAACGTGGTGTGTCTCTCTTAGATTATCTAATGTGTTGTCATTTAGATATAGCCAACGTAGGGTGTAAATCCACGTTTACAAATTCCATTAGGGAAGAGGTTTTAGATCTCACCCTAGTCAGCAACTCAATTGCGAGTTCGCTTGTTAACTGGCGGGTCACAGACGAAGCCACCCTATCGGACCATCAGCACATCAGGTTCGACCTTCCTGGCTAAGTCGATATCCGCCAGAACTCCTTCTGTCCTATAAAGACAAACTGGGAACTCTTCAAAGCCTCTGTGGCTTTGAAAGCAGACCTGTTGATCAGCAATCCTAACTCTATCAATGAGATAAAACTTGCTGCCAACCTGCTCCAAGATGTGCTTATTACGTCCTTCGAAGTTAGCTCAGTTCGGAAGACTTTAATGGTCAACCGTAAAGTTCCTTGGTGGAATGAAGAGCTGGCAGCACAAAGAAGGAAGGTTAGAAGCCTCTTCAACAAGGCCAGATCTAACCGCATAAGTTGGGACGTCTATAGGGACGCTCTCACACACTACGAGGGTCGTTTGATAAGTCCGTGACTTTTTGTATTTGCCGCGCACCTGCTCTAAATACAACACTGCTCCTGTCAGCAGTTATCGATTAACAGCTGACTGTAAAATTTTGAGAAAGCTGCGTTTCTTAGTTTGCGTTTTATAGGCATTGAAAGCAGACGATCTCGTGAATTTTAACGAAAATGGAAAAAAGTGAATTTCGTGTGCTAATTAAGCATTATTTTTTGCGTAAAAAATCCATCACCGAAACCAAGGAAAGACTTGATAAATATTATGGGGACTCTGCACCATCAATTTCAATGGTTAAGAAATGGTTTACTGAGTTCCGTTGTGGTCGTACCAGTACAAGTGATGCCGAACGTTCAGGTCGCCCAAAAGAGGTCGTCATGCCAGAAATCGTCGACAAAATCCATGGAATGATATTGGATGATCGGAGAATGAAAGTGCGTGAGGTAGCTGAGGCTGTAGGCATCTCAACTGAACGGGTACATCACATTTTACATGAATATTTGGACATGAAAAAGCTTTCCGCGCGATGGGTGCCGCGATTGCTCACACACGACCATAAGCGCAACCGTGTGACCATTTCAAAGGAGTGTTTGGCGATGTTCAACCGCAATCCAAACGAATTTTTGCGCCGTTTTGTTACCGTAGACGAAACATGGATCCACCACACCACACCAGAGACCAAAGAACAATCAAGACAGTGGGTTTCTCCGGGTGAACGTGCACCAAAGAAGGCCAAGGTGGGTCTGTCGGCCAACAAGGTCATGGCCACAGTTTTTTGGGATGCACAAGGTATCATTCACATCGATTACCTTGAAAAGGGTAAAACGATCACCGGCGAATATTATTCAGAGCTTTTGGACAGATTCGATATTGATTTGAAGCAGAAACGACCGCATTTGGCGAAAAAAAGTGCTGTTCCATCAGGACAATGCACGGGTGCACACGTGTGTAGTCAGCATGGCAAAATTTCATAAATTGGGCTACGAACTGCTACCCCATCCAGCATATTCTCCAGATTTAGCCCCCTGTGACTATTTTTTGTTTCCAAACATGAAGAAATGGCTCGGCGGTAAGAGATTCGGGTCAAATGAAGAGGTCATCACAGAAACAAACGACTATTTTGAGGGCCTTGAGAAAACCTATTATTTGGAAGGAATAAAAAAATTGGAAAAACGCTGGACTAAATGTATAGAGCTAAAAGGAGATTATGTTGAGAAATAAAACGCTTCTTTGACGAAAAAAATATATTTTATTCAAAAAGTCACGGACTTATCAAACGACCCTCGTATAATAAGAACATTAGACGCTCCAAACGCGATACGTGGCACAGCTACTGTGGTAATACAAGGTATTAGCCAAAGAGTCGTCTAATGGAATAGGGCTTCTCAAAAGAGCAGATGGCTCTTTCACTCAAGATCGCAGGGAAGCACTTGAGCTCCAGTCACGTTGACGCCACCTGACTCACGTGGAGCCAGTCTATCTGCAACCATTTTCGATCCTGAAAAGGTCAAATGGGCTGTAGATTCCTTCGCTCCCTTCAAAGCCCCAGGGGGTAATAAAATCTTTCCAGCCCTCGATCCACTGGTCGGCCTTCTTAGAGCTAGTTTCACGTGGGGACACATACCCAACTCTTGGAGGAGAGTCAATGTGGTATTCATTCCCAAACAGGGAAACCGTCCTCTTGACCAGCCTAAGTCATATCGGCCGATCAGCCTTACCTCCTTTCTGCTCAAGACTGCGGAAAGGCTCTTAGACATGCACATTCGGTGCTCTCTGCAGAAAAACAACCCTCTGCACCCCAGAGGTCGCTCTCCACAAATTAGTGCGAAAAATTGAAAAAGCCTTCGTATAAAAAAACATTGCTTTGTGCTCTTTTCTTGATATAGAGGGTGCTTTCGATAACACCGGCTACGGGTCTATCTCTGCTACGCTTGAGCGCAGGAATATTGCCCGTCCCGTAATCCGGTGGATTGACGCCATGCTCAAACACCGGACCATCTCCTCTACCCTGGACACGACGACCGCCCATATTAGTGCGGTTAAAGGGTGTCCCCAGGGAGGGGTCCTATCCTCTTTGCTCTGGTCCATAGTAGTCGACAAACTACTAATTATACTTGCAGAACAGGGCGTGGAAGCGATTGGCTATGCCGACGACCTTGCTCTCGTAGTAAACGGGAACTATGCCAATACCGTGACAGAGTTGATGCAATCAGCTCTGAACACGGTCAGTAGGTGGTGTGAAGATGTAGGTCTTAGCATCAACCCACAAAAGGCAATCATTGTTCCCTTCACTAAGCGTTACTCTGTTGACATTGGTCAATTATATTGAACATTGGCGGCTCTCCCGTGGATCTTTCCAATGAAGTCAAATATCTAGGGGTAACCCTTGATAAACGACTAAATTGGAACTCCCACCTACATAACACTCTATCAAAGGCTACTCATGCCATGTGGGCATGCAGAAGACTCTTCGGTAGAATCTGGGGTCTCAAATCCTGCACCATCCCGTGGCTATTTGAGATGATGGTAAGACCGATCGTATCGGGTGACCCGAACTAGCGAGGGCTGGGTCATCAGCCCCCCTGCTTGGCCCCGAACCCTTCTGTGGCGTGGGGTGGTCAACTATCTCTTCCCTGGTGAAAACTTGGGCTGGAAGATTGAACGGCAGGCTAAAGAGCTCACCAATCCTAAAGTTGATCGAAGGACCAAGCTACTCTCTAGGAGAGACCTTTACCTACTTGTTGGCTACCTTAGTGGCCACCACTTGGTGAACTATCACCTTACCAAAATGCGCCTGTCCTCGGATGCGGAGTGCAGGCTCTGCAAAGAGGACGACGAATCTACTAAACACATTCTATGTGACTGTCCGGCCTTGGTATGGACTAGGAGGAAACATCTGCACGTGGAATTCGCAAGTCCCGAGCATATTGTCCGTTCTTCGATGAAAGATCTGTTATGCTTCATTAGGGAGACAGAACAGCTTTTGTCATTATAGGGAGAGCATTCTAGGTACAAAAGAACTTCATGGTCGCAGTGCCTCGCGCCTTCTCCGCTGGGACACTCCCTCTTTTATAATAATAATAAAAGCTGGAAGCTTAATAAAACGGACATTACTATCTTCATCATTCATATCAATATTTCCATCGACATTTAAAACATTTAGATGTAGATCTATTTCAGGCAATCCTAAAACTGTGAAGCCATCATCTACTACTTACTGTTCTCCTATTTGATTATTCTCATTTTCTGCTTCCTCTCTTAAGTGGCTCAAAGCATCTTCTAGTTCCCTTTCATCTAGTAAATTATATTTTCTGCGATATTTCTCTACTAACTCCTGATTTTCACTACAGAAAAATTCACAGTCATGTGTGACTAAATCCAAATGCTGATCTCTCCATGGGGCGTAAAGCATTTTTTTATACCCTTGGACCATTGAAAATGGTCAAAAAATGGTATACTAACTTTGTGCAAATGTATGTAACGGACAGAAGGAGGCGTCGGAGACCCCATAAAGTATATTCTTGCGCAGGAACACTGGCCGAGTCGATTGAGCTATGTCCATCTGTCTGTCCGTCTGTCTGTCTGTCTGGATGAACGCACCGATCTCAGCTATTACAGAAGCTAGGGACACCAAATTTAGCATGAAGATTCCTGTATACCATACGCAGATAAAGTTTATTTTCAATTTGGAATAACACGCCTTCCGCCGCCTCAAACCGCCAATTTTGATTTACATGGCGATTTATGTACTCATTTCTTAACGATCTGGTTTAGTATATATATAGATAAATACTATATGAACTTATCCTCCAAATTGCAATCCGTTAGTGTCTCGTTGAAGAAGTTGATGACGTATGTTCCTTCCAGTTTCTGCATTTTGTTGTTCCGCTCTAGTGTGTCATTGTAGTTGTTAACCATTATAAGACCGCTGCTTATTTTCTCTATTGTTTCGATGTGGTCTGCATTGCTGAATTCACATAACCCTTTCTCTCCTATCAGAAGCTTAGGTAGACATGTACTATTGCTAATGTTTACAATATTATTCTTGTTACAAATTTTAATCTTATGATAAGTTTTACATTTATTTTTTACGCCAAACATATTTCCATTATTAGAAAATGTTTCTTGAAATTTTATGTTTACAATTGTGTTCTTTTTGATAAATGTGTTTTCGTATATAGTTTTTCTAAATTTGGGACTTTAATTATATATAAAATTGTTGTTTTGTTATTTAATATAGTTACATCGGAAAATTCTAACATGTCTTCTATGGATAGTAATGCCATATTGCTTTCTTTGAATATTTTATCAATTTAAATTATTTCTTTTTCATTTAATAAGAATGTATTTATTACATTTAGCTTAGCCCATTGAATAGCGTACTTAACATTTATGATTTTTTCTTTGACGAGCCTGATTTGATTTTGCAAGTTAAACGTAATTTCTGTGTTAACATAGCTGTCTTTTCTGATAGAGTTTGATAAAGAATTAGTTAATTTAATTATGTGATTTAGTCTTTCTTGAAATTGATTGTTAATTAAAAATTGTTTGTTGCTATTGTTAATTAGATCGTTCATATTATCTTGGAGTAAAATTAAGTCGTCGTGGTCTGGAGTACCGGCAATGTACTTCCATGCGGTTCCTATTAAATTGATTGCTCTAGTGTTTCTATTATGTAGTGTGGGGGATAATGTTTGGAGAATAGAGAATTTTTGAACCAATTCGTGTTTTATAGTGTGGTAACTGTTTGAATGTTTTAGTTCGTTATCTACGTATGAAGCTAAGGTATTTAAAGTGTTTGTAATGTGGTTTATATCTATAACATGAATTATTCTTGTGGTGGATGTTTGAATTTTCCCTTTATTTATTACTGCAGTCTGTACGTCGGTATAGTTGGTAATGTCTAGAAGTCCATGCGCTATTGTTATGGTGCATAGCATTAATGTCCTAAAAGAATAACATAAATTTAGTTATTTCGGATGTTACTTTTGTGTATTTTCTTTCCTGATTCTGTTACAACTGTAGTATTCTTGTTAACTTTAACTATTTCTTTTTTATATCTTGCTGATAATTTAGAACCAAGTCGTGTGTTTATCTTAACATAAATTTCGTCACTTACGTTGTAGTTTTTTAATGCGTTACGTTTCTGGTTATGGTATTCGAGGTCCTTTTTCTGATGGTCTATTAGTCTGTCTATATTGTCGAGTCTGGTTTGTTCGTAGGCTTCGGGGTTAGTTGATACTGTTCTACCAAAGAACACTTGAAGTGGTCTTTTCTTTGTTACAGAATGAATAGTTATATTCGTACACTGCTCTTTCTAGTAATTCTGGAAAGTTTCTGTGGGTTCCATCTTTCTTAATACATCTCATTATTTCAGAGAGTGTCGAATGGAATCTTTCGACCTGGCCGTTTACAGTGCTTTTGTGGGGTGGTGCTTGAAAAATATCTATATTGAGTTAGTCTTTGAGCATAAAAGTTATGGAATGTGAATTTAAAGACTTTTCGTTGTCCATGACAACATATTTGGGGACGCCATAGTAGAAAATAATCTCTTAGAGGGTTTCTTATGTCTTCTATTGCTTTGGACTTTATTATTTTGACCTGCGCTAATTTAGAGAACTTGTCTATGGCAGTTAGAACTAATTTCTTTTCTGTAGAATAGATATCGATGTGGATAATTTGTCCGGGGTATTCCGGAATACGAGTTTGCTCTAAAACGGGGTTAGTCGGATGTCTATCGTATTTTTCTTCCTTGCAAACTTTGCATTGTTTTACCAAATTTTCTATTTTTTTCTTCATTTGGGGAAAGTAAAATTTTTCGGACAATTGAATTTTATTTTCCGTAGCATTTCTATGGGCTCTATTGTGGACTTTAAGTATCTCCTCTTCTTGCTCTGATTCATTAGTGAGGTCGGCAACTTTACATTGAGTAAAGTGAATTTTAACTTTACTAAAGTTATATGGGTATATTGATTGTAATTTCCCCATGATATCTTCAGAAGTTTTTATTCCGTTAATAACGGATGGGTTAAGGTATTTCCGAAGTATTAGTATAAGTTCGTCAAGTCCGTAAGTTTGTAAGTATATGTAATGTCTATGAAACATGGGGAAAGGTATGCTAAATTTGTAGTCGTTGCTGTTTGCTTTATGGATGAAGATTTGATTTTTAAAAGCGTTAATGGGTATACTAGGGATGAGGTTATGGCTTGAACTCTCGTCGCTATGTTGAGTGGATACTGAATTTATCTGACCTAAATTTGAAATGCGAGACAATGCATCTGTTACTACATTGTCTTTTCCTGGTTTGTAGAGTAACTCGTAGTCGTATTCTTCTAAATGAGATTTCCATCTCTTAATTCTAGCGTTGCCATTCCAACTACTCAATGAGTGTGTAAGCGGTTGGTGATCAGTGAATATTTTCACTTTGGCTTTACCGTATAGATAGTTACGTAACGCATTAAAGACCCATATAATGGCCAACATCTCTTTCTCGTTAGCTGCATAATTTTCTTCAGCTTTGGAGAGGGTTCGTGAGATGAATGAGATAGGTTGACTGTTCTGTGAGAGAACTGCACCAAAAACATAGTTTGATGCATCGTTAGTGAGGTGAGATTTTCTTTTAAAATCGGGGTATTTAAGTATCACATCTTGTGATATTAACGAATTTTTTAGTTTCCTAAATGCGTCTATGGCTTCTAGGTTGAAGCTTATTGCTTTAGTTAATGCTGCTTTCTTGCTTACGTGTCCATCTTCACCTCTTAACAGTATGGTGAGTGGTTTAGCAAGTTTTGCGTAATCCCTTATAAATCTCCTATAGTATCCTGATAAGTCTAAAAATTATCTGAGTTCTCTTATTGTCCTTGGGGTAGGAAAATTAGCTATTGCCGAGACTTTGTCAGGGTTGGTTTCAATACCTTTATCGGATATTACGAAACCTAGAAATTCAACTTTACTCTTGAGAAACTCGCATTTATCGAGTTGACATTTAATATTGGCTCTATATAGGGTATCGAATATGGTATTCAAGTTTTCAAGATGGGATTTTTCATCTTGGCTAAAAACAATTATATCATCGATATAGATATAACAAATTTTCCCTATATGTTCACGTAGTATATCGTCTAGTGCTCGTTGGAAAATGGATGGAGCATTTTTAAGACCGAAGGGAAGGCGTGTGAACTCATATTTGGCATTATTTATAGAGAAAGCGGTTTTCTCTATATCTGTGGACTTTAGTTTTATTTGATGAAATCCGCTGTTTAAGTCGAGAATGGAAAAAAGTTTGTTGTTGCCCAATTAAGCAAGCACTTCATTTATCTCGGGGATAGGGTATTTATTGTTACTTTGTTTAATTTCCTATAATCTATTACCATTCGGTATTTCTTTTCGTTTGAAGCGTCGAGCTTCTTGGGAACAATCCACACAGGTGAATTGTACGGAGAACGAGATGGTCGTATAATACCATTTGCCAATAGTTCTGTTTATTATATCTGTTTATTAACCTCGTCTTTAAGAGACATGGGATATTGGTAGAATTTAGAATATACAGGTGTTTCATTGTTCGTGCGTATTTCTGCTGTCACGTTAGTAATGTACGTCAATTTTTCGTCTGGTTTTGAGAATAAGTAGAGAAAATTTTTAAGTAAATTTTCTAAATTATTTTTTTGTTGATCGGACAAATGGTCTGTACGGGGGCAAATATTGTTAATTGAGTCATATTTTTTTTCTTTAATAATTACTTTTACGTTGTCCTTAATGATCATATAGTTCGAATGTGTGTGAATTACTGCTTTAAGTTCTTTTAAAGTGTCGTTGCCGAGAATGGCATCGAAAGATTTTAATGTCGGCAAAAGAAAAAATTTAATACGCACATCTCGGATATTAAACAGATGTGCCATTTTATAGTGTGTAATTTTAACGTTACCTCCAACTGTAACGGCTTGAAACGGTTTCTCGATTGGAGCGGGGTTACTAACTAAACTAGGTTTAATATAGTTTCTATTAGATCCCGTATCAATAAGTATTCTCAAAACTTCTCCTCCTACTATCACCTCAAAATAAGGTAAGGAGGAGCTATTTACTCTAAAAAATGCAGATCGGCGTATTGTTCTTGTCCTACATCGGTCCCGTAACAGTACTCGTATTGTTCTTGGTATTCGTCTAACGTTTGTCCGTATTCGTTTGAGTCTGTTTGGCTGTACGCTGACTGTTCATATTCTGTTTGTTCGTTTTCTGTGTTCTGGTCATTGCTACTAGGTGTAGTAGTGTCATTATTTTGTTCGTTACTTATATTGAAAGTACGTTGTCGTTGTCATCCTGTGGAACAGGGGGAATGGGGTTTCCTGGTCGTTTACCCATTTCAAAGTTCGGTGGTCTGTTCATATAGTTCACTTGTCTTGTGCGGATGCTGGGGTCCACGTCGATAGGCTCAGGATGGGGCAGCGGTTTTGGTGCCGTGGGGCGATTCGGTACGAAAGTTGGGTTTGGTGTGAACGGCTGTCTTGCGTATAGTTGCTGTGCGTATGGTTGTTGTACGTACGGTTGTTGTATTGGTGCTTGGTTGCTAAAGAATGTCATGTTGTGCATTGGTCTGCTATATTGCTATGTTGAGCAATTAGTGCTCTTTGAGGCATGTTTTGAGGTGCTCGGGGAGTCGAATTATTCAAGTATTGAGTTCTAGTCATTGGTATTGGTTTTTGGTTTGGTCGGAAGACCGTAGATTGAATTTTGCCTGTAGCATAGTTTGATCGATATGTTTGGTTCTCGATTTTCAAACACAGATGCAAAGCTTGAGGTAGATCTTCAGGCTCTTTCATTCCAAGAAGGCGAGGTAGGTCTCCTCTCAATCTACGAATAAAAGTGTCTAGAGCTTTATCTCTGTAAAGCTTAGTCATCATTTGTTCTGACTCGCGTGCTAATTCCATACAACCAACTTTGTTCAGTAGTAAGGACAGGTGACGATAAACTACCTGATGGAATTCCTCTACTGCTTGATTGACACCCTGAGTAATGGTTGTCAATTGGTACTCTAATGTACTCAAATCGCTCTGCATTATAAAGCACTTTGAAATAGCATTCCAGTCTAGTGGCACGTTATAGGATTCCAAGGCTGTGTCGGCATTGCCAACAAATTTGTTTCTTATGGTATGTATTATACCGAAATATTTAGCAGTGCCTTGTAGTGCCACGTAGTTCTCTATTGCATTCCAGTCTAGTGGCACGTTATAGGATTCCAAGGCTGTGTCGGCATTGCCAACAAATTTGTTTCTTATGGTATGTATTATACCGAAATATTTAGCAGTGCCTTGTAGTGCCACGTAGTTCTCTATGATTCTATCTACGCCCTTTTTCCACGATGTAAATTCTCTGCGGTCGCCTGAGAACTCTCGGATGCTTTTAACTACATCCGGTATTTCATCTAAATCGTTAAGATTTCCCCGATGTTGAGGTTGAATTATTTGGTTTGGTACATCTAAGAAGTCACTATTCGGGTTATTTTGTTGTCTGATTAATTGGGAAACCTGAGAAGCGATGGCTTCTGAAACTATTCTACTAATGTGTGCGTTAAGTTCTTGTTGGTTCATATTGACTCTATTTTGTTCTGTCTGGTTTACTGAAAGAATTGGGGGTCTACTAATTAAGTTATTAGGATTTGCCATTAACGGTCACGGAAATTTAAAAAATTTAGAATACTATATGTCAGGCTTATAAAAATAGAAATCGTAAGTGTTTGTTCGCAAAAGGATTTGTGGTTAAATATGCTCTTTTCCAGTGAAAGTGATTCATCGAAATTCCGAAATATTTTGGTCAAAAAGGAAAATCTTCGTAGGGAATCGCAAAGTTGGAAATTGTTATACTACAGTATTCTGTAGTCAGTTAATTGTTTATATTTTTACGGTATGTTATTTACTTTGGTTGATCACTTCACTTTCACTTTTTTTGCCTATATATATATATTTTTTTTTTTTTTAATTTACTTAACTTGTATCGTTAATTTTCTAGTTTTCTTTTAAGTTTTGTTTGATTTAAATTGTTAATTTTCTAATTTTCTTTTAAGTTTTTGTTTGATTGTGAATTTTCTTTAAATTTTTCTTAAAACTATCTAACAAGTAGGTTATTGTTGCCATCCTTCCCGATCGTCTGGATTTGGTCCGGTTTGCTGCATCTACTGAGGATCCAGGTGCGATACTTCCTTCGGAAGGTTCCGTGGAGACGGGCCTTGCACCGCGTTGGTCTTTGTAATCGATGAGTTGCCTTTACGTTGCTTTTAGGGCCAACACTGTGGGTGGGAGTCTTCCCTTTTATGTAACGGAACACGGTTATTCGCGACTTACACTTTTTGTTTTCCGTCACGACGCGAGCGTTGAGGCTTTTTGTTCTTTTATTCGCGAACACTTAGAGGCGTTTTGCTCTTTTATGTTATAAACCGCTCGGGCGCCAGTTAATGTATTTGTTTATTAATGAAAATAAAAAAATAAATTTTACAAATTTATTTTTGCAACTTTATTGATTGGATTCAAAGTTAAGACTAAATTAAGGTTCTACTCTAATTCCCTAATCTGGCCTTTTGTGAATCAGACTTTGGTGTAGCGGTGGCAGCGATGGTGGCAGCGCTGGTGCAGCAACGGTGGCAGCGACGAATCAAAGTTTGACAACAGTTTGTCAGTTGTGCAGTCGGCTGTAATTGGTTAATTGCAGTTCTGCTGATGACTTCTTAATAAATTTGGCCATTTCCTGTTGTTGTCAATATTTCGTAGAAATTGCATGTGCCCGTGTGAACTGCTTGGCCATTTCCTGTTGTGGATAATATTTAGTAGGAATTGCAGGTGCCCGTGTGAACTGTTTTGCAACTGCAGTTCAATGCTCTGTTAATATTAATTTTGTTATGATTTAGTTTACTTTAGGTTGGCGCGTGCAGGAAATAATGCAGAGGCTGACCTAAGCTTTTCTTTATGAGCTTTTGGTAAAGCGTGTTTGAAAATTCGCTAAGCGTTTTTAGCGAACTACAATAAGTTATTAAAAAAACAAAAAATGTCAGACGCGGTGGTTCGATTTATAATATACAACTTTAATTGCTGCTGGCTTCACAGAATATTCAATACTAATTCGAGCGGTGACCACAGCTTGGCCACGCACTCTCAAATTTGCCGTCGGCAATTGCCGATCGGCTTATACAAATATAAGAGAAACTTACACTAAACAATTCATATGCTTTCTCTTAAACTAGCTTAACTCTATCAATTCAATGTGCTTATATTATAATAATAACAATTTAACTCTAATAATATTTATATAATATTTAATATTATTAATAATATTTATCCTAATATGCTGCTCCGACAGTGTTGTTAACTTACATATTCATAATATTCATAATATGCCTACGTGCACATATAATTATTATTTAATAATTCATATTTTAGGGTCAGTAAAAAATATAAAATCATAAAATGCATTAAATAAATATTGATTTTGATAATTCGATATATTGCGAGTTATCGATATTGGCCCATTTAAAATATATAAAGAAATACCGATATATAATGCTCACACTGCTCTTTGCAGTGTTTCGACGTGCTAGGAAATTGCGGCGATAAATTATTGGCAACGTATCGAAATTCATGCAAGGTGGCAGCGCTCTGCAGTGTTTTGATTAATTTGAAGGTCGAAGGGTATCCCACTGTTGCGTGTTGCTCGATTGTTGCTCTTGTTTCCCTTATTTTATTACATACGTAAATGTGTGCGGTTATTTGTCTGGCTTCAACAGTGACAGACGTGTTTAAACCGAGCTCCGCAAAAAGCAATCGCTTTGCCAGTGTAGTGAAAGTTTAATAATCAGAGCAATATATCAGAGTCTTTAAATAACGCGAAACAGACTCGCTACATCACAATAAAGAGGAAATTAAGCCCTCAAAATATAAAAACGGGGAACAAACCATAAAATTACACGTGAAAATAATAACTCAATATCTAGCGAAGTGCCAACAAACACCAATAGATTCGAGCTCCTGGCAGAGAACACTGGCGACCTGTCATTAGAGCCTACTTAAATTACAAAAAAGAAGCCAAAACCCCCACCGTGAGAAGAGCTCAAGCGCATTAGTGAATCAACTGGTTGACCTCATCGGAATGAATAATTTCCACATAGCTCTACTAGTAAAGGGCACAATCCACGAAATTTAAGTCCAAACAAGAACGGAAGACAACTATTTTCCGCTAAATATGTTTTTATTATCCTTAACAAAGACAAAAAGCTACAGTTACTTCTGCATCGTAGAATCACAGTAGAAGAGCCGCATAAGCGCAAGACTGCTGTACAATGTACGAACTGTAAAGAATGTGCCCGCACCCGAGGAAAGGAGCGGAAACTGTGGTGGCAACCACACAGCTATCTACAGGGGCTGCCCAATTTACAAGGAGCTGAAGAGTCGTTTCCAGCTACGAACCACAACATTAAGGACCTAACAAGGAATGCCCATATTCGTCCCATTAAACACAAACCCAGAAATCTAATTTCCCAGAGCTTCGGGAACTGCTTTTGGGTCCCTCCCCTTTAACACCAAAGTAACGTTTGCAAATGCCTTAAAATCTGGACTACCGCCCCAGCCCAAGCTACACAAACAAACAACCGAACCCCAAAAATGATCATTGAACTACCTTACTGCGCCATTTGCTACATAACCCAGCTCTTCAACGCCATAACTGGAGTTGATTACTTCCCAGACAGATGAAAAAAAATTAATCATCATAATGATTCCTAATTCCGGAAAGGATCCTACATCTGCTTCGTTGTACATACCCATAGGCTCACTTTCATGTCTCTCAAAGCTTTTCGGAAAAAGCCTGCTGACCCGACTCAACCCGTACCTTAGAGCTCACAACATAATACCAGCACATCAATTTGGATTTCGCGAAAACCATGGAACTATAGAACAAGTTAACCGAATAACAACAGAAATAAGAACCGCATTCGAGAATCGACAATACTGTACAGCTGTTTTTGTGGATGTATCCCAAGCATTCGACAGAGTTTGGCTAGACGAACTTATGCACAAATTCAAGCTAAAACTACCTAAATACACTCACAAATTTCTTGAGTCATACCTTTACAAAAGGAATTTTGCAGTGAAAAGCAATACTGCTACTTCGAATGACCATCCAATTGGAGCAGGGGTCCCTCAAGGCAGCGTTCTTGGGCCAACTCTATACCTCTTATACACAGCTGACCTACCAACAAGCAGAAGGGTGACAACATCCACTTTTGCCGACGACACCGCCATTCTTAGCCGCTCCATATGAACGATATAAGCATCAGCGCAACTAACTCTTTACCTGGAGGACGTTGAGAAGTGGCTCTCAGATTGGAGAATAGAAGTCAACGATCAAAAAAGCAAGCACGTCAGCTTTACTCTATACAAGCAGGATTGCCCATCACTTTCGCTAAACAACACAGTGATACCGAAAGCACAAGAGCTAGTATACCTGGCGCAATCACATTGAAGCCAAAAAAACCCACTTAAAACTCAAAGCCAACACCCTGCACTGGCTGATGAACGCACGGTCCCCGCTAAGTCTGGACCAAAAAGTACTACTCTACAATTCTGTACTGAAACCTATTTGGACCTATGGCTCTCAGCTATGGGGAAACACCTGCAATAGCAACATGGACATCGTTCAACGAGCTCAATCAAAGATCCTCAGAACTATCACCGGAGCTCCGTGGTATGTTCGAAACGAAAACATTCCACGAGACTTGAACATCCCTCCAGTCAAAGATGCAATAGCCGAAATCAAGAGAATATACTACGACAAGATTACATCACACCCAAACCACCTAGCGAGAGGTCTGACGCATCTCAGCAATGACCTACCTGCTCAGCGAACAAACTTTTAGGGACGTCTCATCGAAGGACGGTTTAAAATAAACGGTTGACAAAATAAACTAGTATTATGATTTTAAAACTTATAAGTAGTTCTCATATAATAAGAAAATATAATATAAATAACCGTAAAGTATTATAAAAAAAAAAAAATAAACAAAAAATGAAAAATGTGTGTAAATATATATTTATACAAATATACACACACATGACATTAAGCATTTACACATGCGTGGAGACATTAGACAGAGTGAGAAGACACAATATGCATTTTTAATTCGTGCCAAAAAAATTTCGAAAGCGCTAAAAATTCATGCAAATTCTTTTTGCTCTAAAAGGGGAATCACATGGAACCCTAGCTTTGGCTGAGGTACGTGCCGTCCTTGCTCCTACTGTCGGAAGTGCGGCTATACTCTCCACGTGAGGGCGGCTGGAAGCAGGCCCCTAGCACGGTCATGTCTCTGCTAGGGGTGCAGACTAATTGTAGTCGGGCGAAAATTGTGATTCTATAAATCACCCCAATCCAAGGCGGAACAGCATACGCCAAGGGATGCATTGCCGGAGGGTAGCCCGGTCGTTAGTATGCGGACTCTGGATACCTGTCGCCCTCCAGTTTCATCTAGACTTCCCACGGCACGCGGGCTATGCCGTGGGCGACCTTCCCTTCCCGCCTACTCGTGGGTCCAAACTTATAAAACTTATAAAAGATAAGTCTGATGCGACTTCGACAGCATCAACCCAGGGCGACGCCTTAACGGCCGACCCCAACAACAGCACTGCAGCCAGTGGGCTGCTGGCTTCCACCCCCAATACCACGGGTCTTGGTCCTGGTACTTTAGGGGACCCGGACAGGCCACGGACTCCCTTGGACGATGAGTTCGCCAGTGCTGATTTCTCGTCCAATAGCTGCTCAGGCCGGCAGCAGCTCGTCGAGGTGATGTCCTCTGACGCTGAAGCTGACCTGATAAGCCTCGCTGACGACGCTTCCGTGGCCTCGCAGAGGTCAGGTCTCACGGAAGCAGGCTCTCAGATACAGAGGCTGCGACTGGACTCTGAGAACGCCTTTGTGAAAATGAAGACCCGTGAGAAGAGGCTTTTCAAAGCCGCACTAGCAAAGGGTTCGAGGAGAGCAGAAGCTCTGGCTATCGCCACTGCGCCCCCCGTGGAAACCAAGGCCAAACGGACGCGCGCTGACGATACCGTCCTCGAACCTCAAGGGTCTTCAAAGAAGCCCAAAAAGACTCATGTGGAGTCCACAAAGCCACCTCTCAGCCAGGTGTCGAGCAGCGTGAAACTGGGCTTCACTTCGGCTGACTCAAAAAACCCGCTTTCACCGGAGCAAGTGGCCACGGTGAAAGCAAGCATTGCCAAGGCTCTGCTTCTTCATCCCACATTGGGTGCCAGTCCGGGTGTCGAGGGTTGCATACCTCGAAATGAATGGCTGCTCCTGGTGTGCGAGGATAGCCGCACTGCCGACTGGGTCAGGGGAGCCGTTGGACACATCAGGTCCATCAGCTCCCTTGACATTAAACTACTGGAGGAGTCTGAGTTCCCTAAAGCTCACCTCATTAGAGGATACTTCCCCATTAGTGCTGTACTCACACCCGCCGATATTTTGCGATACCTTGGTATCCAAAACGAGGAGTTGTTCTCGACAAAACAGTGGCGGGTGGTCCAGCATACCCTCAACGGCACTACGACCCACCTCGCGATGTTGGTCGACGAGGAGTCGTATAAGGCTCTGACGGAGTGCAACGGGAAGGTGAAATTCGTCTTTGGACGAGTCAAACTTCTCCTGAAGAACTCCGTCCCCAGGGCCTCTTCCTCCCCGGCCCGTCCCCCATCCCCCTCTCCAACCATTCCCCCCCTTCCAGCGCCCCTCCGGAAGCGTCAAAGGTGGCCCCTACCTATGCGACAGCAGTGGCTGCCGCACCGGTGGCGTCCACTAGTGCTGCGGCCGCAAAGGCGCTGAAAGCCCCCATCCCCAAACCCCCGACCATTCTGGTCTCCGCCCCCAACCCCTCAACGGCCCGCACCAGGCCGGTGGCTGGCAGCGGGCGCCTCCTGGCCCCTGTCAGACCCACAGTCAGCGCTGGGCGCAAACAACCCGCAAGGGCACCTCCCGCGACTGGGATCGCTAGGCGACCTCCCCCAGCAGCTCAGCCAGACTGCCGAAGGGCATACGAGGCAACGACTCTCGAGGGGGCAAGGCATGTGGCCTTGTCACCAAGGCGCTGAGAGAGGATGCGGAGCGCAACTAGAGTGCTCCAGGCGAACCGGCACCACGCCAGAGGAGCGTCAGCCACCCTGTGCAGGGTCGTCTGTAAAGAGGAGATTGACCTGGCTCTCGTCCAAGAGCCATGGTTAATAGGTGGCCTCGTCCGTGGACTATCATGCGGATCATTTGGGAGGTGCCCCTCGCACTGCTATACTGATCAATAACAGTGTGAGACACTTTCCTTTAACCAACTTCATTCACGGAGACCTGGTGGCAACGGCTATGCAGGTAGCCACTGCTGATGGCGTCCGGGAAGTGGTGATCGCCTCTGCTTACTTCCCGGGCGATGTGGATGACGTACCCCCCGCAGAGGTTCAGCGGCTTGTTGGATTCTGCCGCCTCCACAACAAGCCGCTCGTGATTGGCTGTGATGCCAACGCCCATCACACAATCTGGGGGAGCAGCGACGTCAACAAACGTGGTGAGTCTCTCCTTGATTATCTAATGTGTTGTCATTTAGATATAGCGAACGTCGGGTGTAAACCGACGTTTATTAATTCTATTAGGGAAGAGGTATTAGATCTCACCCTAATAAGCAACTCAATTGCGGGTTCGCTTATAAACTGGCGGGTCACAGACGAAGCCACCTTGTCGGACCATCAGCACATCAGGTTCGACCTTCCTGGCCAAGTCGAGATCCGCCAGAACTCCTTTTGTCCTAAAAAGACAAATTGGGAACTCTTCAAAGCCTCTGTGGCTTTGAAAGCAGACATGTTGATCAGCAATCCTAACTCTGTCAGTGAGATAGAACTTGCTGCCAACCTGCTCCAAGATTCGTTCGAAGCCAGCTCAGTTCGGAAGACACTAACGGTCAACCGTAAAGTTCCTTGGTGGAACGAAGAGTTGGCTGCTCAAAGAAGGAAGGTTAGAAGCCTTTTCAACAAGGCCAGATCTAACCGTATAAGTTGGGACGTCTATAGGGACGCTCTCACAAACTATAATAAGAACATTAGACGCTCCAAACGCGATACGTGGCGCAGCTACTGTGGTACCATAGAATCTCTGCCAGAGGCAGCGAGACTCCACAAGGTATTAGCCAAAGGATCGTCTAATGGTATAGGGCTTCTAAAAAGAGCAGATGGCTCTTTCACTCAAGATCGTAGGGAAGCACTTGAACTTTTACTACAAGTTCACTTCCCAGGTTCCGTGGCCAACCCAGATGTCTCCAGTCACGTTGACGCCACCTGGTCACCTGACTCACGTGGAACCAGTTTATCTGGTACCATCTGTAGATTCCTTCGCTCCCTTCAAAGCCCCAGGGGGTGATCAAATCTTTCCAGCCCTTCTCTAAAACAGTCTGGATCATATCCTCGATCCACTGGTCGGCCTTCTTAGAGCCAGTCTCACGTGGGGACACATACCCAACTCTTGGAGGAGAGTCAATGTGGTATTCATCCCCAAACAGGGGAATCGTCCTCTTGACCAGCCTAAGTCCTACCGGCCGATCAGCCTTACCTCCTTTCTGCTCAAGACTGCGGAAAGGCTCCTAGACTTGCACATTCGGTGCTCTCTGCAGGAAAACAACCCTCTGCACCCCACGCAGTTCGCGTATATAGCCGGTAGATCGACAGAGGTGGCTCTCCACAAATTAGTGAGTAAGATCGAAAAGGCCTTCGTATCAAAGAACATTGCTCTGTGCTCTTTTCTTGATATAGAGGGTGCTTTCGATAATACCGGCTACGGGTCTATCTCTACTGCGCTTGAGCGCAGGAACATTCCCCGTCCCATAATCCGGTGGATTGACGCCATGCTCAAACACCGGACTATCTCCTCTACCCTGTACACCACGACCGCCCATATTAGTGCGGTAAAAGGGTGTCCCCAGGGAGGGGTTCTATCCCCTTTGCTCTGGTCCCTAGTAGTTGACGAACTACTAATCATACTCGCAGAACAGGGCGTGGAAGCGATTGGCTATGCCGACGACCTGGCTCTCGTAGTGAACGGGAACTATGCCAAAAATGCAATCAGCTCTGAACACGGTCAGTAGATGGTGCGATGATGTAGGTCTAAGCATCAATCCTCAAAAGGCAATCATTGTTCCTTTTTTTTGTAATATAAAAGGCAAAAATTGTGAACACGGTTCGTTATTCGTTATTCGATCTCTGATACATTACGTTTATAAATATGTAAGTGTGTAAGATATGTAAATGTATTTGTGCATATAACCAATGTGTCATATGCTATAGCCAACTTACAGCTATGTCTATGTCCTGGACGGCTGTTCCAATATGATAAAAAGGGGGTACTAGAGTATAATGTAAAAAAATTTGCACTACAAAATGTCAAGGCTCAATTAGCTTAAGAACAATTTAAAGTAAAGAGAGATGCCATCGGTAGATCGAGATGTTAATGGACGGAAAGTGAAAAAGTATTGTCTCTTATGAAATGGAATTGCTTCAAGTGATTGGGGATGACAGACAGTCATTCTATATGTAGCCCTGCAGGCTGCGCGACTGACAGTGATGATGACGAGGGGGCTGGTAGCCAGGCTCCTGCATCTCCATCTGCATCACTAGATTTTTCTGCTCTCCACGCGCCTCGTAAGCTTGGCGAGACTCGCGCTGCAGGATGAGCGCGGCCAAGCCGAGCAGCATGAAGGTGACCACGGCCAGGGCGTACGACCAGCCCACTAAGCGTTACTCGACATTGGTCAATTACATATTGGCGGCTCTCCTGTGGAACTCTCCAACGAAGTCAAATATCTAGGGGTAACCCTTGATAAGCGACTAAACTGGAACTCCCACCTGCATAACACTCTATCAAAAGCCACTCATGCCATGTGGGCATGTAGAAGGCTTTTCGGTAGAATATGGGGTCTCAACTCCTGCACCATTAGGTGGCTTTTTGAGATGATGGTAAGACCGATCGTAACCTACGCTGCTATTGTGTGGTGGCCCAAGGTTACGCAGGTCACTGCCATCAATAAATGCACGAAATTGCATAGGCTGCTCTGCCTTTCCTTGACGGATGCACTCCGCACCTGTCCCACTGCAGCAATGGAATCGATTTTGAATCTGACTCCGCTGCATATCCGTATAAAAGAAGTTGCTGCTATGAGCCTTCTTAGAATCAAGCTCCAATCTGGGCTTCTAGCTACCGAATCTGGGCATGCTAGCCTGCTCAAAGATATTCCTGGCTTAGAGATCTGCACTAGATCAGATTCTATGACCAAGGAACTCTTCTTTGGTGCAAAATTTAGAACCCTCATCCCGGACCGCAGGGTTTGGGATGCTGGCAACCCTATCAGAGACCCAAATGGTATACATTGGTACACCGACGTGTCAAAGACTGAACAGGGGGTTGGAGCTGGGATACATGGTCCCAACTCCAGGACCTCGATTGCTATGGGCAACTGGCCCACAGTTTTCCAATCAGAGGTTCACGCCATTGAGTTCTGCTGCCGTCTTATCCTTGAGAAGGGGACTAGAGGAGCGAAAATATACATCTTCTCGGACAGCCAAGCGGCCATACTAGCCCTCTCCTCAAAAAGAATAGGCTCGCGTATGGTGGCTGACTGCTGGAATTGTCTCCAGAGGCTGTCAATAAGGAAATAGGTTCCTCGACGAAAGATCTGTTATGCTTCATTAGGGAAGCAGAACAGCTTTTGTCATGACAGGGAGAGCATTCTGGGTACAAAAGATCATATTGGTCGCAGTGCCTCGCGCTTTCTCCGCTGGGAGACTCCCTCTTCTATAATAATAATATTGCTCTCTCACTTAGTCTAATGCTTACGACACTTGTCTATTCGCTTTTGCATTGTCTACACGTTCTTCTTGAAATCCAAACTAGTTAAATCTAAATAAAGGGCAATTTTCATTTTCAGAATTTATAACTTATAGTTATATAGTCGTGGCGTTTTATATTAAGTTTAATTAATAAACTTTTATAAAACTGAATTAGCGGATTTCGTTCGTTATAGTAGTTATTTAAATAAAATAATATTAATAATAATATACAACTTTATTAAAAAGCTTTCTTAAAATATAAAAAATGAAACTACAAACATGTTGTAATAGAATGGGTTTCGGTTTGATGAATAAGTTTTATTTATTGTTGGGCAGAAATGGTTCTGCCCAACTCAACTCTTTCCAAGTGACTGATTTCACATTCTTAAATATATTTCTTCTAAGCCTAAACCGCGTAGCTGCACTGCTGGATACGCCAGCAGCGGAGCGGCTCTCTCTCTTATGTATATCTTATATATCTATGCTTATCGAGTGAGCGAATTATGCACATATGTATTATGTATTTGGTTGGCGTGGGAATGCTGACCATACACTTATACTTTGTAGCCTTCCAGTGGACGATCATGTTACATCCGCCTTGGGCCTTATTGTTTACATAAACATAGCAACCAAGTGTTGTTATGCTCTTGTATATTTATTGTACTTTATTTATTGTTCTTAATAATACATAGGCGCATACTACATCTCCCTCCTTTTGAAAAATAACGTAACCTAGTGAAGTTATTTTAATTAATGAATGCAAATTATTTATTATATTTTTTTTTGTTAAATGTTTAAGAAAAATATTAGTGTAAAATCAATTATGTAAGGAATGCAAATTAAAAGTTGAAGAAAAATATTTGTTTATTGTTCAATTATGAATGAAATTTCTTTAATCTATCTTTATGAACTATTTGTTTCTTGTTTTTATTAGTAAGTAACGTAATATTATTATTATCTCCTATGCTTTCTATCTTATAGGGCCCTGTGTATGTAGAGTCTAATTTATGACCTACCTCATTTCTTAATAAAACTTTATCTCCTACTTCCAATTCTATGTTATTTACTTTTAAGTCGTAATTTCCATTATTTTTCTCTTAATGTGCTTCAAGCAGTTTTCTTGCTCGAGCATATGCTACTTCTAACCTATATTTACTTTCTTTAGCGTAATCATCTATATTATATATTGGTTCTATGCTATGCATTTTATTAAAATGTTTTGGTAAATTACTTGTTCTACCGAAAACTAATTCATATGGACAGTAATTATGTACCATAGATGGGGTCGTGTTAAAGCAGTATACGAAATATTGAAGCCATACGTCCCAATCGGTTTTGTCCGCCGATATATAGGATCGTATATACTCGTTCAGAGTTCTATGACTTCTTTCGACCACTCCAACTGCCTGGTGGTGATGAGCTGTTGATGTTATATTTTTGATTTTCAAATATTTACATAGGTCAGTAATTATTGAATTCTTATACTCTGTTCCCATGTCCGTTATGAACGTCTTCATTGGACCGTACTTTAGAATAAAAGATTCAAATATAGCTTTAGCGACTGATTTTGCGCTTTTATTCGCTATTGGAATAGCAACTAAGTACATGGTTAAATCACATATGACAGTGACTGCGTACTCGTTACCATTTTCTGACTTAGGTAGTGGACCAATTGTGTCCACGACAACTCTATCGAAAGCATGTTCTGGTGTGTCAGTTATAGTCATTGGGGTCTTTGTATGCTTTGTTGTTTTTGCTTTTTGGCATTTTTGACATTTTCTTACGTACTCTTTTATGTATTTACTCATATTTTTCCAGTAATAATATCTTTTGACCTTGGCCAAGGTTTTTGTAATGCCTGTATGACCTCCTTGTATAGGATCATCATGTAGTGTAGACAATATAGCTTCTTTTTCTTTTTCATTATTGATTTGGGTCACCGGGATAAGTAGCGCTACTTTTAAATTCTTTAATATTTTATTGCCCATTTTTTTAAATTCATCTATTGAAACGTGTTCAAAGATTTTTTTCCACGGTGCCATTTTGAGTTGGCTGATATCGTATATACCGGCTTGCGATTCAAGCCTTCTAGATACTCTAATCTAAAATTATATTCCTCTAATTCAAGCCTTATTCTTGTTAATTTAGAACTGGGGTTGACCATTGAGAATAAATATGTCAATGGTCTATGATCTGTTTTCACAGTGAAGGGTTTTCCGTAAATGTACGGTCTAAAATGTACTATTGCCCAATGAATTGCTGCTAACTCTTGTTCTGTTGTACTTTTATTGCTTTCACCTTTCGTAAAAGCTCTTGATGCATAAGCAACTGGGAGTTGGTGGCCATTGTGGTTTTGAGTTAAAACTGCGCCACACGCTTGCTTGCTTGCATCAGTTATTATGCAAAATTCTTTGCTGAAGTCTGGGTACTGCAAGAGTTTTGGGTTTATTAGCTGCGATTTTAGATGTTCGAATGCATTTTGGCATTCATCTGTCCACTCAAATGGAACATTCTTTTTACATAATCTCGTTATGTGCCGCGAATAGTCGGCGAAATTTTTGAAAAAACGTCTGTAGTAATTGCAAAATGCTACAAAACGTCTAGCGCTGTCCGCATCATGTGGAACTGGGTAGTTCTGAATGACATCATATTTTTTGTCATCCGGCAAAATTCCTTTGTCTGTGCATTTATGTCCCAAAAATGTGACTTCATGCATGAAAAATGAACATTTTTCAGGATGTAACTTTAGGTTGTATTCCCTGCATTTATCAAAAACTTCAGTGAGGTTTTTAAGCATATGCTTTTCGGAACAACCGATGACTATTAAGTCATCCATATAAAGGAATGCCTGAGACGGTTCTATTCCGGAGAATGCTATAGTCATAATTCTTTGGAATGAATTAGGCGCTATTTTTAAACCAAATGGCAATCGCGTGAAACGATATGAGCCATTGTTGGTTGAGAAAGATGTTATATTTCTTAAGCCTTCATCCAGCTCGATTTGATGAAAACCTGACATTAGGTCAAGGCAAGAAAAATATTTTGCTCGACCAAGTTGGTCCAAAATATCATCTATTCTCGGTAGTGGGAATTGGTCAGCTAAAAGTTTCTTATGAATTTGGCGATAGTCTATTACTAATCTCCATTTCTTTTTATTTGAATCTGGGCTTGACTTTTTAGGTACTAATAGGAAAGGGCTATTGTACTCTGAAATTGATGGTTCGACTATTTTATCTTTTATTAATTTCTGTACCTGGGCTTGTATTTCTTCTACTTGACTATGAGGACTTCTATAATTTTTTGTGTATACGGGGTCATAATCTTTTAATCTCAACTTTTGTTTATAAAAATTATTAACCGTTATTGGTTCTGATTCTAATGCAATTATGTCTGTATATTTGCTGCACAAAGTTTCTAATTGTAATTTAAACAATTTTGGGAAATTTTTCTTCAATTGAGATAATACAGTTTTATTTCTGTTTTCGCTATTTGCCTGAACTACATTGTAGTTTGAAAGTGGCTCATATTTTAAATTGTCTATATTGACCAATTGGTCAGAATCTGTTGTGTTCAAAATTCGGACAAATGTATTATTAGATGTTGCAATTGTATTTGCAACATAAATACCAGTTTGAATTTCCTGGTTTGGGATTAAAATGTTATCATATTTTAATGATACTATTAATCTTCGGACAACTTGGGATCTTGCTAGTAATAGAGTTGTGTTATTACCAGAGCTGTATGTTATTGGAACATAAATTGGGAATTTCAAATTGTTGGGTCTAATTATAAACCAATCTTCTGCTGGTTTGAAATCAATTTGGCAATTATATTTTTTAATGGAATCTATTCCTATTATTCCATCACACGGTATGGGAAAATTTTTATCTACTAAATGAAAGTCGTGTGGGATAATGTATTTACCTGTCTGTATCTCAATAAAAGTCTGTCCTTGAGACTGAATTATCTGTTGGCTTATGCCTTGAATATTTATTTTGTTAGTTATTTGAATATTAGAAAATTTGTCAGAGTTCTCTTTGAGAATAGAGATATCTGCACCTGTATCAAGAAGGAAAACAAGTTTTTCACCTGTTTCGACATGAATGAATGTGGTAAATATATTGAGATTATAATTGATGGCGTATACCCTATGATCTTCTCCTACTGGGTACCTAAAGGCTGTTGCGAGTTTCCCTGATCTTGGGTTACTCGTACATTGGCATTATTTCCGTTATTGTAATTCTGGTTGTTGTTACGGCCTCTGTTTCCATTATTTCGGACCCTATTGTTGCCATTAGAGCGGTTATTATTTCCATTATTGCGGTTTTGATAACCGTTATTCTGGTAACCGTTATTTTGGTAACCGTTATTATAGTTGCCTCTATAACCATTGTTATTGAAGCCTCTACCTCGGTTTCCACCTCTATTGGCATTGCCGTATCCTCTGTTAGATCTGTTACCTCTAAAGTACATCACTTTATTGATGTCACCGGTAACTCTTGCACTCGTTCTTATGTATGCTTATTGCTGCATCCATAGTGGTGCAAGTCCCTGCTTCCAGTACTGTCTTGATACTTTTGTGCTCAGCACGATTTATCATGGTGTCAATTGCCTCTTTAGTACTTAGACTAGTGGCATGTTCTAGAGGTATACCCTCGTTGATAAAGGAAGCTTCTAATAGCTTTCTCAGTCTATCAACTTCAGTGGTAAATTGCGTTGCAGTTTTACCTCTTTGCTGAACTGTTGATAGCTTTGCTTTGACATTACCGGATGTCTCACCGACAACTACTTTCTGCAATTTGTTTATAATTGCTAGAATTGTCGTTTCATTGTCAACTGAGTTCAAAATTGTGCCAACTATTTTTGACGTAATGACCTCAACTGCAACGTCTTCAAATGGTCCCTTAGCTAAGTCTACCAATTTGATTGCCTTAATGAATCGTTGTAAATGGATCTTTTGTCCATCAAATTCTGGCACTGCGCAAGCGACTTCGTTAATGTAAGACCTAATGGCTGCTGCTTGTTCTGCCATGGTTAAGGTATTTTCTGAGTCAGCTGCGTTATTTATAGTATTTTCTTCCTTCAGCACTAATGTTGCTGGTATAGTTAGATCGTGAAGATCTTCCTCTTTAATGTCTTCCCCGCCTACAGTCGTATTTTCTTCGTCTGAGTCAGTGCTTTCTTCATTAAGATTTATTGTTAATGGAGTGTTTAATATAGTCGGAATTTCTATCTGGAGGCTGAATTTATTTTTTATTAATATTAATTTTTCCCTTAATGCCACCAGTAGTTCCGAAACTTTAGCACACTGTTTACTGTCTAAATTCTTTCTATTCTGTTGTATTAGCTCCCTGACTTTATTGTAACTAGTTACCAATGTTTGGGCATTTTTATTTATCGTTAAAGCTTGTATTGATCTATTTTGCGTTAAGCATTTATAAGATTTATTGAAATTTTCTTTTGATTCTTTTATCTGATCAATAAGCTTTTCCCAGTCCATGCTGTGGTACTAGTTAGTTGCATACAAAGAAAGCGACATTTTTACCTAGTATGCCAAAATCTAATAATTCTGATTTGACTTTTACACCTAGCAGTGTCGTAAGTACAATTTCCTATTCTGTGTAACTATAATAATGGTATAACGGGGGGTGTATTCTAATTCGTATTTCTGGGTTTTTATTAATATTACGTTCATATTTTATTAAAAACAATTTTTTCAACTTTTTTATATTTTATTTACTTTTTTCATTCATAATTGAGTTCATTCATTCATAATTCATAATTGATGTATGAGGGAAATACATTCCTTAAATGTTATCTAAACCGTTAGCAGCGCTACGGTATTGTTTTCTGAGACACTTATTATGGACTTTGTATATTTTTATTAATGCATTGGATACCATAATTAAAGCTATTACAATTAGTATTATGGTTATCCAGAACAAGTCTGCATTTTGGACTTCCACTTTATTTATAACATTTGCCGTGGAGTCGACAGTTTTAGTGTCTATCAAACCCATTTTGGGTATACTAATTTTATAGTTTTGTAAAGAATGAATGTTTTCAATTTTGCATATTTTATTTGTCTCTATGGACATTTATATTAGGTATTTCTTTCTTCCTTAATTTTAAATTTCCAATAATTTTGAGTGTTAGTTAGAGAGAAAAAAAAAAATTGTTTTACGGTATTGCCTGCCTGATTCTAGCTATGGCTTCACGGGCCATATTGGGTTAACAGGGCATAGTAGTATATGCTCCGTTTTACAATTTGTCTTACAATTTTTTGAATATTTATATTTATAGTTAATTTGTTAGTAATAGTTAGTTGCTGCCGATGTTCATCTGCTGGTGTCAGCTGGGCGTCGCCGGGGGTGGCACGCTGACACTCCCTCGCTGCTGTCTATTTCTGTGGTGTCAGATGGGCGTCGCCGGGGGTGGCACGCTGACACTCCCTCGCTGCTGTCTACTTCTGTGTTGCTGATGATGTCGATGGCTGCTCACAAGTCCCCAGGCAGTGAGGACTCCAGATTCCTTCGCAGTCCGGTGGGCAGGTCTTCTTAGGCTTCGTTAGTGCCGGTGCTGGTGCTGGATAGGCTATTGGTTTTGAGACTTCATTAATAATTGTTCTATTTTTATTATTTTCTGAGTGAGTTTTCTCGAGTTTTTGGGTTTTTAGCTCTTGCTGATATTGCAGCAAGTGGTATAGCTCTGAATGTAGCTTTAGAGCTTTCGACCAGACCGGTGGCGTTTGCTGACCGTATATTAGCCACCTTACGTGGGCGATACGTTTGTTCAGCTTTGTCTTTAGACCGCCACGGTGCTTTCCCATATCTCAATACAACTCTACTCACTCAGATTTGTTCTCAGTTTGCCACTCCAGTTTTTCCTCCAATTTTTTTGTGTTGTGGTTCCTTTAGCTTTTCAGTCAGTCCAGTTTAGCCTTCCAGTCCAGTTTTCCTCTAATATTTCTTAGGGTTGTGGTTCTTTTTAGATTGTCCAACGTTGGACGACTGTCACGGTCGCCATGTAATAGAATGGGTTTCGGTTTGATGAATAAGTTTTATTTATTGTTGGGCAGAAATGGTTCTGCCCAATTCAACTCTTTCCAAGTGACTGATTTCACATTCTTAAATATATTTCTTCTAAGCCTAAACCGCGTAGCTGCACTGCTGGATACGCCAGCAGCGGAGCGGCTTTCTCTCTTATGTATATCTTATATATCTATGCTTATCGAGTGAGCGAATTGTGCACATATTTCAACTTTTGTCAGTTATTAGCTGGCACTTTTATCTTTCTTTAGAAAAAAAGCGCGCGTAATTTTGTTTATATTTGTTTGTTTGATTGTGGGGGCGGTGGGCGTGTTATTCTAAATTGAAAATAAACTTGATCTGCGAATGGTCTACAGGAATCTTCATGCTGTATTTGGTGTCCCTAGCTTTTGTAATTATTTTGTCAGCGCGTTCATCCTTCTGCCTGTTACATACATTTGCACAAAGTTAGTATACCATTTTTTGACCATTTTCAAGGGTATAAAAATACGTAAAAGTTAGAGGTGGAATGTGTGACACTGCGAAACTCTTTTGGGGCTCTTCACCAGTAGATGCTGAACATGAAAATTGTTGCAGGTATGAGAGAAGTAGAAGAGAAAAAGGTGGAGTACGATACATATGAGCTAGTCCACAAAACCGATAATTATCCGATAAATTATAATAATCAAAAGAACGAAAAGAAGCAGAAGTTAAATCAAAACAAGGCAGACGCTGAAAAACCGAAAAAGAAAGAATATTGTTTTAATTGTGGCTCGTCAGAACATAAAAAGAAGGAGTGCACATCAGCTACAAAATGCTTCCGCTGCTACGAAGAAGGCCATATTTCACGCAGTTGTCCATCAGATGCTGATCGAGTTCGACTTATTTACAATAGTAATCGACTCAAGACAATTCTTTTAAACGGCTTGCAGTTGGAATGTTTAGTAGATACCGGCTCCTATGTGACCATTATTGCAGACCAGTTGAATGTGGACATTTTTAAAACCGCATCAACGCTATGTGGTCTGAGAACAAAACCAATTGAATATTTTAAAGCCGAAGTGGAAGGCGACACGCTGTTTTCGAAGTACAAATTTTTAGTTGTGTCAAATTGCAAGATTGACTGTAATGCGATTCTTAGTTACGGCTTTATAAAGAAGTTTGAATACACAGCTGATTCGAATGGGTTTTTATTTCAACGTTTTTGAAGACATTAACGACATTACTGCACAAAAAAATTATCAGAAGGACGTCAAAGATATGATTAAAGCTGCATTTCAGTTGCAAGAGTCCGAACATTGCTCCAGATGGTAACATAATACCGTTTTGACAATCACCTACTCGACTGTCACCAAATGAAGAAGAAGCTGTAAAGAAGCAGGTCAATGGCTGTAGATGGGTATTGTACGCGAATCATTTTCAAAAGTAACGAGTCGAGTAGTCGTGGTCAAGAAGAAGGTTCAAACATTGAGGGTATGTGTCGATTACCGTAAGCTAAGCAGCATGTTCCTTCAAGAGAAATTCAGCTGCAAAATTTTTGACAGTTTTGACTTAGAAAACGAGTTCTTTGACGTGCCAATCCAGGAAAAGAGCAGACACCTAACAATTTTCGGCACACGAGAAGGTCTTTTTGAATTTAACAGATACCCTTGGACGTATGTTGCCATAAAAAGTATTTAAATGTATAATACCAATCGCAGGCTACAAATTAATCATAATACTGCAGTGCGCTGCCACCTTGCTTCAATTTCGATACGTTGCCAATAATTAATCGCCGCAATTTTCCTAGCGCGCGAAAGACTGCAAAAATCGGTGTGAGCAGTATATATCGGAATTACTTTATAAATTTTGAATTGGCCAATATCGATAACATGCAATATATCGAGTAATCAAAATTAATATTTATTTAATTGCATTTTATGGTTTTGTATTTTTTATTGACCCTAAAATATGAATTATTAAATAATAAACATAGCTGCACGTACGCATATTATGAATATTATGAATATGGACACATGCATGCAACTGCTTGCATACATTCATATTCATCTATACGCCACCTATTGGTTGAGTGTTAGCATATATTTATGCACATGTATTTTCGGTAATTGACATGTGCATGGAAAAGAAAAGTCAGGAAACAGCTCGTGCTTCGCGCTCGCATCGTTTGTCCTTTTCTTTCATGCACAAGTAATTTAGTTCTGACGTCATCGACAACTTCTTTGCTGGTCGAAGGGTCGAAATGGTTTATCTAATAACTTCAGTGTTTATTGTCCGATCGGATTGCAATTTGGAGGATAAGTTCATATAGTATTTATCTATATATATGCTAAAGCAGAACGTTAAGAAATGAGTACTTTTATGTAAATAGCAATGTAAACCAAAATTAGCGATTTGCAGGGGCGGTAGGCGTGTTATTCCAAATTGAAAATAAACTTGATCTGCGTATGGTATACAGGAATCTTCATGCTAAATTTGGTGTCCGTAGCTTTTGTAATAGCTGAGATCGACGCGTTCATCCAGACAGACAGACAGACGGACAGACAAACGGACATGGCTCAATCGACTCGGCTATTGATCCTGAGCAAGAATATATATACTTTATGGGGTCTCCGACGCCTCCTTCTGCCTGTTACATGCATTTGCACAAAGTTAGTATACCCTTTTTTGACCATTTTCAATGGTCCAAGGGTATAAAACTTAATTCTTTTCGTTAAGAAAAAATAAAAATGAAATTAACTCGCATGTACTCAGTTATGCTCAATTTGAATTTTTCAACCAAAGTTGGACAGCTGATTCAACTGAAAGCTTAATTCTTAATTCCGTTTGTTTTTAAGAAGACTTAATGTCAAAGTGAAAATATGAAAGCTTTTAACAAAAAACGTACTTAACTACGCGTGTTTTTGCTCTTAACTATTAAAAATTAAAATATGAAGAAATTGCCAAGCAATGTTGAAGATTCAGTAGTAAACCTTACTGAAAATGGATTTTCGACTCGTGAAATAGCTAAGAAGTTAAATATAAGCCCATCAGTAGTTATTCGTGTGGAAATAAGGCGAAACGCGGTACCCAAAGCTCAAAGAGGAGGTCCACGTCGAATGTTGACCGATGCAGATGCTCGGCTTATGATGCAAAACATTAAAAAGGGGAAGAATTGTAGACCCAAGGATGCTTCCGCAGCTATAAGCAAGCCCGTCAGCCAGTGGACAGCGTGTCGAGCACTTAAGCGTATTGGATACGTTTTAGAATTAAAAAAGTTATATGGTCTTATGAATCAAAATTCAATCGATACCAGTCGGACGGAAAACATTATTGTTGGAAAAAGCCTGGAGAGTCGCTGCAGAAGCGTCACGTGCAGGAAACAGCAAAACACGGAGGAGGAAATGTCATGGTCTAGAGCTGTTTTACCTGGTGGAGCATTAGACCAATAAAGAAAATAGAAGGAATTATGAAAAAGAAGACTATTTAGCAGACCCACCTTTGCGATTTTGTTGACAAATGCGTTTATAATGAGACTGATATCACATTCCAGCAAGATGGAGATCCAAAACATACTTCCAAAATCGTCAAGGAATGGATCTCAAATCAAAACTTTAAGTTGATGGAGTGGCCAGCTCAGAGTCCTGATCTCAATCCTATTGAAAATTTGTGGTCGATTGTGAAAAGACGATTAGGAAACTACGAATCGGTTCCAGCAAACCAACACGAGTTGTGGCAACGAGTCCAGCAAGAATGGAAAACTATTCCAAAGGAAATAATTCAGAATTTGGTGGAAAGTATGCCAAATCGAATAAAAAGCGTTATTAAAAATAAGGGTCTTTGGACTAAGTACTAAAAGATAAGCATTTATTGAAAAATTCGAATTGAGCATAACTGAGTATGTCAACAATGTTTTTCACTTATTAACGCAGAAGTAATGCAGCTTTATATGGACGACATTACTATTTTTATTTTTTTTTTATTTATTTATTTATTTATTTAACGTCAACTAAATCAGTCGACTTAAAATTAAAATTAATTTCTATTTTTATACCCTTGGACCATTGAAAATGGTCAAACCCCTCAAACCACCAATTTTGATTTACATTTTGCAATTTACTCATTTCTTAACGATCTGCTTTAGTATATATATAGATAAATACTATATGAACTAATCCTCCAAATTGCAATCCGATCGGACAATAAACACTAAGGTTATTAGAAAAATCATTTCGACCCTTCGACCAGCAAAGAAGTTGTCGATGACGTCAGAACTAAATTACTTGTGCATGAAAGAAAAGGACAAACGATGCGACCGCGAAGCTCGAGCTGTTTATCGACTCTTTTTTTACATGCACATGTCAATTACCGAAAATACATGTGAATACATGCCAACACTTATACATACTTAATTTTTGTTCACACACACATATGTAAAATTATATACAACCAATAGCGTGGTTGATCGGTATACATGAATGCAGGTATTTACTAGCTTTATAATATAGACATATTATTATTATTATTTTATAATTAATATATTGACTTTTTATTAAATAAATATTAATTTAGATTTCACGATATATTATGTGCTATCATTTCGATAGCTTTTAATATATATATAACATATCGATATATATTCTTAATGTTTTGCATATAAATTATATTAATACATATGTGTAAATTATGTTATTTCCCCACGTCTATTGAGTCTATGTTTGAAAAAAATTTACTAACATTTTATCTACTTTGTTTTTTATACCCTTGGACTATTGAAAATGGTCAAAAAAGGGTATACTACTTTGTGCAAATGTATGTAACGGGCAGAAGGAGGCGTCGGAGACCCCATAAAGTATATATAGTGACATATTCGTTCTCCATATGAATTATTTAAACTTCATTCTTCATAGCTTAAACCAATCTTTTGAAAAGCTTCACTCTTCAAAAGCCTCAGTTCATTCTCCATACGAAAACTTAAACCGATCTTTTGGAAAGCTTCACTCTTCAAAAGCCTTATCATAAAAGTTCTCTCAAGACACCAAACGATAAGAAGCTTAAGTCACTGATAAACAAAGATGTAAAGCTCTGTAGAACTTTAAGGTTTGCTGGTCCATAAAAATAATTCTGTCAGTTAGTTTATGAGTAACTCTGGTGTAATAAGTAACGAATCCATCAAATAAAAATTATAAAATAAAAAATATAATTTTTTTTTATTTTGATGAACACCTAAATACTTAATTGGAGCAGCCGGTAGGATGTTAGTTATTGATGAGGCAAAAATTAATCCAAGCCTTTAACTATCATTCGCAAAAGAACTCACGTGAATCGCGACGGCAACTTCAGTGACATTAGTTGAAAGTATAAACCCAACAGTGTTCAAGCCGAGAAGTGATTGTGAAAAAAAAAAAAAATAAAACTTAAACAGTAGCCCACTTAAACAAATACAGGTGTGACCGCTACATAAGTTAAATCCAACAATCAGTGAAGTGAACAGGAACAGTAGCCCGCTTAAACAAAACAAGTGTGACCGCTACATAAATCCAACCCCACAAATTGTGAAGTGAACAAGAACAGTAGCCCGCATAAACAAAACAAGTGTGACCGCTACAAAACAAAAAACGTTCAAAAAGAAAATTAATCAAAAATGGCATTATCAAAGTGCCGCAGTTCTGTGGAGAGCCAAACAGCCTCAGTTCGTTTATCAGACGAATTGAATACCTGCTCAACCTATACCCGACGAATGACCCTCTTCAGAAAGCCATCATATATGGAGCCATCGAACTACAGGTCATCGGAGATGCTGAGAAGGTCTGACAACTCGGATTTCACAACGAATGGTCAACCCTAAAGGAAGCTCTGATCGTCGAATTTAAAACTCAAACCCCCCTGGAGGAACTTTTGCGACGTTTGTATTGCACAAAGGTAATTAACGACAATTTTGTGAAGAATTAGAAAATAAGTCAACTATTATTATTAATAAGTTAGCTTTAGAAAACAACCAAAATAACACATTAGTTTATTCACAAGCAATGGCAACTACAATAAAAAATACTATTCAACGCTCACTCCCTGATAGGTTGTTCATGACCCTAGCGAGGCATGACATTTCAACTATCCAAAAGTTAAGACAAATTGCCCAACAAGAAGGTCTTTACGAAGACCCAATTTCTAAGAAATCAGATTACTGTCCAAAACTTAATACAAACTCACTAAATTTAAACACTAATACCAACACAAATAAAAACAAAAACTCTCATATCAATCAACAATTCGCGACCCCCTTCAACCCATTAATAAATCCCACGCAGATCCAAAACCCAAATGTAAACAACCAAACCCCTCATAAACAAGCTTTTCCGTCTAGACAACAACAATTCGATCAGAACAGACCATTGTTTAATGAACTCAGAGCAGACTTAATTCGCGACCGACAGAACGACACCCGAAACTATTATCAGTCCCCCCCAACAACCAAGAGTGCCGAATAAGCGTTTTAGAGAAGGCAGCGGACAATCACGTATGGAGACAGATGAAAGTCACCATCAATATGTGTTAGATTACAATAACATTGCTGACCAAGATAATAACAACGACGAACAGTTCCACGACGATCAATTACAAGACACACAAAACGAGACGTATACAAATCAGCAAATTCAACAAGCCGAAAATTTTCCAATACCAGCCTGGGAACCCACCAATACATAGAGATCATGTTTAATAATCATAGATACCGATGCGTAGTCGACACTGGTTCATCAATAAACATGATGAATTCAAACTTTTTCAATCTTCAAGTTCATGATAAACAAATAGTTGTCAGAAGTATGACAGGCTATTCAAAACTAAATAAATTCGTAAATCTTCCGGCCAATGGGCTTTTTCAGCAATCGCAGAAATTTTACATTCATTCATTTTCACCATTTTATGACATTCTATTAGGAAGGAAAGTACTAATGGAAAACAACGGTTGTATAGATTATTTTAGAAAAGAAACAATTATCAATGGAAGGTCATTCCTTCATAAAGAACTTGAACTTTCTGACGGAAATTCGTCAAAAAATGTTGAAGCAATTTTACAAGAAAACCACTATACAGCCGAAATAAACTATGCATTGGACAATGATATAAACTCAGACTACACATATCGACTAGACCATTTAAACAATGAAGAAAAACATAGACTAACACAATTACTAAAAGAATTCAAAGACATCCAGTATTCTGATAAGGAAAACCTAACTTTTACAAGCATCATACGCCATGAAATCAAAACAGTTCACGAAAACCCAGTGTATAAAAGACCCTATTCATATCCTTTTGCTTATGAAGCAGAAGTTAACAAACAAATTGAGGAAATGCTACAACAAGGCATTATACGCGAAAACGAGTCTCCCTATTGCAGTCCCTTATGGATTGTTCCCAAAAAGATAGACGCATCTGGCAAACCAAAATTCAGGTTAGTCGTCGACTATCGAAACCTAAATGAAATAACTATTAACGATAAATTCCCAATCCCGAAATATTAGGCAAGTTAGGAAAATGTCAATACTTCACAACAATCGACTTAGCGAAGGGTTTTCACCAAATTGAAATGGACCCTAAATGCATACCAAAAACTGCATTCTCAACTAAACACGGTCACTACGAGTATACTCGCATGCCATTTGGTTTGAAAAATGCCCCAGCAACATTCCAACGTTGCATGAACTTCGTTCTTAAAGACCTCATTAACAAACATTGCCTCGTATATTTAGATGATGTTATCATCTACTCAACATCCCTTACTGAACACCTGAACTCACTGAAGAAAGTTTTTCAGAAACTTAAAGAGGCAAATCTTAAGCTCCAGTTAGACAAATGCGAGTTTTTAAAAAACAAACAACATTCCTAGGTCATACCATAAGTCCAGATGGTATACGACCCAACAAAGAAAAAGTAAAAGCGATTGAAATATTTCCTATTCCAAAAACCTCTAAAGAAATTAAATCATTTTTAGGCTTATGCGGATATTACCGCAAGTTCATTCCAGATTTTGCCAAAATCGCAAAACCTATCACCCTATTTTTAAAAAAAGGAGCCAAAATAAATACAAAATATGAAGCGTATATTAAATCTTTCGAAAAGTTAAAAACCCTTATCATGAACGACCCCATCCTCATTTGCCCTGACTTTACAAAAACATTTCAAGTTACTACTGACGCCAGCAATTTCGCCATTGAAGCCGTGTTATCACAAGATAATAAACCAATTAGTTTCGCAAGCAGAACATTAAACGACCACGAACAGAATTACAGTACAATAGAAAAAGAATTATTGGCAATTGTTTGGGCAACCAAATACTTCCGCCCATATTTATATGGAGTCCCTTTTGAAATATTAAGTGATCATAAACCCCTTGTCTGGCTAAATAATATAAAAGAACCCAATATGAAATTACAACGTTGGCGAATCAAACTTAGTGAATACAATTTTAAAATAAAATATTTGGAAGGAAAACTAAATCATGTAGCAGATGCTTTATCTCGAGTTAAAATTGAAGAAAATATGGTAGGTGAAGAAGAAGATATTTCAACAGCAGCAACAATACATAGTGCATCAGAAAGTAACGAAACTTATATTCAAATCACTGAGAAACCCATAAACTATTTCAAAAGAAATTAAATCATTAAAGATTCCATAGACCAAGATTCCATAGACCAAGTAGACATATCAAAATATTTCACTAAAACTAAAATCACCATAAAATATACTGAAATGACTCTCCCAATAGCAAAAGACTTCTTAATAAAATACTTTCTTAACCATACTAGCGTAATTTACATAGACAATGACAGTGATTTTTCCGTTCTTCAAAATGCATACCATGAAACTATTAACCCACATAGTAACGTAAAAATCTTAAAAAGTATAATTAAACTAAAGGACATTAACTCGTACGCTGAATTCAAGGAATTCATTATTTCTCAACACCTGAAATTACTGCACCCTGGTATCGAAAAAATGACACGACTCTTTAAAGAAACTCACTAATTTCCTGACTATAATAAATTAATTCAAAATATCATTAATGATTGCGAAGTCTGCAATCTCGCAAAAACAGAACACAGACCAACAAAACTTGCTTTTGAGATAACCCCAGAGACAAATAACCCAAGAGAACTTTACGTAATTGACTTTTATGCTATTGACAATGAGCAATATTTATCCTGTATTGACGTTTATTCAAAATTCGCATCACTTATAAAAACAAATAGTAGAGATTGGCTAGAAGCCAAAAGAGCCCCTACTAGAATATTTAACGACATGGGAAAACCACAAAAAATTAAAGCAGACAAAGACTCAGCATTCATGAGCAACTCTCTAAAGATTTGGCTAAATAACGAAGAAATACAATTAGATATCACCACAAGCAAAACAGGAATAGCAGATGTAGAACGTCTTCACAAAACAATAAATGAAAAGATTCGCATTATCAACACTGAAAATAATAGAGAAAATAGGGAAACAAGAATAGAAACAATTTTATACACATACAACCATAAAACCAAACACAATACAACCGGACAAATACCAGCTTACATACTACTCTACGCAGGCACACCTACCTATGACTCTCAGAAAATTAAAGAAAACAAAATTAACAAGCTTAATGAGAACCGACAAATTTACGAAGTTGACGCAAAGTATAGACAAGCCCCTATAACGCGCTCGAAATCCAAAAACCCCTTTAGGAAAACAGGCAGAATTGAACAACTAGACGAAAATAATCGAGGCCAAAATGTTACACACTATAAAAGTAAATTTAAAAAGAAAAAAAATGTTAATAACAGCAAATATTTACAGCCGACCGACACCCAATCATCGGACTCATAATTATTATAATGACTCTTATGATGACACAAACTACAGCAGGAACAATCGAAGTAAACCCTATTGAAAACAATCAGGGATTCATTCTATTTGAATCAGGAACGATACAACTCCCTATTACTTTCATGCACCACTGTCTTACAGTTAACATAACACAAATTGAAGAAACATTTAGCACTCTTATTAAAGAAAGCCAGAAATTTAATAACATAACACAAATAAATTACCTAATTGAAAAAATGAAAAGGGAAATGAACGGAATACGTATAACAAAACGCAATAAACGAGGACTGTTCAACTTTGTAGGCTCTACTTACAAATACCTTTTCGGTACACTAGACGAAGACGACAGACAAAATTTTGAAAACCAAATTTCATCCCTATCCCAAAGCACTGTTCAGATTAGCAGTCTAAATCACGTTATTGATAACCTTAATAACGGTATTCAAATGATAAACACCCACTCAGAATCTATAAAAAAAGAACAAAAAATATCCCTTTTAATATTTAATATCGAACACTTTACTGAGTACATTGACGACATCGAAATGGGTTCACAATTAACTCGATTAGGAATATTCAATCCAAAACTTCTTAAGCACGACAACCTTGGTAACGTTAACTACAAAAATTTAATGGACATAAAAACTTCTGCCTGGTATAATACAGGTACTAACGAAATTTTCCTAATGTCTCATATCCCCACAAACACAGTTGAACAGCCTACTTTCCTTATCACCCCTTACCCAGACAATAATGGACAAACTATTAACGAAAATTTAGAAGGCAAATTCTATCTACACAATAATAATGTTATAAATACACAAACAAAAAATATTATTAAAGACCATTGTATTGCTAGTATAATCAAACACGAAACACCAACGTGTACTTTCCAAAAATACCGTAAGCCATTTTTCATCCAACACATTAAGCCAAACATACTAATTACATGGAACATGACCAGAGAAAAACTTAACCAAAATTGTAACAATCAAGAAATTTATATTGAAAATAACAAAATTATAAAAATATTTAATTGTACAGCAGAGTTAAAAGAATTTTCAACATCAAATAATATGCATCAATATACAAATCTAATATTCACCGAGCATATTGTCACAAAAGTTGAACCTATGTCACATATTGAAATAAAAGAAATGATTATGCTAAACAATAAGAATTATACAATCTATAAAAATATATTAATAATCCTCATGTTTGTATTAGCTATAATATCTATATTTTACCTATACATTAAATGTAAAACAGCACCTCATAATATTGTAATATCATATCTAAGACCTAAAGCAAACAAATCAGTTGACAAAAATATTGAAACAGTTAAAGAAAATAATACTGAAATAGTAAAAACTGAAAATGCAATTCCACAATTATATCCAGAAGTAAAGGCTTGAGGACAAGCTAAAATCTAAAAAGGTGGGGAGTGACATATTCGTTCTCCATATGAATTATTTAAACTTCATTCTTCATAACTTAAACCAATCTTTTGAAAAGCTTCTCTCTTCAAAAGCCTCAGTTCATTCTCCATACGAAAACTTAAACCGATCTTTTGGAAAGCTTCACTCTTCAAAAGCCTTATCATAAAAGTTCTCTCAAGACACCAAACGATAAGAAGCTTAAGTCACTAAAAAACAAAGATGTAAAGCTCTGTAGAACTTTAAGGTTTGCTGGTCCATAAAAATAATTCTGTCAGTTAGTTTATGAGTAACTCTGGTGTAATAAGTAACGAATCCATCAAATAAAAATTATAAAATAAAAAATATAATTTTTTTTTATTTTGATGAACACCTAAATACTTAATTATAAATTCTTACTCAGGATCACTAGCCGAGTCGATTGAGCAGCGCCACGCCGCCGCCGCCGCCGCCGATTTTTCCCTTTTCTGACGCGCCGCCGCCAAATCACAAAAAAGACAGCGCGGCGGCGCTTTTTGGTGTCATACTTTTTTCTCCAATCTTGAAAATTGCAAAGTTCAGCATAAAACCGTGTTAGAAAAGGGCCATCCATAATTCTGATATAAATAATAATATATGTAAAAAGTAAATTGAATTCAAGATTCCCAATATCGGATATACTAGTCTGCGAATCCTTACTAGATCCGCGATTTAGCTCACTAGATTGTGTAATTGAGTATTGCGAAGAGCAAAATTTGAGAAAAACTGATTATTTGTTAAAAATGTATAAAAAGCTGATTGGTGATATACAGCAAGATAGTGATCCGCAGGATAGCTTTAGCGAATCTCCATCTGTTTGCAAAATATTAAAGCTTGCTCAACGACATTTAAAAAATATCAATTTGGAAGCTGAATGCCATGTACTTTTAAGTTTGTCTTCATGCCAAGACGTGTTAACTTTTTGGAGGGAAAAGGCATCTGCAATGCCCTTACTATTAAAGCTTGCACAAAAAGTGTTGTGTTTTCCGGCAACTAGCACACCAAGTGAGCGAGTCTTTTCCATTGCTGGTCTCACAATTTCTCAGAAACGATCTCAGCTTAGTCCTCACAATGTGAATAAAATTATTTTCATTCATGACAATTATTATAATTGCAAAGAAAGTTTAGCTTAACTTTCTTATATATACGCATTTTAAAACTGAAAATTTCTGTTAAATTGGTTTTAGTTTGTTTTTGATTTAATAGTAATATATTGTATTAGTATAAGCAAGTGAAATTGAAATGACCTCAAAGAAAATCTGTTAATTTATAAGTCGTTCTTTACTTGTAATTTAAAATTTTTAATATTAAAAGATTTTAAGAAACTAAATGAATGAAATGGAGACTATGTGAAATATACTGTTATACTATACTGTTTTGTTTTAAATCGTTATTTTTATTTGTACATTAATGTTTAGATTAAAAAATTTATGGCTTTTATTTGCATAAAGTCTATAAAAAAGTAACGTGCTTTTTTAAAATTTATAAAGGTTTACTTATCTCTTGTTTTAAATAATATCTATTAAATAATTGCATACGCCGCCGACCGCCGACTAATTTGGCGGCCTAGCTGCCGACGCCGCCGCCGGTTCTATCTGACGGCTACGCCTTCGCCGCCGGTGATTTTTGGGCCCTACGCCGCCGCCGAAGCTAACACAATCGGCGTAAACCTCTAGGATTAACACGCCGTTCTCAGATATTACAAAAGCTAGGGACAACAAATTTAAGATGAAGATTCCTGTATACCATACGCAGATCAAGTTTATTTTCAATTTGGAATAACACGCCTACCGCGCCCGCAAACCACCAATTTTGATTAACATTGCGATTTACTCATTTCTTAACCTTCTGCCTTAGTATATATATAGTAAATATATAGTATAAATACTATATGAACTTATCCTCCAAATCCGATCGGACAATAAACACTGAAGTTAGTAGATAAACCATTTCGACCTTTCGACCAGCAAAGAAGTTGTCGATGACGTGAGAACTAAATTACTTGCCTAGGAAGAAAAAGGACGAACGATGCGAGCGCGAAGCTCGAGCTGTTTCTCGATTCTTCTTTTCCATGCACATGTCAATTCCCGAAAATAAATGTGCATAAATATATACTAATACTCGACCAATAGATGGCGTGGTAAATGAATATGAATGTATGCAAGTATTTACATTCTTGTGTACATATTCATAATATTCATAATATGCTTACGTGCACATAAGATTATTATTTAATAATTCATATTTTAGGGTCAGTAAAAAACACAAAACTATAAAAAGCAATTAAATAAATATTCATTTTGATTACTCGATATATTGCAAGTTATCGATATTGGTCAATTAAAAATTTATAAAGAAATACCGATATATACTGCTCATACCGCTTTTTGCAGTCTTGCGCTAGGAAAATTGCGGCGATAAATTATTGACAGCGTATCGAAATTGATGCAAGGTGGCAGCGCACTGCAGGGTTTTGATTAGTTTGTAACTTGCAATTAGTATTATACAATTAGATACTTTTTATGGTAACATACATCCAAGGGTATCCCACTGTAGCGTACCGCTCGACTGTTGCTCTCGTTTAAATTTAAACTGAAAATATAAAAAAGCAAAAAAAATAATAAAAGTTTCCGATTTAGATTTTAAAATTAAATTTAAAATTAATTAATAATATTGATTAAAAATATATATTTATAAATTTAGGCTGGGAATAACAGAACAAGAATTCCCGATCCAACATTTGGTGCAATGGATTGGGGAAAACCCAGTAAAACCCAATTCAGGGTAATGGCGTATCTTTAACTCTAGAAGGAATACAGAAATTAATTTGAGTAAGCACAGTAGGGGAATCTATATTGTACTTTATTAGCTTTACATACAATAATCATAACGCCTAACATAATACGATGGTTAGTTAAAGAAGGTAGGTTAATTAGAAGGAGTCTACTAGAGTATGGTGGTAAGTCTACACCCGGAACCCAATTAAAACTGCACAAGGCAAAGAGTAGAAACTGCTTTTGAACAGACTCAATTCTATCTTGGTGAATATGGTATTGCGGCGACCACACGCAAGACCCATATTCAAGAGTTGGACGAACAAGAGAAGTGTAATGCAACTTTGTCGTGTAAGGATCCTCGAATTCTTTGGCCCATCTTTTGATGAACCCGAGTAGTCGAAATGCCTTATTGACAATTTGTGTAATGTGACGATGTAATTTCAATTTATGATCAAAGAGGATACCTAAATCAGCTACTTCAGATATTCTTAAGAGTGGGGTTAAGTTAAGATTGTAATTGATGACATGATAGTTACATCTGTAAAATGACATAACCTTGCACTTCAAACAGTTAAGATGCAGCAGATTACCACCATTTCATGCACCATTCAAAAAACAAATCAAGATCTGTTTGAAGAAGGGTATTTGCAGGATCATTGTGTGTCCTACAGAGTTTCACATCATCAGCATACATAAGAATGTTAGAGTGAAAGAGTACTAGTATTGAAGGAAGATCGTTAATAAAAAGGTTAAATATTAATGGTCAAAGGTGGCTGCCCTGAGGAACATCAGAAGTAACTAAGATTGGCTTAGAAAGACTTTCTTTAAAAAGAACTCGTTGAGACCCGTTAGTTAAATAATCGGATATCCACAGAAGGAGCTTTTGAGGAAAACCAATCAAATTTATGATTTACGGAGTCAAATGCTTTACTGAAGTCAGTATAGACCACATCAGTTTGCATTTTGTTCCGAAATCCTAGATTGATGTGAGATGAGAATTCTAAAAGATTAGTAGCTGTTGATCTTGCCTTTATAAACCCATGTTGATGGGGTGAAATTATAGATTTACACAAAAAAGTTAACTGAGCCGTAAAATTTTTTCAAAAATCTTAGGAATTGAGGACAACTTTGAAATACATCTATAGTTCTTCACATCATGGTAAGAACCACTTTTATGAAGAGGAATGGAAAAAGAGTTTTTCCAAATAGGGTATGGATGTCAAGGGGAACTATAAGGTTCAGTAAAATAAGTTGATTGAAAAAAGTCTGAAAACAAATCGGCGGCTGCCTGATCATCAGTTTCTTCATAATTTTCGTATGATAGAGACGGAGGAAATCTACTTGATTTACGTTTTAAATTAACAAAGTTATAAAACTGCTTTGGGTCCTGAGCAAACTGCAAACGGCTGCGACGCAAATACTTTTTGTAACAATTTGCATTCAGAGCAATAAAGTTTGCTCTTGCAGCAATATAGCGTGTAAAATCAGAAGGATTACGAGTTAATTTAAACTTTTTAAAATACCGCGATTTCAAATTTTTCAGCCTTACTACCTCACGTGAAAACCAAGGAGGCCTATTTGACTTTACGGGAAAAGTAACAGGAACACATTGATCAAAAAATGAGTTCATAGAGGAATAAAAAAATGAAATGCATTTATTTAGATCGGAACATGAATAAAGAAATGACCAATCATGTTCCAAAATTAAACAATTCAATTTTTGAAAATCGGTACTACGAAAACAACGTGATTTTATTATAGGGGAAACAGTTGCAGTTTGCATAGAAGTTGGTAGAGTTAGAACCAAGTCCAATGTAGGATGATAGGGATCTTCAGGAAGAACTAAGGGATTCATTCTAGAGATAGTATTTAGAAAAATGTCAGAAGAGAAAATTAAATCAAGCATTCTACCACTATAATAAGGAAAAGTATTTATTTGATAAAGAGATAGCTCCGAAAGGCCATTTAAAAAAGAGTTAAATACAGAGGGCACCAATATATCTGATTGAGATGACCAAGAAACTTCTGGTAAGTTGAAATCACCAAAAACTAGCAGATAATCTCTATCAGATAGTTTAGAGGCAACAGATTGGATAGATGAAAGATGGTCTAGGCAGACAGAAATATCAGATGAGGGAGGAATATACGAACAGGTAATGTTAATTGAAATTTGACACATCGTCATTTTAACACATAAAAATTCTAAGGAAGAACCTTGGTCTAATGGAACAAGTTCGGAAGGAAGATCTGACTTTACAGCTTTAAGAACACCACCTCCAATTCGTGATAAACGGTCACATCTGAAGGAGGTGTACTTATTAGGAAAAATTGAGCAGATTTCTACATCAGGTTTTAACCAGGTTTAGGTAAATATAAAAATTTGATGATCGAACGATACACTATTCAAAAACAAATTAGAGAGCTTAGAATTTAGGCCTCTAACGTTTTGATAAGCTAAATAAAGATGGGATATCTCTACTGGGTTTTTGATGCTCCACTAGAAGAAGAAGAGGCGCGAGAAGTTGAAGGAAGCGGTACCGTAGTTCGATTTTTTGGTTTTGGAGAATACTCTTTTACATATAAGTCAGGCGGCCAGAAGGCTCCGCTGCAAACAGATTGAAAATTGTCTGTAGGTATACTTATTTTGAAGGATGAGATATCTCGCGTGTAGTTAAATTTAAACTTTTCTACTACAATGTTCGGTACAGAAATTTTTGATTGAATAAATGATTTTACATCTTCAATCGAAGTATCGGGTGCAAGGCGTGAAACGAAAACATGTTTCTTGGGCTTAACCGCGACAAGCGATTTAATGTTTGAAACAACCGTTTGAGTATTGACGGCAGTGTTATCAAAAGAATATTTAAGATTCTTTTTGGATAAAGGCCCGACTGGAGAGGTGACGATCAAAAGTGGTGGATCGCACAAAACAGGCGGGGCGGCTGGAGAAATGTTAGGAGACGTAGACGTAGAGGGGGTTAAGTAGGCAATAACTAGAGATATTATACCTGAAGGAGTTGCCGGTGGAAGTGCGGAAGGCTCATCGGAACATTCGAAACTAGTAAATTTAGTTTCCATATCTGAAAATTCAGATTGGAGATTTGAAAATGCAGCACGCAGCTTTTCAAATTCCAATTGGGTGTCCCTAAGCATTTTACTCAAAGTTAGTTCTTTCACCCGACAAACTTTGCATGACCATTTCAGGCCAGAATCATTGTTGTTGAGGGTGTCTTTGATTCGTGCTGTTAAGCCGATGCATTTGATGTGATAGAATTTATCACACAACCAGCAAGAAACAAAGTCTGGCTTTGAATCGGCCTTGCATTTGCAAGAGGTTGCAGAGCACACCAGCATTTATATTGCGGACTAATATGCCTACAAGAAATATGATAGGGAACACCAAAAAAACAAATAAAAATGCTAAAGCGAAATACGAAATATTAGTTCCAAAAGGAAAAAGTTAAAAAAGAGCAAGAAAGCAAAAGTAAACTAATGTTACACAGCTGGTTACCACTACTAGTATACCAGAGAGCGTAATAAAGCGTGAGAGCGAGAGCGCGAGACACGAAATCAAGAAAGAGCAACAACACAACTATAACTCTTAGCACAGCGCAGCCCTCTCAGAGACCGATGCAAGCGCGAATGAGCGTGGGAGTGCAAAATAGGAACAAAAACAAAAATAGCAAGACGCTTGAGACGCGTCAATTAAATAGGAATAAAATCTACTTTAAACACAATTTTAGTAGTTATGCCAGACTCCCGTGAATCTCACTTGTTAGCAAAGACACTGTACACTGCTAAATCACAAATTTAAAACACAATGAATACAGCAAATCACGTTAGTTTCTAGTTTAAAAAATAAAATAAGCGGAGCGAAATAAAAGCACAGCCGATCACCAATACGAAAAATTGCGAAATTCGAAGACATGCTTAAAATGCCAACAAGCTAAAACGTTGAAACCCACGAAAATGCCAATGACTATAACTGAAACGCCAGCAACAGCATTTGATATAGTTTTGATAGATACCATTGGTCACTATCATATGTGATTTAACTAAGTATTTGGTAACGGTACCCATACCAAATAAAAGCGCAAAATCAGTTGCTAAGGCTATATTCGAAAATTTTATTCTCAAGTACGGTCCAATGAAAACAATCATTACGGATATGGGAACAGAGTATAAAAATCAAATAATAGACGACTTGTGCAAATATATGAATATAAAGAACATTACTTCAACAGCACACCATCACCAGACTTTAGGAACAATAGAACGAAGTCACAGAACATTCAACGAGTATGTTCGCTCGTACATTTCTGTTGACAAAACTGATTGGGATGTTTGGATACAATATTTCACTTATTGTTTCAACACAACACCATCAGTAGTTCACGAATATTGTCCATATGAACTAGTATTTGGAAGATTACCAAGACAGTTCGTAGATTTTAATAAGATAGACAGAATAGATCCCATTTACAACATGGACGACTATTCAAAAGAAGTAAAAATAAGATTAGAGATAGCTTACAAAAGAGCTAGGAATATGTTAGAAAAGACAAAAGCCGATAGAAAAGTTAAATACGATAGAAATTAAATTATTTTGAATTAAAAATAGGAGATACTTAGGAACGAGACAGGTCATAAACTTGACACTAATTATTTAGGACCATATTTAGTTTCAGATGTAGGAGCTAATAATAACATTACAATTGTAGGAAATAAAAATAAAAAACAGATAATTCACAAAGATAGGTTAAAGATTTTCAGTTATTAATATATTTTGTAGGGTTGGCCATCCATAAGAAACAAAACAATTTTAAAGATATATTAAAAATACATTTTTCTATATTTTCATTCTTTTATTCCTTACGAATCAAATAAAAATATTTTTAATTCTCAAAGCAAAATCATCAAAAAAAGAAAAAAAATAAAAACAAAAACACAAAAAACAAAAAAATTTTTTTTTTTTTTATAAAATAACTTTATAATATTACGTTATTTTTCAAAAGGAGGGAGTTGTAGTATGCACACATATTGGTTAACTACAGTACCCATATGTAATCATAACACACAAATGCAGGCTACGCCGGCAGCTCTGCTCCTTGAACTAGCATAAGCAACCATTGTATGTAGAGCATAAGATTTATTCACGAATTGACTTCGAATGGAGCGGGACCTTCCCTGCTCCTCCAATCAGATAATAAAGAACACTCGTAAAGAACACCGCTTAAACACAAGGAATATTGTTCATTGATGGGAAACGCAGAAATTAACTACAATATTTAGTTATTTATCAATATTTATGTTGTCCCCTTCAAAGTAATCCCCCTCACATACAATACACTTATGCCAACGGTTTTCCAATCCTCAAAGCATTTCTCATAAGCATTTTTCGGTATAGCCGTCAGCTCTTCCAGTGATGCAGTCTTTATCTCCTCAATCGTTGCAAATCTCCGTCCGTATCATAGGTTTCTTTAGTTTTGGGAACAAGAAAAAGTCACATGGGGGCCAAATCCGGTATAATGGTGGCTGAGGCAAGATTGTGGTGTTGTTTTTGGCCAACAAATCGCTCACAAGCAAAGATGAGTGAGCAGGGGCATTATCGTGATGCAAAAGTTATGAATTGTTTTTACACAATTCTGGACGTTTTCTTCGTATTGCTTCTCGCAAACGGCGCATAATTTCAAGATAATACTGTTTATTGACCGTACGACCATATGGTAAGAGCTCCTGATGCACTACTTTACTTCAAAGCCGGACTTTGTTCGCTGCTGGTTGTGTGATAAATTCTATCACATAAAATGCATCGGCTTAACAGCACGAATCAAAGATTCATTCAATAACAATGAATCTGGCCTGAAATGGACATGTAAAGTTTGTCGAGTGAAAGAACTAAGGAGACTAAATTGAAATTAAAATAAAACTGCATGCAGCATTTTCAAGTCTCTAATCAGAATTTTCGATTATGGAAATTCAATTTACTAGTTTCGAATGTTCCGATGAGCCTTCCACACTTCCACCGGCTACTCCTTCAGGTATAACATCTCCAGTTATTGCCTACTTAACCCCTTCTACGTCTCCTAACATTCCTCCAGCCGCCCCGGCTGTTATGTGCGATCCACCAATTTTGATCGTCACCTCTCCATTCAAGCCTTTATCCAAAAAGAATCTTCAAAATTCTTTCGATAACATTGCCGTCAATACTCAAACTGTTGTTTCAAACGTTAAATCGCTTGTCGCGGTTAAGCCCAAGAAACAGGTTTTCGTTTCACGCCTTGCACCCGATACTTTGATTGAAGATGTTCAATCATTTATTCAATCAAAAATCTCTGTACCGAACATTGTTGAAGAAAAGTTTAAATTTAACTACACGCGAGATATCTCAACCTTTAGGATTAGTATTCCTGCAGACAATTTTCAATCTGTTTGCAGCGGAGCCTTCTGGCCGCCTGACTTATTTGTAAAGGAGTATTCTCCAAAACAAAAAAGGCGAACTGCGGTACCGCTTCCTTCAACTTCTCGCGCCTCTTCTTCTTCTATTGGGACATCAAAAAACCAGTAGAAATATCCCATCTTTACTTCACCTTTCAAAACGTTAGAGGCCTAAATTCTAAGCTCTCTAATTTGTTTTTGAATAGTGTATCGTTCGATCATCAAATTTTTATATGTCTTCCTGGACCATCTTTCATCTTTCCAATCTGTTGCCTCCAAACTATCTGATAGAGGTTATCTGCTAGTTTTTGGTGATTTCAACTTACCAGAAATTACTTGGTCATCTCAATCCGATACATTTTATTTATTTTATTTTTATTTATTTATTTAACGTCAACTAAATCAGTCGTCTTAAAAGTAAAATTAAAATTATATTATATTAAATTAAAATTGCAAATTTAAAAAAAGAAAGTAATTTAGATTTTAAAATTAATTAAAAAATACATATTTGGGGATAACGAAAATAAAATTCTCGGTCCAACATTTGCTGCAAAGGATTGGGGAAAACCCAGTAAAACCCAATCAGATCGGTAGATTAATATAAGTTGTTAGCATGTAGTGTTAATTGATTAAGGATAGACAGTTTAACAGAGTAAAGGCAGGACTCGGAGTTGAAAACACTAGACAGTCTGTTGTAGTCAGCACAGAGAACTCGGAAAGGATCATGCAAGTTGTAGTTAGTATTACAAAAGGCCAAGGATAGTGGCATAAAATTACGTGTAACTCTAGAAGGAATACAGAAATTAATTTGAGTAAGCACAGAAGGGGAATCTATATTGTACTTTATTAGCTTTACAATAAACATAACGCCTAACATAATACGACGGTTAGTTAAAGAAGGTAGGTTAATTAGAAGTAGTCTACTAGAGTATGGTGGTAAGTCTACACCCGGAGGCCAATTAAATCTGCGCAAGGCAAAGAGTAGAAACTGCTTTTGAACAGACTCAATTCTATCTTGGTGAATATGGTATTGCGGCGACCACACGCAAGACCCATATTCAAGAGTTGGACGAACAAGATAAGTGTAAAGCAAATTTGTCGTGTAAGGATCCTCGAATTCTTTGGCCCATCTTTTGATGAGCCCGAATAGTCGAAATGGCTTATTGACAATTTGTGTAATGTGACGATCGAATTTCAATTTGTGATCAAAGAGGATACCTGAATCAGCTAATTCAGATATTCTTAAGAGTGGGGTTAAGCTAAGATTGTAATTGATGACATGATAGTTACATCTGAAAAATGACATAACCTTGCACTTCAAACAGTTAAGATGCAGCAGATTATGGCTGCACTATTCAAAAAACAATTCAAGATCTGTTTGAAGAGGGTTATTTGCAGGATCATTGTGTGTCAAACAGAGTATCACATCATCAGCATACATAAGAATGTTAGAGTGAAGGAGTATTGAAGGAAGATCGTTAATAAAAAGGTTAAATATTAATGGTCAAAGGTGGCTGCCCTGAGGAACATCAGAAGTAACTAAGATTGGCTTAGAAAGACTTTCTTTAAAAAGAACTCGTTGAGACCCGTTAGTTAAATAATCGGATATCCACAGAAGGAGCTTTTGAGGAAAACCAATCAAATTTATGATTTACGGAGTCAAATGCTTTACTGAAGTCAGTATAGACCACATCGGTTTGTATTTTGTTCCGAAATCCTAGATTGATGTGAGATGAGAATTCTAAAAGATTAGTAGCTGTTGATCTTCCCTTTATAAACCCATGTTGATGGGGTGAAATTATAGATTTACACATAAAAGTTAACTGAGCCATAAAATTTTTTTTTGTAATTTTAGGAATGGCGACAATTTGGAAATACATGTAGTTCTACACATCATGGTTAGAACCACTTTTGTGAAGAGGAATGGAAAAAGAGTTTTTCCAAATAGGGTATGGATGTAAAGGATGTAAGGTTCAGTAAAATAAGTTGATTGAAAAAAGTCTGTAAACAAATCGGCGGCTGCCTCATCATCAGTTGCTTCCTTATTTTCGTATGATAGAGACGGAGGAAATCTACTTGATTTACGTTTTAAGTTAACAAAGTTATAAAACTGCTTTGGGTCCTGAGCAAACTGCAAACGGCTGCGACGCAAATACTTTTTGTAACAATTTGCAGAGCAATAAAGTTTGCTCTTGCAGCAATATAGCGTGTAAAATCAGAAGGATTACGAGTTACTTTAAACTTTTTAAAATACCGCGATTTCAAATTTTTCAGCCTTACTACCTCACGTGAAAACCAAGGAGGCCTATTTGACTTTACGGGAAAAGTAACAGGAACACATTGATCAAAAATCAGTTCATAGAGGAATAAAAAAATGAATAAATGCATTTCATTAGATCGGAACATGAATAAAGAAATGACCAATCATGTTCCAAAATTAAACAATTCAATTTTTGAAAATCGGTCCTACGGAAACAACGTAATTTTATTATAGGGGAAACAGTTGCAGTTTGCATAGAAGTTGGCAGGGTTAGAAACAGGCCCAATGTAGGATGATAGGGATCTTCAGGAAGAACTAAGGGACTCATTCTAGAGATAGTATTTAGAAAAATGTCAGAAGAGAAAATTAAATCAAGCATTCTACCACTACAATTAGGAAAAGTGTTTATTTGATAAAGAGATAGCTCCGAGAGGCCATTTAAAAAAGAGTTAAATACAGAGGGCACCAATATATCGGATTGAGATGACCAAGTAACTTCTGGTAACTTGAAATCACCAAAAACTAGCAGATAATCTCTATCAGATAGTTTTGATAAAGAAATGACCAATCATGTTCCAAAATTAAACAATTCAATTTTTGAAAATCGGTCCTACGGAAACAACGTGATTTTATTATAGGGGAAACAGTTGCAGTTTGCATAGAAGTTGGCAGGGTTAGAAACAGGCCCAATGTAGGATGACAGGGATCTTCAGGAAGAACTAAGAGACTCATTCTAGAGATAGTATTTAGTAAAATGTTAGAAGAGAAAATTAAGGCCATTTAAAAAAGAGTTAAATACAGAGGGCAGCAATATATCGGATTGAGATGACCAAGTAACCTCTGGTAAGTTGAAATCACCAAAAACTAGCAGATAATCTCTATCAGATAGCTTGGAGGCAACAGATTGGATAGATGAAAGATGGTCCAGGTAGACAGATATATCAGATGAGGGAGGAGTATATGAACAGGTAATGTAAATTGAAATTTGACACATCGTCATTTTAACACAAAAATTCTAAGGAAGAATAATGGTCTAATGGAACTAGTTCGGAAGGAAGATCAGATTTTACAGCTTTAAGAACACCACCTCCAATTCATGATAAACGGTCACATCTGAAGGAGGTGTAGTTATTAGGAAAAAGTGAGCAGTTTTCTACATCAGGTTTTAACCAGGTTTAGGTAAATATAAAAATTTGATGATAGAACGATACACTATTCAAAAACAAATTAGAGAGCTTAGAATTTAGGCCTCTAACGTTTTGATAAGTGAACTGAAGATGGGATATTTCTACTGGTTTTTTGAAGTTCCACTAGATGAAGAAGAGGCGCGAGAAGTTGAAGGAAGCGGTACCGCAGTTCGATTTTTTAGTTCTGGGGAATACTCTTTTACAATTAAGTCAGGCAGCCAAAAGGTTCCGCTGCAAACAGATTGAAAATTGTCTGCAGGAATACTAATCCTAAAGGATGAGATATCTCGCGTGTAGTTAAATTTTGATTGAATAAATGATTTTACATCATTAATCGAAGTATCGGGTGCAAGGCGTGAAACAAAAACATGTTTCTTGGGCTTAACCGCGACAAGCGATTTAACGTTTGAAACAACCGTTTAAGTATTGACGGCAGTGTTATCGAAAGAATTTTGAAGATTCTTTTTGGATAAAGACGCGACTGTAGAGGTGACGATCAAAAGTGGTGGATCGCACAAAACAGCCGGGGCGGCTGGAGGAATGTTAGGAGACGTAGAAGGGGTTGAGTAGGCAATAACTGGAGATGTTATACCTAAAGGAGTTGCCGGTAGAAGTGCGGAAGGCTCATCTGAACAATCGAAACTAGTAAATTGAATTTCCATATCTGAAAATTCAGATTGGAGATTTGAAAATGCTGCACGCAGCTTTTCAAATTTCAATTTAGTCTCCCTAAGCATTTTACTCAAAGTTAGTTCTTTCACCCGACAAACTTTGCATGACCATTTCAGGCCAGATTCATTGTTGTTGAGGGAGTCTTTGATTCGTGCTGTTAGGCCGATGCATTATATGTGATAAAATTTATCACACAACCAGCAGCAAACAAAGTCCGGCTTTGAATCGGCCTTACATTTGCACGAAGTTGCGGAGCACACAAACATGTTTATTGCAACTAATATGCTTTGAAAATAGGGTAGGGAACACCAAAAAAAATGTTAAAGCGAAATGCGATAAATAAGTTCAAAAAGGAAAAAGTTAAAAAAGAGCCAGAAAGCAAAGGTAATCTAATGTTACACAGCTGGTTACCACTAACACAAGCACAAGCGTAGTTTACAAAAGAGCGTAAGAAAGCGTGAGAGTGAGACCGCGAGACACGAAAACAAGAAAAAGCAACAACACAGCTATAAATAGAGAGCACAGCGCAGCACACTCAGAGAGCGATGTAGGCGAGAATGAGCCTGGGAGTGCGAAATAATAACAAAAACAAAAATAACAAGACGCTAAAGACGCGCCAGTTAATCAAGAATAAAATCAACTTTAAACACAATATTAGTGGTTATAACAGACACCCGTGAATCTCACTTGTTAGCACAAACACTGTAATCTGCTAAATCCAAATTCAAAACACAATGAATATAGCAAATCACGTTAATTTGGAGTTTAAAAAATAAAATAAGAGGAGCGAAATCAAAGCTTAGCCGATCACCAATTTATTTCATACAATGCTGTAATTGAAAATTAATATTATTTATTCAATTTATGTCAAAAACACTTATACATAATAATAATAAGAAATAATAAAGAGTTTACAAACAGATAATATAGTAATTTTTTAATTTGTGAAGCGATCAAAATGAACGACGTGAACTAAATGAACTATATTAAACTAAGTGAACTATATTGAACAAAGTGAACTATATTGAACTAAGTGAACTAGATTGAACTAAGTGAACTAAATTGAACTAACGAACTATATTGAACTATAAAGACAGACCTAGTTCGTTCGTTCAGTTTGGTGAATAGTTCAATTTAGTTCGTTCGTTCACGAACGACACAACACTACTAAATACTATTTCTAGAATTAATCCCTTAGTTCTTTCTGAAATCCCTATCATCCTACATTGGACCTGGTTCTAACTCTGCCTTCTATTCAAACTGCAATTGTTTCCCTTAAAGTAAAATCCCGTTGTTTCCGTAGGACCGATTTTCAAAAATTGAATTATTTAATTTTGGACATGATTGGTCATTTCTTTATTCATGTTCTGATCTTAATACATGCATTTCATTTTTTTATTCCTCTATGAACTCATTTTTTGATCAATGTGTTCCTGTTACTTTTCCTGTAAAGTCTAAAAGGCCTCCTTAGTTCCCGTGAGTTAGTAAGGCTGAAAAATTTGAAATTGCGGTATTTTAAAAAGTTTAAATTAACTCGTAATCCTTCTGATTTTACGCGTAATATTGCTGCAAGAGCAAACTTTATTGCTCTGAATGCAAATTGTTACAAAAAGTATTTGGGTCGCTATCGTTTGCAGTTTGCTCAGGACCCAAAGCAGTTTTATAACTTTGTCAACTTAAAACTTAAATTAAGTAGATTTCTTCCCTCTCTATCATACGAAAATAAGGAAGCAACTGATGATCAGGCAGCTGCCGATTTGTTTGCAGACTTTTTTCAATCAAATTATTAATATTCTTTTATTTATTTATTTATTTATTTATTTATTTATTTATTTATTTATTTATTTATTTATTTATTTATTTATTTATTTATTTATTTATTTATTTATTTATTTATTTATTTATTTATTTATTTATTTATTTATTTAACGTCAACTAAAACAGTCGACTTAAAATTAAAATTAAAATTAGATTTCATCAAATTAAAATTGGAAGTTTAAAAAAAAAAAGAAAATAATTTAGATTTTAAAATTAAAATTTTGCAATAAGTCAGGAATTTAAAATTAATTAAAAATAAATTTTTTTAAATTTAGGCTGGGGATAACAAAACAAGAATTCTCGATCCAACATTTGCTGCAAAGGATTGGGGAAAACCCAGTAAAACCCAATCAGATCGGTAGATTAATATTAGTTGTTAGCATGTAGTGTTAATTGATTGAGGATAGAAAGTTTAACAGAGTAAAGGGAGGACTCGGAGTTGAAAACACTAGACAGTCTGTTGTAGTCAGCACAGAGAACTCGGAAAGGATCATGCAAGTTGTAGTTAGTATTACAAAAGGCCAAGGATAGTGGCATAAAATTACGTGTAACTCTAGAAGGAATACAGAAATTAATTTGAGTAAGCACAGAAGGGGAATCTATATTGTACTTTATTAGCTTTACAATAAACATAACGCCTAACATAATACGACGGTTAGTTAAAGAAGGTAGGTTAATTAGAAGTAGTCTACTAGAGTATGGTGGTAAGTCTACACCCGGAGGCCAATTAAATCTGCGCAAGGCAAAGAGTAGAAACTGCTTTTGAACAGACTCAATTCTATCTTGGTGAATATGGTATTGCGGCGACCACACGCAAGACCCATATTCAAGAGTTGGACGAACAAGATAAGTGTAAAGCAAATTTGTCGTGTAAGGATCCTCGAATTCTTTGGCCCATCTTTTGATGAGCCCGAATAGTCGAAATGGCTTATTGACAATTTGTGTAATGTGACGATCGAATTTCAATTTGTGATCAAAGAGGATACCTGAATCAGCTAATTCAGATATTCTTAAGAGTGGGGTTAAGCTAAGATTGTAATTGATGACATGATAGTTACATCTGAAAAATGACATAACCTTGCACTTCAAACAGTTAAGATGCAGCAGATTATGGCTGCACTATTCAAAAAAAAATTCAAGATCTGTTTGAAGAGGGTTATTTGCAGGATCATTGTGTGTCAAACAGAGTATCACATCATCAGCATACATAAGAATGTTAGAGTGAAGGAGTATTGAAGGAAGATCGTTAATAAAAAGGTTAAATATTAATGGTCAAAGGTGGCTGCCCTGAGGAACATCAGAAGTAACTAAGATTGGCTTAGAAAGACTTTCTTTAAAAAGAACTCGTTGAGACCCGTTAGTTAAATAATCGGATATCCACAGAAGGAGCTTTTGAGGAAAACCAATCAAATTTATGATTTACGGAGTCAAATGCTTTACTGAAGTCAGTATAGACCACATCGGTTTGTATTTTGTTCCGAAATCCTAGATTGATGTGAGATGAGAATTCTAAAAGATTAGTAGCTGTTGATCTTGCCTTTATAAACCCATGTTGATGGGGTGAAATTATAGATTTACACATAAAAGTTAACTGAGCCATAAAATTTTTTTTTGTAATTTTAGGAATGGCGACAATTTGGAAATACATGTAGTTCTACACATCATGGTTAGAACCACTTTTGTGAAGAGGAATGGAAAAAGAGTTTTTCCAAATAGGGTATGGATGTAAAGGAAAACTTTAAGGTTCAGTAAAATAAGTTGATTGAAAAAAGTCTGTAAACAAATCGGCGGCTGCCTGATCATCAGTTGCTTCCTTATTTTCGTATGATAGAGACGGAGGAAATCTACTTGATTTACGTTTTAAGTTAACAAAGTTATAAAACTGCTTTGGGTCCTGAGCAAACTGCAAACGGCTGCGACGCAAATACTTTTTGTAACAATTTGCATTCAGAGCAATAAAGTTTGCTCTTGCAGCAATATAGCGTGTAAAATCAGAAGGATTACGAGTTACTTTAAACTTTTTAAAATACCGCGATTTCAAATTTTTCAGCCTTACTACCTCACGTGAAAACCAAGGAGGCCTATTTGACTTTACGGGAAAAGTAACAGGAACACATTGATCAAAAATCAGTTCATAGAGGAATAAAAAAATGAAATGCATTTATTTAGATCGGAACATGAATAAAGAAATGACCAATCATGTTCCAAAATTAAACAATTCAATTTTTGAAAATCGGTCCTACGGAAACAACGTAATTTTATTATAGGGGAAACAGTTGCAGTTTGCATAGAAGTTGGCAGGGTTAGAACCAAGTCCAATGTAGGATGATAGGGATCTTCAGGAAGAACTAAGGGATTCATTCTAGAGATAGTATTTAGAAAAATGTCAGAAGAGAAAATTAAATCAAGCATTCTACCACTATAATAAGGAAAAGTATTTATTTGATAAAGAGATAGCTCCGAAAGGCCATTTAAAAAAGAGTTAAATACAGAGGGCACCAATATATCTGATTGAGATGACCAAGAAACTTCTGGTAAGTTGATATCACCAAAAACTAGCAGATAATCTCTATCAGATAGTTTAGAGGCAACAGATTGGATAGATGAAAGATGGTCTAGGCAGACAGAAATATCAGATGAGGGAGGAATATACGAGCAGGTAATGTAAATTGAAATTTGACACATCGTCATTTTAACACATAAAAATTCTAAGGAAGAACCATGGTCTAATGGAACAAGTTCGGAAGGAAGATCTGACTTTACAGCTATAAGAACACCACCTCCAATTCGTGATAAACGGTCACATCTGAAGGAGGTGTACTTATTAGGAAAAATTGAGCAGTTATCTACATCAGGTTTTAACCAGGTTTCAGTAAATATTAAAATTTGATGATCGAACGAAACACTATTCATAAACAATTTAGAGAGCTTAGAGTTACAGCCTCTAACGTTTTGATAAGCTAAATAAAGATGGGATATCTCTTCTGGTTTTTTGATGCTCCACTTGAAGAAGAAGAGGCGCGAGAAGTTGAAGGAAGCGGTACCGTAGTTCGATTTTTTGGTTTTGGAGAATACTCTTTTACATATAAGTCAGGCGGCCAGAAGGCTCCGCTGCAAACAGATTGAAAATTGTCTGCAGGTATACTTATTTTGAAGGATGAGATATCTCGCGTGTAGTTAAATTTAAACTTTTCTAATACAATGTTCGGTACAGAAAATTTTGATTGAATAAATGGTTTTACATCTTCAATCGAAGTATCGGGTGCAAGGCGTGAAACGAAAACATGTTTCTTGGGCTTAACCGCGACAAGCGATTTAACGTTTGAAACAACCGTTTGAGTATTGACGGCAGTGTTATCGAAAGAATTTTGAAGATTCTTTTTGGATAAAGACGCGACTGTAGAGGTGACGATCAAAAGTGGTGGATCGCACAAAACAGCCGGGGCGGCTGGAGGAATGTTGAGTTAAGTAGGCAATAACTGGAGATGTTATACCTGAAGGAGTTTCCGGTGGAAGTGCGGAAGGCTCATCGGAACATTCGAACCTAGTAAATTTAGTTTCCATATCTGAAAATTCAGATTGGAGATTTGAAAATGCAGCACGCAGCTTTTCAAATTCCAATTGGGTCTCCCTAAGCATTTTACTCAAAGTTAGTTCTTTCACCCGACAAACTTTGCATGACCATTTCAGGCCAGAATAATTGTTGTTGAGGGTGTCTTTGATTCGTGCTGTTAAGCCGATGCATTTGATGTGATAGAATTTATCACACAACCAGCAAGAAACAAAGTCTGGCTTTGAATCGGCCTTGCATTTGCAAGAGGTTGCAGAGCACACCAGCATTTATATTGCGGACTAATATGCCTACAAGAAATATGATAGGGAACACCAAAAAAACAAAAAAAAAATGTTAAAGCGAAATACGAAATATTAGTTCCAAAAGGAAAAAGTTAAAAAAGAGCAAGAAAGCAAAAGTAATCTAATGTTACACAGCTGGTTACCACTACTAGTATACCAGAGAGCGTAATAAAGCGTGAGAGCGAGAGCGCGAGACACGAAATCAAGAAAGAGCAACAACACAACTATAACTCTTAGCACAGCGCAGCCCTCTCAGAGACCGATGCAAGCGCGAATGAGCGTGGGAGTGCAAAATAGGAACAAAAACAAAAATAGCAAGACGCTTAAGACGCGTCAGTTAAATAAGAATAAAGTCTACTTTAAACACAATTTTAGTAGTTATGCCAGACTCCCGTGAATCTCACTTGTTAGCAAAGACACTGTACACTGCTAAATCACAAATTTAAAACACAATGAATACAGCAAATCACGTTAGTTTCTAGTTTAAAAAATAAAATAAGCGGAGCGAAATAAAAGCACAGCCGATCACCAATACGAAAAATTGCGAAATTCTAAGACATGCTTAAAATGCCAACAAGCTAAAACGTTGAAACCCACGAAAATGCCAATGACTATAACTGAAACGCCAGCAACAGCATTTGATATAGTTTTGATAGATACCATTGGTCACTATCATATGTGATTTAACTAAGTATTTGGTAACGGTACCCATACCAAATAAAAGCGCAAAATCAGTTGCTAAGGCTATATTCGAAAATTTTATTCTCAAGTACGGTCCAATGAAAACAATCATTACGGATATGGGAACAGAGTATAAAAATCAAATAATAGACGACTTGTGCAAATATATGAATATAAAGAACATTACTTCAACAGCACACCATCACCAGACTTTAGGAACAATAGAACGAAGTCACAGAACATTCAACGAGTATGGTATGTTCGCTCGTACATTTCTGTTGACAAAACTGATTGGGATGTTTGGATACAATATTTCACTTATTGTTTCAACACAACACCATCAGTAGTTCACGAATATTGTCCATATGAACTAGTATTTGGAAGATTACCAAGACAGTTCGTAGATTTTAATAAGATAGACAGAATAGATCCCATTTATAACATGGACGACTATTCAAAAGAAGTAAAAATAAGATTAGAGATAGCTTATAAAAGAGCTAGGAATATGTTAGAAAAGACAAAAGCCGATAGAAAATTTAAATACGATAGAAATTAAATTATTTTGAATTAAAAATAGGAGATAAGGTATTACTTAGGAACGAGACAGGTCATAAACTTGACACTAATTATTTAGGACCATATTTAGTTTCAGATATAGGAGCTAATAATAACATTACAATTGTAGGAAATACAAATAAAAAACAGATAATTCACAAAGATAGGTTAAAGATTTTCAGTTATTAATATATTTTGTAGGGTTGGCCATCCATAAGAAACAAAACAATTTTAAAGATATATTAAAAATACATTTTTCTATATTTTCATTGTTTTATTCCTTACGAATCAAATAAAAATATTTTTAATTCTCAAAGCAAAATCATCAAAAAAAAGAAAAAAAAAATAAAAACAAAAACACAAAAAACAAAAAAATTTTTTTTTGTTTATAAAATAACTTTATAATATTACGTTATTTTTCAAAAGGAGGGAGTTGTAGTATGCACACATATTGGTTAACTACAGTACCCATATGTAATCATAACACACAAATGCAGGCTACGCCGGCAGCTCTGCTCCTTGAACTAGCATAAGCAACCATTGTATGTAGAGCATAAGATTTATTCACGAATTGACTTCGAATGGAGCGGGACCTTCCCTGCTCCTCCAATCAGATAATAAAGAACACTCGTAAAGAACACCGCTTAAACACAAGGAATATTGTTCATTGATGGGAAACGCAGAAATTAACTACAATATTTAGTTATTTATCAATATTTATGTTGTCCCCTTCAAAGTAATCCCCCTCACATACAATACACTTATGCCAACGGTTTTCCAATCCTCAAAGCATTTCTCATAAGCATTTTTCGGTATAGCCGTCAGCTCTTCCAGTGATGCAGTCTTTATCTCCTCAATCGTTGCAAATCTCCGTCCGTATCATAGGTTTCTTTAGTTTTGGGAACAAGAAAAAGTCACATGGGGGCCAAATCCGGTATAATGGTGGCTGAGGCAAGATTGTGGTGTTGTTTTTGGCCAACAAATCTCTCACAAGCAAAGATGAGTGAGCAGGGGCATTATCGTGATGCAAAAGTTATGAATTGTTTTTACACAATTCTGGACGTTTTCTTCGTATTGCTTCTCGCAAACGGCGCATAATTTCAAGATAATACTGTTTATTGACCGTACGACCATATGGTAAGAACTCCTGATGCACTACTTTACTTCAAAGCCGGACTTTGTTCGCTGCTGGTTGTGTGATAAATTCTATCACATAAAATGCATCGGCTTAACAGCACGAATCAAAGATTCATTCAATAACAATGAATCTGGCCTGAAATGGACATGTAAAGTTTGTCGAGTGAAAGAACTAACATTGAGTAAAATGCTTAGGGAGACTAAATTGAAATAAAAATAAAACTGCGTGCAGCATTTTCAAGTCTCTAATCAGAATTTTCGATTATGGAAATTCAATTTACTAGTTTCGAATGTTCCGATGAGCCTTCCACACTTCCACCGGCTACTCCTTCAGGTATAACATCTCCAGTTATTGCCTACTTAACCCCTTCTACGTCTCCTAACATTCCTCCAGCCGCCCCGGCTGTTATGTGCGATCCACCAATTTTGATCGTCACCTCTCCATTCAAGCCTTTATCCAAAAAGAATCTTCAAAATTCTTTCGATAACATTGCCGTCAATACTCAAACTGTTGTTTCAAACGTTAAATCGCTTGTCGCGGTTAAGCCCAAGAAACAGGTTTTCGTTTCACGCCTTGCACCCGATACTTTGATTGAAGATGTACAATCATTTATTCAATCAAAAATCTCTGTACCGAACATTGTTGTAGAAAAGTTTAAATTTAATTACACGCGAGATATCTCAACCTTTGGGATTAGTATTCCTGCAGACAATTTTCAATCTGTTTGCAGCGGAATCTTCTGGCCGCCAGACTTATTTGTAAAGGAGTATTCTCCAAAACAACCTCCTTCAGATGTGACCGTCTTTCACGAATTGGAGGTGGTGTTCTTAAAGCGGTAAAATCTGACCTTCCTTCCGAACTTGTTCCATTAGACAATTGTTCTCCCTTAGAACTTTTATGTGCTAAAATGACGATGTGTCAAATTTCAATTTACATTACCTGTTCATATATTCCTCCCTCATCTAATATATCTGTCTACCTGGACCATCTTTCATCTATCCAATCTGTTGCCTCCAAACTATCTGATAGAGGTTATCTGCTAGTTTTTGGTGATTTCAACTTACCAGAAGTTACTTAGTCATCTCAATCCGATACATTTTATTTATTTTATTTTTATTTATTTATTTAATGTCAACTAAATCAGTCGACTTAAAATTAAAATTAAAATTAGATTATATTAAATTAAATTTGCAAATTTAAAAAAAGAAAATAATTTAGATTTTAAAATTAAATTTTGCAATATATCAAAAATTTAAAATTTATTAAAAATATATATTTTTAAATTTAGGCTGGGGATAACGAAACAAGAATTCTCGATCCAACATTTGCTGCAAAGGATTGGGGAAAACCCAGTAAAACCTAATCAGATCGGTAGATTAATATAAGTTGTTAGCATGTAGTGTTAATTGATTAAGGATAGACAGTTTAACAGAGTAAAGGGAGGACTCGGAGTTGAAAACACTAGACAGTCTGTTGTAGTCAGCACAGAGAACTCGGAAAGGGTCATGCAAGTTGTAGTTAGTATTACAAAAGGCCAAGGATATTGGCATAAAATTACGTCCAACTCTGGAAGGAATACAGAAATTAATTTGAGTAAGCACAGTAGGGGAATCTATATTGTACTTTATTAGCTTTACATACAATAATCATAACGCCTAACATAATACGACGGTTAGTTAAAGAAGGTAGGTTAATTAGAAGTAGTCTACTAGAGTATGGTGGTAAGTCTACACCCGGAGGCCAATTAAATCTGCGCAAGGCAAAGAGTAGAAACTGCTTTTGAACAGACTCAATTCTATCTTGGTGAATATGGTATTGCGGCGACCACACGTAAGACCCATATTCAAGAGTTGGACGAACAAGATAAGTGTAAAGCAACTTTGTCGTGTAAGGATCCTCGAATTCTTTGGCCCATCTTTTGATGAGCCCGAGTAGTCGAAATGCCTTATTGACAATTTGTGTAATGTGACGATCAAATTTCAATTTATGATCAAAGAGCATACCTGAATCAGCTAATTCAGATATTCTTAAGAGTGGGGTTAAGCTAAGCTTGTAATTGATGACATGATAGTTACATCTGTAAAATGACATAACCTTGCACTTCAAACAGTTAAGATGCAGCAGATTATGGCTGCACCATTCAAAAAACAATTCAAGATCTGTTTGAAGAGGGTTATTTGCAGGATCATTGTGTGTCAAACAGAGTATCACATCATCAGCATACATAAGAATGTTAGAGTGAAGGAGTATTGAAGGAAGATCGTTAATAAAAAGGTTAAATATTAATGGTCCAAAGTGGCTGCCCTGAGGAACATCAGAAGTAACTAAGATCGGCTTAGAAAGACATTCTTTAAAAAGAACTCGTTGAGACCCGTTAGTTAAATAATCATATATCCACAGAAGGAGCTTTTGAGGAAAACGAATAAAATTTAACTTATGAATTAAGAGATTATGATTTACGGAGTCAAATGTTTTACTGAAGTCAGTATAGACCACATCAGTTTGCATTTTCCGAAATCCTAGATTGATGTGAGATGAGAATTCTAAAAGATTAGTAGCTGTTGATCTTGCCTTTATAAACCCATGTTAATGGGGTGAAATTATAGATTTACACATAAAAGTTAACTGAGCCATAAAATTTTTTTTTTTTTGAATTTTATGAATGGCGACAATTTGGAAATACATCTAGTTTTACACATCATGGTTAGAACCACTTTTGTGAAGAGGAATGGAAAAAGAGTTAGGGTATGGATGTAAAGGAAAACTTTAAGGTTCAGTAAAATAAGTTGATTGAAAAAAGTCTGCAAACAAATCGGCGGCTGCCTGATCATCAGTTGCTTCCTTATTTTCGTATGATAGAGACGGAGAAAATCTACTTGATTTACGTTTTAAGTTAACAAAGTTATAAAACTGCTTTGGGTTCTGAGCAAACTGCAAACGGCAGCTACGCAAATACTTTTTGTAACAATTTGCATTCAGAGCAATAAAGTTTGCTCTTGCAGCAATATAGCGTGTAAAATCAGAAGGATTACGAGTTAATTTAAACTTTTTAAAATACCGCGATTTCAAATTTTTCAGCCTTACTACCTCACGTGAAAACCAAGGAGGCCTATTTGACTTTACGGGAAAAGTAACAGGAACACATTGATCAAAAAATGAGTTCATAGAGGAATAAAAAAATGAAATGCATTTATTTAGATCGGAACATGAATAAAGAAATGACCAATCATGTTCCAAAATTAAACAATTCAATTTTTGAAAATCGGTCCTACGGAAACAACGTGATTTTATTATAGGGGAAACAGTTGCAGTTTGCATAGAAGTTGGCAGGGTTAGAAACAGGCCCAATGTAGGATGATAGGGATCTTCAGGAAGAACTAAGGGACTCATTCTAGAGATAGTATTAAGTAAAATGTCAGAAAAGAAAATTAAATCAAGCATTCTACCACTACAATTAGGAAAAGTATTTATTTGATGAAGAGATAGCTCCGAGAGGCCATTTAAAAAAGAGTTAAATACAGAGGGCACCAATATATCGGATTGAGATGACCAAGTAACTTCTGGTAAGTTGAAATCACCAAAAACTAGCAGATAATCTCTATCAGATAGTTTGGAGGCAACAGATTGGATAGATGAAAGATGGTCCAGGTAAACAGATATATCAGATGAGGGAGGAATATATGAACAGGTAATGTAAATTGAAATTGGACACATCGTCATTTTAACACAAAAATTCTAAGGAAGAATAATGGTCTAATGGAACAAGTTCGGAAGGAAGGTCAGATTTTACAGATTTTACAACACCACCTCCAATTCGTGATAAACGGTCACATCTGAAGGAGGTGTACTTATTAGGAAAAATTGAACAGTTTTCTACATCAGGTTTTAACCCGGTTTCGGTAAGTATTAGAATTTGATGATCGAACGATACACTATTCAAAAACAAATTAGAGAGCTTAGAATTTAGGCCTCTAACGTTTTGATAAGTGAAGTAAAGATTGGATATTTCTCCTGGTTTTTTGAAGTTCCACTAGATTAAGAAGAGGCGCGAGAAGTTGAAGGCAGCGGTACTGCAATTCGATTTTTTAGTTTTGGGGAATACTCTTTTACAATTAAGTCAGGCAGCCAAAAGGTTCCGCTGCAAACAGATTGAAAATTGTCTGCAGGAATACTAATCCTAAAGGATGAGATATCTCGCGTGTAGTTAAATTTTGATTGAATAAATGATTTTACATCATTAATCGAAGTATCGGGTGCAAGGCGTGAAACGAAAACATGTTTCTTGGGCTTAACCGCGACAAGCGATTTAACGTTTGAAACAACCGTTTAAGTATTGACGGCAGTGTTATCGAAAGAATTTTGAAGATTCTTTTTGGATAAAGACGCGACTGTAGAGGTGACGATCAAAAGTGGTGGATCGCACAAAACAGCCGGGGCGGCTGGAGGAATGTTAGGAGACGTAGAAGGGGTTGAGTAGGCAATAACTGGAGATGTTATACCTAAAGGAGTTGCCGGTAGAAGTGCGGAAGGCTCATCTGAACAATCGAAACTAGTAAATTGAATTTCGATATCTGAAAATTCAGATTGGAGATTTGAAAATGCTGCACGCAGCTTTTCAAATTTTAATTTAGTCTCCCTAAGCATTTTACTCAAAGTTAGCTCTTTCACCCGACAAACTTTGCATGACCATTTCAGGCCAGATTCATTGTTGTTGAGGGAGTCTTTGATTCGTGCTGTTAGGCCGATGCATTATATGTAATAAAATTTATCACACAACCAGCAGCAAACAAAGTCCGGCTTTGAATCGGCCTTACATTTGCACGCAGTTGCGGAGCACACAAACATGTTTATTGAAACTAATGCTTTGAAAATAGGGTAGGGAACACCAAAAAAACAAAAAAATATGTTAAAGCGAAATGCGAAAAATAAGTTAAAAAAGGAAAAAGTTAAACAAGAGCAACAGTCGAGTTGCACACGACAGTAGGATACCCTTGGACGTATGTTGCCATAAAAAGTATTTAATTGTATAATACTAATTGCAAGCTATAAATTAATAATAATACTGGAGTGCGCTGCCACCTTGCTTCAATTTCGATATTTTGCCAATAATTTATCGCCGCAATTCCCTAAAGCGGTGTGAGCAGTAGATATCGGTATTTCTTTATAAATTTTAAATTGGTTAATATCGATAACAAGGTCCAAGGGTATAAAAATAAAAAAATAATAATAATTATCAAACCAATTTTCCATTCAATGGTTATACTTAACTATTAGATAATTAAATTTAAATTATTAAAATATGCCTACATACATATTTACATATATCCTGTCATTTAGATTTCTTAATTTCTAACCTATTCCAAACATTACAAACTCATGCCTGAATACTAACAGATATCCCATTGTGATGGCTATGCAAAACCTCAAAAGTCCTAGCACTAATCTTTTCATTATCTAGTATATTTGAAAACGCCCAATCAATATGTGTATCCATATTGGTAGTGGACGTTTTCAAATCTAACAAACTCCTTAATCCTTTGCTAATCAAAAAATTATAAATACTGTTACACCTGTTAAAGGTTTTGAGGCACAAATTAAAATCTCCTAAAACTAGCAAGCTATCCCCTAAATCACCTAAACGAGAAAATTGATGAATTATCTCCTCAAATTCTATTTTAAATGTGGACAGAGGAAAGTCTGGACTTTTATATAATATAAGAAAACTTATGGCATCAAACCTAAATATGCCGAACTCAAAAACTACTGAGCCAAAAGTTTTTCTACTGCTAAAGGTATGGGAAACTCTATCTACTAGCTCGTTCTTTACATAAATTATGATGCCTGTTAAAGGCCCAATTGATTCAAGTTGAACCACAATAGTGAACCCAGGTATTTCTACAGTTTCATTGCTTATGGAAGTTTCCACGAAACATAATATTGATGACTGAAGCATCAGCTTGTCCGATCGAATATCTTCAAGATGGGAATTCAAGCTCTGAGTATTATGGAAGAAAATGTTAAGGGCAGAACTGTTAATTAAATAATCGTAATGAGTACACAGTAGTTTTTCAGTCCGCAATTTCTTCAATTGGGCTTTCACTTTATCATTATTTTGGGGAGACTTAGGAGGAACAAAATTCCCAATAATGAATAATCCTAAAGCAGTAGTTGCTCTACTGCAAGCTACGTATAATGCAGCACGCTGCATTCTGGAATTAGCATGGACTACCACTTTGCCATACGTAGCTCCCTGACTCTTATGAATTGTGATGCCTTCAGCAGGCACAATTGGAAACTGCCTACGGTCAATGTTAATTTGTGCGTTATTTGAATATTGAAAACTGCGAACAATTTTCTGAATAGGAGTCCATGAAGGATCTGTACGATGTGTACACTTCGAACGCGCAGATTCTCCTACAGTTTCCTCTGTAAATTTCATCCATAAAATGTTGGGAGTGTTGGATGTATTGAAATCTATTTGCATCAACACACCTGATGCCCCGTTTACTAATCCATCCCCTGTGTCTACATTGACCGTCATCATGTACTTGGCAGTATTTTTTAGGAGAAGAGACGTACAGAGTCCCTGTGTAGCGGAAGTTTTAAAACCCTTCACTTCTTCTAATATTCTTTGTTTCCTAGCTGGTTCCAAATGGCCCGCCTTAATAAAATCTTCAGCAGTAGAGAAAAATTGCTCAGTAGCAATTGAGTTAAGTTTCGTTACATTAAATAAATCAACCTCATTATTATTACTAAACAGATGAATTGCATCATCGGGCACTGCCGATGGTTCGCATATTCTAGATTGGAAAAGGACAATATCATCGGCTGTCATACAACCCGATGCCATATTATTTAAGGCAGAAGCGAAAAGCTGATCGTCACGTTGACGCATTATCTCTGTGAGCTCAAAATACAAAAAAAGGTCCCAGAGATACGTACCAAATATTTCATGGTAAGGGTCAGTGGTATTTGGATCGAAAATCCAACTACCTCCTACGGGCTGTAACTGTCTAAGATCACCGAATACGATTATAGAAACACCACCAAAAGGAGAAGTATTTTTGAAAATTTGCTTCAAACGAGAATCTAAATAAGAAAACATTAGAGAGCTAACCATTGATATTTCATCAATAATAATTAATTTAAGATCGATTAACCTTGAATGAAGGCTATTAACTAAATCATGGCTTAAGGCCCTTAGAGGTGCTGAGCGAGATTGATTAACAGGAAGTGAAAACATGGAATGCAGTGTCGAACCACTAATTCCGAATGCTGCTTTTCCTGTTGGTGCACATAAGAGGATTTTAACAGATGTCGGATCAGCTCCTGGTATTTTGTTATACATTACGGATAATGACTGAAAAATTGCTGATATAAGTCGACTCTTTCCGACTCCGGCGCCGCCTCCAACAAATTCATAAAAGACTGTATTGATTTTGGCATTATGCAAAGCATGTGTAAAATATAGCTTCTGCTTTAAATTAAGAGATCTAACTATATTAGCTAAGCTTTCCTGAGAAACTAAGGCTGGAAGCTTGATAAAACGGACATTACTATCTTCATCATTCATATCAATATTTCCATCCACATTTAAAACATTTAGATGTGGATCTATTTCAGGCAATCCTAAAACTGTGAAGCCATCATCTACCACTTCCTGTTCTCCTACTTGATTATTCTCATTTTCTGCTTCCTCTGTTAAGTGGCTCAGAGCATCTTCTATTGTAGTTCCCTATCATCTAGTAAATTATATTTTCTGCGATTGTTCTCTACTAACTCCGAATTTTCCCTACAGAACAGTTCACAGTCATGTGTGACTAAATCCAAATGCTCATCTCGCCATGGGGCGTAAAGCATTTTTAGCTCTCTGAAATAGTCACTTGTTTCTGTATTGACATTAAATCTCCTATACCTAATTATGCACGCAGTGGTCCTCTTCTGATGAAGCCACTATTATCGCGAAGAGCGTAAACTATTGATTCAGAAGCCCTAGGCACATCATCGTCAAAGTCATCTGCATTTTCTTGGCGAGCTCCTCGTTCTGATTTGCAGTAGCTATAAAAAGCGGATATCTCAGTGCCAAATATAAATTTGTTACCTAAATGTTGTAACTTTTGCTTAATAGTTACATTGTTATTGTCTTTAATCTCATTGATTGCCTCACGCATCAACATTGAGATACCTCTCTGAGACTTGTTAATATAATTAACGACGTAGCTGCAGCAAGCATAGGGGTCTAAAATAAACTGAATATCCATATTTGCTCGCTGCAACAAAAGGAGGTGCTTGTTATAAGCGTTAAGCTTGATTGCTGCAAAAGATCGCTTCAAAAAACTTTTGGTTTCTTTATACTTGATCTTACAGCATTAATGTAGCCCTCATAACTAAGGTTAAGTTGATCGTGGGACAAAAAGTTGTTAAAATCGTTAAAATTTTCTACGCTTTCACGATCAAATGGGAAGTCGAGCAGACTTTGAATTTTTTCGAAATTCCTACGATGCTCGGCCAAATTTGGAGCATTTTCTTCTAAAGGGAGAAGAATTTCTGTTTGAGGCATGGGAGGGTATGGGATACCAAATCTACAAATTTGTTTTGACCTAATTTCTCGCCTGCAAGACTGCCCGTGACTATGGAGTTGATACTCCAAATATGGAGCAACGTCCGGGCAACGTCAGCAGTAATAAACTGATCAATAAAGGACTTCACAGGCATAAATGTGGACTCATTCTTTAGGTCGAGCTTTGGGGCGTCTTTCAGCCAGAACATGCCATGTATATGTGGAGAGCCTCTTTGCTGAAACTCCACTCGCTAATAAAACTTGATGACCTGGTGACAACCAAAGACACCACCTTCCTTTTTCATCAGTTTTAAAACCTGCCTATATCGAAAATCGAAATATCTGGCACAGGTCACTGGGTCTGCTCTAATGAGACGAGCTTTCTCATTAAACCCCAAATTTAACGCTTCTTCTTCGGATACTTCTAGCTTGTCTACATTTTTACATAGCAAGACTAAAAGCTCCGGCCACCTAGTTTCCGCTGCGGAAAATCTTATAAAAAAAGTTGGAAGCCCTACCTGCCTAATCATAGCCATCACTTTCTTTTTCTCGTCCTCCCAATGAGCAGGAGACGTGCGAATACCTTTTAAAAGCCTATAGCCATCATCATGAAGTATTAACCTATTTAAAGTTTCATCATTACGCACATCAGCAGCCGAAATGCCTTGAGTGGCAGAGTGCTTACGTAAGCAAATTGATGTGCTATTCCTAATGCTAATCATTTCTAACTTTTTGAAGTTATGAAATAATTTATCAGTTCTACAACCTCTTCTATCAAAATTCCTAAGCTCTGATCTAACTATAGTTGTAAAACTTTCCTGACATTTTCTTTTAATGCCTGCAAATATTGTGGGAAAAGCCAGCTCCTCTGAATCACAATCGGTTATCATGTCAAGAGGTCGCTGACCCTCTCCTGGTGCTATAGCAATTCGAGGAATATCTATGTTTTCAACAGGGACATTTTCCATGAAGGTTTCTTGACCTCCTGGATTCAACTCTACCTCTTCTTCTACTACTCTATGCTCATTAGGTTGTGCTGCCTTTTCTAACATTTGACACACAATGTCCCTGTCGTTCGCTGACGCAACAAATGGTACAGTCTCAGCTGAGTAAGAAGACAACCACTGCTCATTGATAGTAACCTGGTGCTTCTTATAAAGTTCTGTGTTCACTAAATACCGAATTGCATCAACTATCTTTGAGGGCCTTATGGTTTCAGCCATGAAATCATGGTTATACCTTATCCTACGCTTAAGATGAATCTGAACTACTTCGGCTTCATTCTAGTTGAATGATCAGTTCGTCGAACACGGCGACGAACTGCATCCTGCTCTCTTTCCTGAGATCGAAACTCAGCATCTTGCCTGCGACTGGAACAACGCGAAGTGTTGGCAAGTTGTTCGTCTGTTTTAATTGCAGAATCACTGCGACGTACACGGCGACGAACTGCATCCTGCTCTCTTTCCTGAGATCGAAACTCAGCATCTTGCCTGCGACTCGAACGACGCGAAGTGTTGGCAAGTTGTTCGTCTGTTTTAATTGCAGAATCACTGCGACGTACACGGCGACGAACTGCATCCTGCTCTCTTTCCTGAGATCGAAACTCAGCATCTTGCCTGCGACTCGAACGACGCGAAGTGTTGGCAAGTTGTTCGTCTGTTTTAATTGCAGAATCACTGCGACGTACACGGCGACGAACTGCATCCTGCTCTCTTTCCTGAGATCGAAGGTCAGCATCTCGCCTGCGCCTCGAACGACGCGAAGTGTCAGCAAGTTGTTCTTGTAATCTGATTGGCGAAGAAGCCCGAAGAGTAGTGTGACGAATTGTGTCCGGTAATTGCTCAACGGCCCTAAATGTTCTATTACTTCTGCGGACTCGATGCTGTTGACTATCTCTAACCTTTTCAGCTTCCCTAAATTCGAAATTTTGCCTACGTTCTCTATGTGCCTCTAGATTATTTACGCGTTCCTGCTCAGAAAAGTCTATATCTGACCTATTCAAACGATTTCTTTTTCGCTGTGTTTGACTCCTATTGCAAGCTGACTTTCTCTTAAGTCTAGGCATCTTCTAATATATAAGTTTTAAAATAATATATAGGTATGTTAAAAATAAAATTCTTATAAATAATTTAATTTGAATATATATTTATCAAAAATTAATATATAGTTATATATATAAAATAAAGTTAGTATATTTATTTATATATATAAATATATTCATATATTTAAATAGATATATATATATTATAATTATATTCATATATTTAAATAAATATATGTATATTATTTAAAATAATTATATTATAAATGAAAATAAATATCTAATGAAAGAACAAATAATAATAAAATTTAATAAGGAAAATAAAAATAAACAAAATGTGGAAAAAAGAATAAATATAAATCAAAGAAATAATAAATTAAACCTGCAAGAAATTCCAGCGAAAATTCCAATTTGAATCGCGGAAACGAACCGATACCGATGTTCACGTACAATCACACACACTTCAGAAGAGTCTATACACATATATGTATGCATGCACAAAAATACGTTACGCTGTGTACCGCACTTTTCTAAAATTGCGCGCCACGTTCCGGGCAGGGCGCAATCATTCACACGCATAAAAAATGTTCCGTTAACGCATAACAATCACACACGAGGATTTACTTATTATATACTCGACTTATATTAATTTGCATTAAATGTTAAATGTATCACGAACACGCGAATTAATTATATATTATTTTATATTTAATATCGAAAATACAAATGATAATCGACAATCGACGACGACACCGAACACGCCAATCGCAAACTACAAATTAACATAACACTGAAGCGCGCTGCCACCTTGCAACAATTTTGATACGTTGCCAATAATTTATCGCCGCAATTAAAAAGTGCGCGAAACCTTAAATTTATAATAATGATCTATAGAATCTAATATACATACAAAATATACATATATTAAAAAAACAAAGTAGAAGAAATGTTAGTACATTTTTTTCAAACATAGTTTCAATAGACGTGGGGATATAATATAATTTACACATATTAATATAATTTATATGCAAAACATATGAAATATATATCGATATGTTTAATATATATTAAAAGCAATCGATATGATAGCTCATAATATATCGTGAAATCTAAATTAATATTTATTTAATAAAAAGTCAATATATAAATTATTAAATAATAATAATAATATGTCTATATTAGAAATCTAGTAAATACCTGCATTCATGCATGCCGATCAACCACGCTATTGGTTGTATATAATTTTACATATGTATGTGTGAACACAAATTAAGTATGTATAAGTGTTTGCATTTATGCACATGTATTTTGGGTAATTGACATGTGCATGAAAAAGAAGAGTCGAGAAACAGCTCGCGCTTCGCGCTCGCATCGTTTATCTTTTTCTTTCATGCACAAGTAATTTAGTTCTGACGTCATCGACAACTTCTTTGCTTTCTTCATATTCATATATACGCCACCTATTGGTTGAGTGTTAGCATATATTTATGCACATGTATTTTCGGTAATTGACATGTGCATGGAAAAGAAGAGTCGAGAAACAGCTCGCGCTTCGCGCTCGCATCGTTGTCCTTTTCTTTCATGCATAAGGAATTTAGTTCTGACGTCATCGACAAGTTCTTTGCTGGTCGAAGTGTCGAAATGGTTTATCTAATAACTTCAGTGTTTATTGTCTGATCGGATTGCAATTTGGAGGATAAGTTCATATATTATTTATCTATATATATGCTAAAGCAGAACGTTAAGAAATGAGTTCTTCGAATGTAAATAGCAATGTAAACCAAAATTGGCGGTTTGCGGGGGCGGTAGGCGTGTTATTCCAAATTGAAAATAAACTTGATCTGCGTATGGTATACAGGAATCTTCATGCTAAATTTGGTGTCCGTAGCTTTTGTAATAGCTGAGATCGGTGCGTTCATCCAGACAGACAGACAGACGGACAGACAGACGGACATGGCTCAATCGACTCGGCTATTGATCCTGAGCAAGAATATATATACTTTATGGGGTCTCCGACGCCTCCTTCTGCCTGTTACATACATTTGCACAAAGTTAGTATACCCTTTTTTGACCATTTTCAATGGTCCAAGGGTATAAAAAGAGCCAGAAAGCAAAGGTAATCTAATGTTACACAGCTGGTTACCACTAACACAAGCACAAGCGTAGTTTACAAAAGAGCGTAAGAAAGCAACAACACAGCTATAAATAGAGAGCACAGCGCAGCACACTCAGAGAGCGATGCAGGCGAGAATGAGCCTGGGAGTGCGAAATAATAACAAAAACAAAAATAACAAGACGCTAAAGACGCGCCAGTTAATCAAGAATAAAATCTACTTTAAACACAATATTAGTGGTTATAACAGACACCCGTGAATCTCACTTGTTAGCACAGACACTGTAATCTGCTAAATCCAAATTCAAAACACAATGAATATAGCAAATCACGTTAATTTGGAGTTTAAAAAATAAAATAAGAGGAGCGAAATCAAAGCTTAGCCGATCACCACTACGATGTATGGCACATTGGTGCCATAACTCTTTTTTAAATGGCCTCTCGGCGCTATCTCTTTACGAAATAAACACTGTTCCCAATTGTAGTCTCTTCTGACATTTTACTAAATAGTAGTGTTGAGTAATCCTAGTTAAATTTGAGGAATAAGTTCGTTCGTTCGTTTAAAATTGTTTACGTCGAAACGCAGCCGCCAAGAAGTAGGCAACGTTGCGGCGTAAACAGTGCGAGAGTCACCGAGGGCTCTCGCGCTCTTTTATCCGCTTTTTTCATGTAATGTAATGTAATAGTAATATGTAATAACATAAGCCTAGTTGTCAATAAATTCTTGAAGTGAACGGATCACGCGCCCCGAATTGTTCTTTTTTTCATCGAGTTGTTTTATATCGCGTCGGTCAAATCGTTAGTGAATAATAATTATACACAGCGATCCCCAACCCAGGAACTCTACTGTTGCCGCCACTACAAACATTGGTCCTTCGAGCCGGATTTTGTAAAACATTGGACTCACGTCGCTGGATTTTTTCATCCCCTCACACCGCTCGAACCGCTACTTCGGCAACAACACATCGTCAGGAACCCAGATAAGTACCAAATTTTTCTACTTATTCTATTTGGCAGAGGGCTGTGTGTAATTCCTCCTCTGATAAAAAAGAAGAAATTTCTTTTTTGTCATAACCTCGCAATTTGCGCTACCGGCGTCTCTATACGTGCGTACATACATACATATGTTGCTGCATTTGTAAGTACATACGTACCTATAGACGACTGCCATATTTGAATGTTGTAAATACATACATACAATTGCACACAGTTTCCTCCACATAAATTATATTTATTAACCTCTGCCATGTATGTACCTTCTCCTACATTTTCTATCTAAGAAAGGTACATACAGAATTGATTTAAATTGTATGTTAATATATGCAAATACATACATACTGACATTATATATTTGCACATATTACATACTTACGTTGCCCATTAAAATACATTGCCAAGGTCCAAACCTCAACCGGCAATTGTATTTCCAATAAACTCAAAAGAAGATAACACATATCCTACTCGTAAATTTCTTTTTATTATTCACTACAAATTTTCTTTAACATTTACATAACATTTATATGTTTTGCAAATTAATAAATTATTAAACATTTGTTTACATTTTTGCCGGCCCTTAGTGATCGCAGTTCGTCTTAGTGATCGCAGTCCGATCACAATCGACCGACCTCCACTTTTTTTCCGTTCAGTCAGTGTTAGCGTTCCAGGGCTGCACTATCTCAAATATTAAAATATCTTTTCGTGGGCAACCGTGACTTTTAAAAGTCACTTATTTTTGAAATATCGTCTCATTGTGCACTGTGTTGTGATATTACAAAGCGCTGCAACATTGCAAAAAAATTATCGAATATATTTTCCTCCGTCTGAGAAAATTCATCCTAATAATAAATAATTATTTATTTATTTCATACAATATAATTTATTATATCTAAATAAATTATATTGCGTCTTTTCTCAGAATTTCACGCTGAGTATAATAATTGTTTCGATAATTATTATTACTCAATAAAATATTTCGATTCTTTTAAATAATATTTATATTATTTTTTTTTTTGCAACTGTTTTTCCAAAAAGTGTTGCCTTGTAATTTAGCAACATATTCCTCGCTCAATTGATTCGATAAGGTTCCGATCGATTTACCTAATCCTTTCTGTTGTTTATTATTAAAATAATAATAATCAACTTTTGCGTCCAATTTCGTATTTACCTTTCTGGTTCCTTCATCACCATCAATTGCATCTTTCTCGCCTTTTAAAGGTTCGGTTATGCCAATTGATAGCGGTAAAGACACCAAGAAACACCTTATTGTACAAGCGACTCAGCATAGACGTTCAAGTTCTCTTCCAAGTTCCCATCTTGACAGAACATCCTCTCCCGCCACACAAAGGAAAGTTTCAACTCCGGCCACATCCAAGGTTAGTCAGGTACCAAAAATTTCAGTGCACGCTCCTCCAGTCACTCGCTCAGTTGGTCATCAAATTTCCCAGGCAATCAAAATGGCACTACAAGAGTTCATTAACGCTTCAGATAAGCTCACGCAATTCGAAGCTAGGATTCAAAATTCTCCTACAGCCTCACTTCACACTCACAGAGTGCGTCTTGAACAGCTTCGCTCCATATGGAGTCTTGTAGAACTCAAATACGAATTCTGTTCCAACGCATTGTCTCAACCAGAGACAAAGGCTGAGGACAAAATCGCCATGCAAGCCCGATATGACCACTGCTATTTAGTTTACGAGGAACTTGCCTCTCAGTTAAATGAGAATATAGAGACCGCAACGGCTCCCTCTCCAGCACCTGCAGTAGCACAAGTAGCCTTCCAGCCACGAAGCTACAGGTCACCACCCTTCGATGCTGAAGTTTTCAGCGGTGACTATTTAAAATGGCCAACTTTCCGAGATCTCTTCTCAGCGGTCTACATTTCCGATCCTGGCTTGAGTCAGATAGAAAAACTTTTCCATCTGAATGCCAAAACAAGTGGCGAAGCGAAGGCAATCGTTTCCAAATCCCCTCTCACGAATGAGGGTTTCTCTTCTGCTTGGAAGAATTTGACGGATAGGTTCGAAAATAAGCGACTGTTAGTAAACAGCCAGCTTAGAATCCTATTCAACCTTCCGTCAGTTCCTCACGAGTCTGGAGCCGCCATCCAAGTCCTTCAAAGCACCATACAAAGTTGCTTAACGGCTCTAGACCACTCCAAAATCAGCACAGAGAACTGGGATTGCCTTCTAGTTTTCCTATGTTCGTCTAAACTCCCAAGGCTGACGTTGTCACTTTGGGAACAGTCCGTACAGAATAAGGCTGAAATTCCGTTGTGGAAGGAAATGTCCGATTTCCTTTCAGAGCGCTATCGCACATTAGAAGCGATAGAGGACGTACACCCTACAACAAGCGCACAGACAAATTCCAAAACTGCTCGAAAAGAGCCTCCTACAAGGAAGGTCAACTCTTTTGAGGCAAAGGTTGTAGGCAAACCACAAACTTGCAAACTTTGCTCAAAGGAGAACCATCCTATACGTCTGTGTCCGCGCTTTCTCCAAATGGCTGTTGATGAAAGGTCCAATTTCATCAAACAGCAAAAGTTGTCTGCACAAGTCAACATAACTGTTTCACGTGCAAGGGTCGCCACAATACACTCCTGCATCGTGGCACCCCTCCTACTGCGCCATCTTCAGCAGATTCTGCAACAGCTCCCCATAATTCGAATATACAGTCCACTTCTTCTACGACTAATATTCAGAATTACTTCACGGCGAACACACAAGGTGTTCTTCTTGGCACTGCTCTTATAAATGTGTGCCATTTGGGCATGACTTATAAAGCACGTGCACTGATCGATCCTGGATCAGAGGCTACGTTCATCTCCGAACGGATGTTTAACATCATAAAGCCATCCTACCAAGCCGTGCAAGTTAAAGTAGCTGGCTTAAATCAAGCCATCTCAGCCAATCCACAAAAGTTGTGTCATTTCCAGATTGGCTCCCCGATCACTCCCAGGTTACAGCTAGAAACTGCAGCTTTTGTTCTCCCTCAATTGGCAGGTAATCTTCCATCCTACACTATTTCCAAGGACCTTCTAAAGGACCTGCCAAATCTCCAACTAGCTGATCCGCACTTCCACCAGAGCTCTCAGATAGACGTGCTCCTAGGAGCCGATATCCTTCCGTTTATTATAAAGAGTGGTTCTGTATCCCAAATTTGTGGAACCCTGCTCGGTCAAGAGACCATATTCGGCTGGATCCTTACAGGACCAGTAGCCAAGTCGAATCCTACGACAGTTTCGTCCTTCACGACGAGGATAAAGATCAGCAATGAACAAAGGCTTGATGATCTTCTCACCAAGTTTTGGGTTGTGGAAGATCTACCAGCAAAGCTGGTAAATGTTTCTGATTCAGCGTGTGAAAACAACTTTCTTCGCACTACTTCCAGAACAAAAGAGGGCAGATATGTCGTTACGCTTCCTTTCAAAAATCCTGAAATCTCCGAATTGGGACATTCTAGGTCCATCGCACTCGCTCAGTTCCTCAGAAACGAATGTCGTTTAAAGAGGAACTTTCCTTTAAAAGAGCAGTACGACTCGATTATTCAGGAGTACTTAGATTTAGGCCATATGAGGCCAGTCTCCCCAAGTAACGACTGCAACAATTTTTATCTCCCTCATCATGCTGTGTTCAAACCTGAGAGCACCACGACCAAAGTTCGCGTTGTATTCAACGCCTCCAGTCCGTCCTCCAATGGGAAGAGCTTGAATGATATCCTCTATCCAGGACCCGTTTTGCAATCCGATCTGACCATGCAGATCTTGAAATGGCGTTTTTTCCGTTACGTGTTCAATGCTGACATCACAAAGATGTACTGGCAGATACTCGTCCACACGAGTCACACGCCATTTCAACGAATCCTTTTCAGGAATCCAAATGGTGAAGTATGTGATTATGAACTTAACACAGTCACTTTTGGAGTAAATTGCGCTCCATTCTTAGCCATTCGGGTTCTTCGACAGCTTTCCCAAGATGTTAGCAAACATTTTCCTCTCGCCAGCGACATCATATCCAACTACATGTACGTAGACGATGTCCTTGCTGGCGCGCACTCCATAAAGCGCGCCACAGTGTCTATTGAAGAGTTACGCAAAGCTCTTGAGACAGCTGGTTTTCCTTTAAGAAAGTGGACCTCCAACCACAAAGATGTGTTAGCCAACATCCCTAAGGACCATCTATTGAGCGCTGATTTCCTCGAACTTGAGGAAGCGAGCTTAGCAAAGACTCTAGGTATACGCTGGCAAGCGCATACGGATGAGTTCCTCTTTGCCCCCTCCGAGACCGATTTGAAACAGTCCTACACGAAACGTGAAGTTCTCTCTCACATCGCCAAATTATTCGATCCAGCAGGCTGGCTGGCACCATTTGTGGTCCATGCCAAAATTTTCATGCAGGAGATATGGCTGCAAAATCTTGGATGGGATGAAACATTGCCAAGCGAACTCCAACAACGCTGGCAGGATTTCTTATCCAGTTATTCATCCCTCCATAACCTTCGGATCCCTAGATGGATCCAATATACCCCAGTAGCTAAGCTCCAAATCCATGGTTTCTGCGACGCATCTCAGCGCGCCTACGGAGCAGCTATATATATCCGTGTTGAAAATCAACACAAGACTTCAAGCCATCTTCTTGTAGCCAAGACCAGAGTAGCTCCTGTGAAGACCATCTCCTTGCCCCGTTTAGAACTTTGCGGTGCATTACTGCTAGCCGAGTTATCAGCAACACTCCTCCCTCAGCTTCCAGTCAATAGCTACGAAGAGTACTATTGGACTGATTCCACAATTGTGTTAGCCTGGCTTAGTAAGCCTCCATGTAAATGGACGACTTTCGTGGCTAACAGAGTGGCTAAGATAGCTCAGCTCACTAGTTCGAGCAAATGGTCTCACGTCAGATCTGAGCAGAACTCTGCCGATCTTGCCAGTAGAGGACCTCATTGGTAATAGACTCTGGTGGCATGGACCCGATTGGCTGATCCTTCCAGCAGAGCAGTGGCCTGTTGCGATCGAAATCGCTCACGAGACAGACGAAGAGCTTCGTCCTGTCAAATGCAACTTAACAAAGTTGCCTCCTTCATCCATTTGTATCTTGGAGAGATTTTCCGAGCTTAACAGAGCACTGCGAGTGATGGCTTATGTATATCGCTTCATTCAGAGGTGTCGCAAGCCTGATCTTACACTCTCTACAGATATCAGCAGCTCTGAACTCTCCAACGTTCAAGATTTGCTCATCCGGAGCACCCAACGTACTCAGTTCCATAAAGAGTACAACTGTTTGTTGAACAAGGAACAGATTGCAAAGAGTAGCGACATCGCTAATTTGAATCCGTTCATCGACGCCAGCGGAGTCATGAGATCATGCGGTCGTGTGAGAACATCCGCTTCTTTAAGCTATGACGAGAGGCACCCGCTTATCCTTCCGTACTCATGTACTTTCTCACACCTCCTCGTCCGTTTTACGCATCGTATCTCCCTCCATGGTGGGAACCAATTAGTGATGCGTCTCATTCGATCACGCTACTGAATTCCAAAGCTCCGTACTTTAGTGAAAGCCACCATTAATTCCTGTCGAGTTTGCATCCTCCATCGAAAGAAGTTGCAAACTCAACTCATGGGTACTCTGCCCTCTGCGAGAGTTTCCTTCTCTCGACCTTTCACCCACACGGGACTCGATTTCGCTGGTCCTTTCGAAATCAAGAATTTCACTGGTCGAGCCTGCCTCATAACCAAGGGCTATGTATGTGTGTTTGTGTGTTTCAGCACAAAGGCCATACATTTAGAAGCAACCTCGGACCTAACAACCGAGAAGTTTCTCGCCGCCTTCGCACGTTTCATCGCGAGACGCGGCTGCCCTCACCACGTTTACTCTGACAACGGAAAGACATTCGTAGGAGCCTCCAAGGTCCTTACTTCAGAGTTTATGAAGGCAGTGAAGGCTGATGTATCCACAAAATACAGCCATCAAAATCTCGAATGGCACTTCAATCCTCCCAGTGCGCCGCACATGGGTGGCTTATGGGAAGCTGGAGTAAAAGAGCTTCAAAACGCTCTTCTACAAGTCCACTTCTTCATTAAAGTACACTTTCGAGGAACTATCCACACTCCTTTGCAAGGTCGAAGCGTGCCTTAACTCCAGGCCGATTTCTCCTATGTCTGAGAGCCCCACCGATCTTTTAGCCTTGACTCCTGGGCACTTTCTGATCGGCGGTCCGCTCATGTCCGTCGCAGAGCCTGAAATCCAAGAAGACGCTGTATCCATCATCAACCGATGGCAGCGACTTAAGGCTCTGCATCAACAGTTTTGTTTCCGTTGGAAAGAGGAATACCTCAAAGAGTTGCACAAACGCTCCAAGTGGCAACTCCCAACGCGAAACCTCCAAGTCGGCGACATGGTGGTTGTCAAGGAAGACAACCTACCAGTCAACGAATGGCGTCTGGGCCGCATCCACGCCACCTTTCCTGGCGCTGATGACATTGTCCGAGTAGTGGACATCCTGACCACCCGTGGCGTCATCAAAAGGCCAGTGGCAAAATTAGTCCTACTTCCTTTAGAGGACAAGGTCCAGACACCCTCCTAACCTTGTGTTGTCCATCAGTGGATATATGTTCTCCAAAAACTAATCCATATATCCACATTGTTCTTTCAGATTAGTGAGATGGCACCACGCAAGGCACAACCACCAGCCAAGCCAAAGGGACTGAACTCCTTCAGATGCCGCGTCTGCAGAGGAGTCCACGCCTTGAAGAAGTGCCAGAGGTTCCTGCGGCTGGCTGCGGAAAAGCGTCTTCGGGCAGTATTAATCAACAAATACTGCCCGAACTGTCTGGCCCATGAACATTCTAAGGGTTCATGTCGCAGCGGCGGCACCTGCCGCACATGTGGTGAGGGCCACCACACACTGCTCCACCTCCCAGGCACCCCGCAATCCAAGATTAATGCAACCTCGCCATCCGTGACGCCTCTTCCACCTTCGGAATCCCTGGCGACTTCCCCCTCTGTGGCGATCAGCATGATGCCGACCGCCATAGTCAACCTGGACATGGTGGGCAAAATCTTCGAGGTGCGCGTGCTGTTGGACGCGTGCAGTCCATGTAGCCGCATTCCCACCTCACTGGCAAAGGCCTTTGGCCTCTCCGCCGAAAATGGGTTTTGCCGCGCCTTGTTCAGGTCAAGGGCGTCGCCAGAGTTTTCCGTTATAGTAAATCTGAAGATGGAAGATGTGCAGATCAGGACTCCGGCACAGAAGGTCAATAAGGAGCTGCTAACCAGCTATCCGGGCATCACGTCGGCGGACACTCGGTGCCATGTGCCAAGCAGAGTCTCCATAGTTCTGGGGGCCGACGTCTATGGAGACGTACTCCTTCCAGGGCTTGTTCCATCCCACGGTGGACTGCCGTTGGCCCAGAACACTCTGTTTGGCTGGGTCCTATCCGGTGTCTTCAAGACATAGTCCGCCAACGCTCCTAAGGCCCCTCCAGCGGCATCCAAAGGATCCCGTGTCCACCCTCAAGTTGCAATAGTATTGCAAGGGGGGCGGGATGTTTACGTCGAAACGCAGCCGCCAAGAAGTAGGCAACGTTGCGGCGTAAACAGTGCGAGAGTCACCGAGGGCTCTCGCGCTCTTTTATCCGCTTTTTTCATGTAATGTAATGTAATAGTAATATGTAATAACATAAGCCTAGTTGTCAATAAATTCTTGAAGTGAACGGATCACGCGCCCCGAATTGTTCTTTTTTTCATCGAGTTGTTTTATATCGCGTCGGTCAAATCGTTAGTGAATAATAATTATACACAGCGATCCCCAACCCAGGAACTCTATTGTTGCCGCCACTACAAACAAAAATCAATGAACTAAGTCGTTCATTTAGTTCAATAGTTCATTTTTTTAAGGTGCTTCACAAAAAAAAAAAAATGTTATGAATTTATTTCATACAATGCTGTAATTGAAAATTAATATTATTTATTCAATTTATGTCAAAAACACTTATACATAATAATAATAAGAAATAATAAAGAGTTTACAAACAGATAATATAGTAATTTTTTAATTTGTGAAGCGATCAAAATGAACGACGTGAACTAAGTGAACTATATTGAACTAAGTGAACTATATTGAACAAAGTGAATTATATTGAACTAAGTGAACTAGATTGAACTAAGTGAACTAAATTGAACTAACGAACTATATTGAACTATAAAGACAGACCTAGTTCGTTCGTTCAGTTTGGTGAATAGTTCAATTTAGTTCGTTCGTTCACGAACGACACAACACTACTAAATACTATTTCTAGAATTAATCCCTTAGTTCTTTCTGAAGATCCCTATCATCCTACATTGGACCTGGTTCTAACTCTGCCTTCTATTCAATCTGCAATTGTTTCCCATAAAGTAAAATCCCGTTGTTTCCGTAGGACCGATTTTCAAAAATTGAATTTTTTAATTTAGGTCATGATTGGTTATTTCTTTATTCATGTTCTGATCTTAATACATGCAATTCATTTTTTTATTCCTCTATGAACTCATTTTTTGATCAATGTGTTCCTGTTACTTTTCCTGTAAATTCCAAAAGGCCTCCTTAGTTCCCGTGAGTTAGTAAGGCTAAAAAATTTGAAATCGCGGTATTTTAAAAAGTTTAAATTAACTCGCGGTGTGCTGGTGCTGCTCTCTAGTGCAGGCAGGTGGGCGGTAGGCGGGGCTATGGGTGTGGGTGTTCGTCCTGATTGCTGGTAATGTCGTTGGCCGTGTAAGGATATCGTAGGCGTCGACTACGACGACGTCGCCGTGGCTTACCTACGCTTGACTAGTCAGCTTGACGTGGTGAAAAGTCACTTTCGAGTGTTTTCACTTTCCCTGTGCTGCCGAACGCTGCACGTGCGCGTTGGCGTCAACGTCAACGTCGACGTCGGCGTTACTTTTCTTACCTACCAAGTGGCACTTGGCAGCGTTGTTAATTTGAAATTTTGCTTACAGCTGCACACACACAGATAAGCACAGCGCCTTACAGCCTTGAAACAATGTAAGGCAAGTTGGCGATGGCGGCAGACTGAGGCGGAGGCAGAAAGAGAGGCAGGCAGGCCGGCGAAAACAGTGAGGCAAAGTTTTTGTTTTTATGATTATTTTGTATATTTTTGTTGCCTGTTTCTGTTTGTGCAGCAAAGTGTCACGCTCGCGTTGACGTTCGTGTTGGGTTGGTTTTCACTTTCACTTGAAACTTAACTCGACTGGGTAATTAAGTTCGGTTGCCTGCGTTAAATGCATATTTGCCGGGCATGATAGGTGCTAAATTATGCATGCACTCGCATATGTCGGCAGTGGCGGCACTAAACTGTTACAGCGGGCAACCCTCCTGATGTTCTGATGATGATGACGTCGACGACGGCGACGACGCCACATGCTAACATCGCGACAGCGCTGCGGTTGCGGCGGCGTATGAGTAACAACGGCAGTCGGTGAGGATTTCCGTCAGTCTGCCTAATTATCGCACGCAGGTCCGAATTTATTATTATTGTTTATACTAGTAAATACTTGTTGTTGTCGTTGTTGTTGTTGTTGTTGTGCTTAGTTTGTTTCAATGCTGAAAATATTTATTTAACAACTCGAATTGTTGTGCCACGCGCTATGCTAGCACGATGTCGCTTGCACCAATAACAATGCGAGTGGCTCTCGCGTGCTCTCACCTACACACGCACACAGACACGTCGATACACCGACACACCGATACGGGCACACACATACACACACACACACACCTTAGTGTTGGCATTGGACGCTTTGGCTGCTTGCTTGGTTGCTTGCCGTATGTGTCGTCGTCCTGGCCGATGCCGTAATTTGCTTTGCCCGTGCACAGCTGTCGTCCACGCTGAACTCACGTCTGTCCACTTGGCATCGATATCGTGACGTTTTGGCCAATTGCTGGCGGCACTTTGGCGTATTTAAGTGTTAATTTATTAATTTTTACAATTTTTTTTCGATAGCACGCTGTGTGGAGCGTGCAAACCGCGTTGATTTGTTCGCACCTTGACTATTCGTTACTAAACCCAACACACTGCGAGCACGAGTTGCCACAGCGTGCAGCTGAGAGAGAGAGAGAGAGAGAGAGAGAGAGCGCTTCAAAGAGATAGAGAGAGTGCCAGCGCACACTCGTTGATTACTCCGTGCCGTGGTGAGTTCTCACTTCGTTTCCGCCGAGAGCGTGCGCCAGTCGGCCAAGTCGGCAGGACAACAGCTGTTGGCGGCACATTTGAAACAAGCCACAGCAGGCACTTCCAATTGCAGCGTATGCCTGCAAAGTGCATGATCTTTGTCAACTGCAGTCTATTTACAGGGTATTCAGAATGATAGTGATACTTGCGAGCACTTACTGAAATGATGACACACTCAATATTTATTTCTGGCGTCTGCTTGCGCACGCTCTCTTGTGCCGACGCTCTCTCGCACTCTCTCTGTGGCGCTCTCTTACCGCTCAGCTGTAGTATAGGTGTATATGTGTTTTTTTTTTTTTTATTGTTATGTATACGGCAGGAAAAATTAAATCTTCGAAAGATACCATCTACAGCGCATTAGTAGTAGATGGCATGCACGATTCATAGCCCTTCAAATAGGGATATGCCTACGTACTAAACAAAAAACCTCCGCTCACCTTGTTACGCTCACCGGGACTTCCAGTCAAGGTATTACGTCGGTGAGCAGGATGTGATGCCAGATCGCAATCCCTCTCCTCCTGCGTTGCCATGCTGCGTGACGCTCTTTCCTTGAGTCTTCCTTAGTCGCCTTTTACGACAAGCCGAGTCCGCTGTGGTAGAATTCTGCCCCGCCACCACACGGGGGTACTTCTCTGTCTGTTGGCCATCTCGTCCGTTCGGACACGCTTCATCATTTGGACTATGATCCCATGTGCTTTCTCCCAGACGCCTTTTTCCGCCACCATAGCGGCAATCAAGCCTCTCGGGCTGAGCGGTGCTCCAGTAAGTGTCTCGAGCTGATCCTTCTCCGCGGTGAACCTTGAGCAGTGCAGAAGGATATGTTCTGCTGACTCCACCTCGTGTGTGCAAAAAAGGCACATGGCTGATTCCACGTGGTGGAACCTATATAGGTACCCTCGGAAGCAGCCAAGATCCGTGAGGAACTGCGTTATGTGGTAGTCCAACACTTTGTGCTCGCACTCTGCCCATTCCGCTAGGTTGGGTATAAGCTGAAATGTGCATCGCCCACGCTGCGACGCTTGCCACCTGGTCTGCCAGACTCCTTCGATCCATTTTCGTATGTCTGTCGCGTCAACCCCTTCTCGCGCTAAGTAATGGCCTTTAATCTCCAGGTCTAACGGTGTAAGGCATGCTATCGCATGCGCGCATCATCGGATATGGTTCGAAAACCTCTGATAAGTCTTAGTAAAGCAGCGTTGCCTTCGTAACCGCCACGAGTAGCTTCCTTGCCGGTAATCTGGGTCCTCCCACGTTGGGCATGATTCTTGCGAGTGCTGCAGCTGTCATTGCAGCCTTCCTGCTGGCATATGTTGCGTGGTCCTTAAAAGAGAGCCTTCGGTCTATTATGACTCCCAAATATTTCAACTTGTCAGTTGAGACTATTTGTTCTTCCTTGACTAGCACCTGCATTTTCTCGACTCTCTTCCTGCTGCTCAACAGAACAATTTCGGTCTTATGCGCAGCGATTTCTAAGCCAACTTTTTCCAGCCAATCGATGGTCGGTTTAATCGTGGCATTGCCGATGACCTGGAGCTCCGAAATTGTCTTGGCAACAGCTGTTACCGCAACGTCGTCGGCGAAACAGTGCAGCTCCACATTGCTGGGCTTTATGACGCTCAGTATTCCATCATACATGATGTTCCAAAGAATCGGCCCAAGTACCGACCCTTGAGGAACACCTGCAGAGACATAGTGGCATCTTGGACCCGCTTCTGTTCCGTACCAAAGCACGCGGTCCCTAAAGTAGCTTCCAATGGCTATCCTTATATATTCAGGTATCCCCATTTTTCGCATTGCGCCAAGGATGTTCGGCCATCTCGCTGTATTGAATGCGTTTTTGACGTCCAGCGTGATGATGGCGCAGTACTTCTTACTGCCGCCTAACCATCGGTCACCTTCGAGTGCATTCTTGACTACTTTAGTTACAGCCGTGAGAGCGTGCCCATCCCTTTCCGGAAGCCATACTGCTGGCTATGCAGTCCTGTGGGACTCTCTGTAACAAGCTCAATGCGCGCGTACAGTATTCGCTCGAAGAGCTTGCCCACAATGTCGAGCAGACATAAGGGGCGGTAGCTGCCTGCTGCACTTGCAGGTCCCTTGCCTTTCGGCAGAAGGACTAGCTTCATCCGTTTCCAACGCCTGGGGAAGACCCCGTCCAGAAGACATTGCTGGAATACGTCCCTGAAGATCTCGGGTCTTGCGATGGCAGTTGATTTGATGACTACGCCGGGGATACCGTCAAGGCCAGGAGCTTTGTTCATCTTGATCCTCTTTGCTGCTTCGATGACTTCACAAGTTGCGATACGTTGGAAATCGGGGGCGGGGGATTCTAGCGCAGGTTGCCAAAGCGTGTCCTGTGCTGGAAAGAGCTCCGACACGATGCTGGCCAGGGCGGCTGGATGCTGTGGAGTTCCTCCTCCAGTAACTTTCAGCTTTTTAATAGCTATTTTGTAAGCGAGACCCCAGGGGTCTTCGTCTACGCTTGCTAACAGGTCTTTGAACGCGTTCGCTTTGGCTGCAGATATGCCGTTTCTGAACTCTGCGCGCTTTACTCTGTAGGTCTCCATGCATAGGGCGTGGTGTGGTTGCCCTCTGGCGCGCTGCGCTTGCCTCCTTGCTCTGAGGCATTCCGTCCGAAGCTGGTGAAGAGTGTCACTCCACCAGTATACAGGTGGCTTACGTTTTGCGTACTTTTTCCTCGGCATCGATGCATCACACGTTGCTTTAAGCATATCCATGAGTCCTGTTACCATGGACTCCGCATCTCCGGTTGGGTTCTCCATAGTGTCTATCTGGTAAGTCATCATATCATTGTCCAGCTTCCTGATGTCCTTGATTTTGGCGTATGCGATGCCGGGCATTGGCAAGGTTTCTACCATGAGTACTGTACTGCAACATTTTATTGCCGCCTTCCCTAATTCATCCAAGTGCACTCCTGAGTTACCTACACCAGGAAGGTATGGTTCGCTCAGTAGCATTACGTCCACATTGCGCTCCCTCGCTGTCTGAGCCAGGAGGTTTTGTGCGGCTGCGCAATGGTTGACGTTTAACTGGATGATATTAATTTTGTCTAGCATCATTTTATCGACTCTTAGCTCCTTTGCCTACACTCGCCTTGTACGTGGGGCATGCGAAACTACCTGTAGCATGTTTTCTATCCTTACCGCTGCTGCAAATCAGACACCATGGCGGCGCTACACAGTCCTTAGCTTTGTGTCCATGCTCGCCGCACCGCAGGCAGCAGTCCGAGCGATCCTCTAACTTGCAGTTTGTAGCTCGATGACCGTAACCCAAGCACCGGTAACATCTTGTTGGACGTATATCCTGAACGATGCGACACCGTGACCATCCTACTGTTAGTGAACCTCTTTTGAGTACCGTGATTGCGTCGTTTGCACTAAGCATCACTGTCGCAGTTTGGGTTCCATCCCGCATTTTACGCCAGCCGCGCACATCCTCTGGTTTCACCAATATGCCTTCATATTGGGAGGCCAGGCAGTTCATCAGCTGTCGCTGCCTCATCCATGCCACTGCATGTTAAAGCCACTCTCTGCGCTCCAGTGCGTACTGCGGCCATATCTTTAAGGGACTCCTCTGATTTGAGTAACACTGGCGGAGGCTTTGCCGTGTACCTCGATTAACAGTTCACCCTGTTGGGACCTTCGGATCTTCTTGACTTGTTTGCCAATTTCGCTTAAGCTTGGATCTGCTTTTAGCTTACGGAGCATGTCAGCGTACGAAGCTTCGCCGGTCTGTTTTACAATAAGTGCCTCCGGCTTCTTCCGCAAACGTTTAGGCATCACCTTAGCCTCCTCCTTTTTACTTGCGTCCTTGGCCACATTCGCGTAACTCTTAGGCTTTTGCTCCTTTGTTTTGGGAATCGACAACATGTAAGGCTTGCTCGTAGGGGGCTTTACAGAGTGAGGTACCCTTGCGACGATTGCTGGGCTTGGAGGCGCCGCTGGGCGCTCAGTCTTCTGCTGAGCATCCGTCAAGGTAGCGGTATTCCGAGATGAAACTTCTTTATCTGCACCCTCCTGTAGCTGGATCGCTCTTGAGTTGAGTGCAGCCAGGTCCGTGATTGCGCCTTTAGTCTCTCTGGTTACGTGGCGCTGCATCTCGAATGCGGTTATGAGTGTCTGAATTTTGACATTCATCATGCCCAGTAGGCTCCTCAGGTCCTCGTTTTTGTAGGCCGACAGGTCAAGTGGCCTGATTGGCGAAACAGGAGACGTTTTTGCAGCGACTTTTTGAGTCGGCAAGCTGATAAGTTCCGAAATCTTCTTCGTCGTTGTTAATGGAGGTGCTGAGAGAGCCATGTTCCCCACTACTGTAGCACTGTAAATATAAATATAGTTGTGAATATAAGTATAAATATATAAATATTTGTATTTATATACAAATGTATATATAGATATACAATAATATAAATATAAATATATATATAAATACAAATATATAAATAACTATAAATATAATTATAAATATAAATGTAGATATAAATATAAATGCAAATACAAATTTTCAAATTTCGCGCGCAATAGATCATGCATCCCTGGCACGGCCGTTGATCTGGCAGCGCCAATCGACTCAGATCGCTCACTGGGGTGAGTTGGCAGCGCTGTCAGCTGTTTTCGTTGCACCGAATTGCAAAATATGCAATTTCAGCAAATTGCCAATAACACGCGTTTTATACGATTTGATCGCGCAGAAATACAGCGCATTACCGCAATGTGTATTTGTGCAGATATACAGCCACTCTCGCAGGGCCGACCTCGTTATATCAGTGATTTTTTGCGCAGCGTAATAGACACGTCCGATTTAAGCGGGAAAAAAAAGGTGTATATGTGTGTTTTTTTTTTTTTTTTCGTATTGCGCATACGGTAGGAAAATAAAATCCAGATGACACTCCCTCTCCTCTTGCAGCGTAGTGCTCCTTTCTTAGCTCATTAGTCGCCTTTTACGACAAGCCGAGTCCGCTGAGGTAGTATTCTTACCCCGCCACCACACGGGGGTGCTTCTCATCCCTCACTTCTGTTGGACATCTCGTCTTGACGGACACGCTTCATCATCTTTATAATGATTCCATGTGCCCTCTCCCAAACACATTTGTCTGCCATCATAGCGGCAATCAGAACTCTCGGGCTGAGCGGAGCTTCTAAGAATGATTCCAGTAACTCCCTCTCCGTAGAGAACCTAGAGCAGTGCATGAGGACGTGCTCCGCTGATTCCACTGCATCCGAGCAGAAGAGGCACTGGTCCGAGTCCACATGGTGGAACCTGAAGAGGTACACACGAAAGCAGCCGTGGTTGGACAGGAACTGAGTCAAGTGGTAGTCAACCACTTTATGCTCACATCCCGCCCATTCTGCCAAGTCAGGAATGAGCTGGTAGGTCCATCTCCCTTGTTGTGACCTCTGCCACCTAGCCTGCCACGCTCTTTGAAGCCACTCGTGGATTTCAGTCCGGCTAACACCTTCTCGAGAAAGGTATTGCGCTTCGATCTCCAAGTTGACCGGCGGGATGCCCGCAAGAACATGCGCTGCTTCTTCGGATATAGTCCTAAACCCTCTGATGAGTCTAAGAGCCACGGTCCGTGATACTGCACGCGCGTTGTTTAGGTAAGTCCTTTTCTTGTTGACACCCCTCCAGATAGGGGCAGCGTACATGAGAGTCGATTTAGTGACCGACGCAAGTAGCCTCCTAGCTGGCATCTTGGGTCCTCCCACGTTGGGCATTAGCCTTGTCAGCGCTGCAGCTGTCATCGCGGCTTTCCTGCTGGCGTATATCGCATGCTCCTTGAACGACAGCCTATCGTCAAGTAGGACTCCCAGGTACTTAAGAGTTCTGGCTGAGTTTATTTGCACGTCTTTGACTGTGATCTGCATACTTTCGACGGCTTTCCTGCTACTCAACATGACTACTTCAGTCTTATGCGGAGCGATTTGTAGACCGACTTTATCAAGCCAGTCGATTACCGAACTAATCGCCGCATTGCTCGTGTCCTGGAGCTCTGATATGGTTTTGGCAACAGCTGTGACAGCCACGTCGTCGGCAAAGCAGTGTAACTCCACACGTCTAGGCTTGCTGATGCACAATATGCCGTTGTACATTATGTTCCACAATATTGGTCCCAGTACCGACCCTTGTGGTACACCTGCAGAGACATAGTGTCTTTTCGGCCCGGCTTCAGTGTCGTACCATAGTATACCGCCCCTGAAGTAGCTGCCAATACTGATTCTTAGGTATTCCGGTATCCCCATTGTGCGCATAGCACCGAGAATGTTTGGCCATCTCGCCGTATTGAACGCGTTCTTGACGTCCAGCGTGATGATGGCGCAGTACTCCTTACTGCCGCCTAGCCATCTGTCACCGTCTAGAGCGCTTTTGGCTACATCTCTTACGGCCGTGAGAGCGTCGAGCGTGCTCCTTCCCTTACGGAAGCCATACTGATGCTGTTGTAGGCCATTGGGACTCTCAGTAATCATCTCTATGCGTGTATATAGGATACGTTCGTAGAGCTTCCCCACAATGTCCAACAAACATAATGGCCGGAAGCTGCTTGCAGCATTTGTGGGGCCCTTACCTTTCGGCAACAGGACAAGTCTCATGCTTTTCCACCGCTTTGGATAGATTCCGTTCAGGAGACACTGTTGGAAGGTGTCCCTGAAGATTTCCGGTTTTGCAATGGCCGCTGCTTTGACTATAACTCCTGGGATTCCATCGAGACCAGGGGCTTTGTTGGCCTTAATCTTTTTGGCAGCTTCGACGACCTCGTTTGATGTGACACATGGGAAGTCGGGGTCCGGGGTTTCTTGCGCAGGTTGCCATAATGTGTCCTGCTGCGGGAATAGTTCAGCCACAATGTTGGCCAGTACGACCGGGTCCTGTGGAGTTCCTCCACCAGCGGCTTTCAGCTTTTTTCTTGCTATGTTGTAGGCGAGACCCCAGGGATCTTCGTCTACGCTAGCTAGAAGCTCTTTAAAAGCATTCGCTTTGGCAGCCGATATGCCATTTCGCAGCTCTGCACGCTTAGCTCTGTATGCCTCGTGAAGTTGGGCTTTTTGAGGATCATTTCTGGCTCGTTGCGCTTGTCTCCTTGCACTGAAGCATTCCGCTCGAAGCTGGTGAAGAGAGGCATTCCACCAGTATACAGGTGGCGTGCGTTTGGCCTTTCGTTTTCTCGGCATCGTTGCATCACAAGTTGCTTCCAGCATGTTCATAAGCGCCGTCACCATAGTCTCCGCCTGTCCGTTTGTGTGTTCCATGAGGTCAATCTGGTATGCCAGCATGTCGTTGTCCAGTTTCCTGGTGTCCCATGCCTGCCCTAGGGCACATCTATGGTGTCTTTGTGGTGGGCTTGACGTTCGTACGCTAAACGAAATTAGGGCATGATCACTCAGCGTTACGTCGTCGTGTACCAGCCATTTTGCGGTAGGGGCTAGCCTTCTGCTAACAAAGGTGACATCAATGAATGATGTACCTCTGTCGTTGTTAAACGTCGGCTTAATCCCATCGTTCAGCAGAACCAGCTCTAGTTGGTTCATGGCATCTATCAAAGCCCGTCCCCTGGGATTGGAAGTCCGGCTGCAATGACTACCGGGCTGCGCCCTCTTGCATGGTACACGAGCTTATTCAGCAGCTCCTCGAACTGTTCCGCGCTATCACTTGGCGGGGCATAGCAACTGTATAGATACACGCCCTGAACTTTTGCATAAGCAATGCCGCGCATGGGCACGCTTTCTATATCTTCTACGAAGAGGCTTCTGCAGCATTTGACTGCCGCCTTTCCTGTCGCGTCCACAACCACCCCTGAGTTTCCTGCACCCGGGGAGTATGGTTCACTTAGGAGCATCACGTCAACATTGCGCTCAATAGCTGTCTGGGCCAGAAGACTCTGTGCAGCTGCGCAATGGTTAACATTCAGCTGTAAAATGTTAATCTGGTCCGGCATGTGTATATGTGTGTGTGGGTGTGTGTGTGTGTGTGTGTGTGCTTACGTTTGTGTTAGTGTTACCGTTTTGGCATGGAAATCTGTTGCATGAGCACAATTTGTTATCCTCTTTATCTCAGCTGAGTGTCGCCCAAGTGTCAGTAGTGCTTCTCGCTACATAAATTACTCTATGGCTTCTTGAGCAATATCTATTACAACAACAAGAGCAACAGCTAGAGCAACAACAAACAAATTGAGCAAAGAAAAACAATAAAATGCCGAAGACGAACTAGGCACAAGGCACAACGCACAAGGCGCAAGACGCTAACTGAAAGTGAAAGTGGCAAGAAAAGAACCCAAAAACTGCCAAGCAAAAACAAACAATATGCCCAAACACAAACCTACACACAAACTTACACACACAAACAACAACAGTAAGCTAGGCAAGGAAATAGATAAGCGATGATGGAGCAGCACGTGGCCAAACGAATGCTCTTGCACATAACCTCATCTGGAAACTAACTTGATGTGTTACTTACATTCCTAATAATATGTACATGGCTGAACGACCTATTCATATGATATGACCATTTTTGCCAATAAACCTAACAATAATTAGAATAATTAATACAAATATAGTATATACTTTAAACCAACTAATAGTGATTAAACTCTCTCTAATTTAAATTTAATTACAACTGTAATATTTAGTAACCTTATAATAAAAATAAATCATAAAAATGTAAAATTAATAATAATTAGGCATTTAACTTAAGCCAAGAATAATAAATATGATCAAGTAAGAAATAAAAAATCAACTTTACAAATATCTAGTGAAATGAAATTTAATTTAAATATTAATTCCACAGATATTCATATTCACTACAATATCGTGCTACCCTCAGCGAGGGTACCAGAACACAGTCACCCACACACACAAACAGAGACATCTCAAAAAGGAAGTGACGGCTTTGGCTGGCAAACGTTTTTGCTGGATTTACGTGACGGTTGCTTGGCTTTAGACGCTGTTGTTGTTATTGTTATTGTTATTATTACTGCTTTGGCAGTTGTTGTTGTATCTGTGCGTTTCATAGACTTCCCCCACATTCAAGACATATGCTAACGAGTCCTCTATGCGACTGTGAGTGTGCGTGCGACTAAAAATATTTTCAATAAAGCTTTAGCCATACCACAAGATTGACGCACACTGGCGCCATCTAGCGTTCGGATTGGCAAGGAAACCGGCATTTTAATTGAATCCTGCAAGCTGTTCTTTTTAATAAAACATAATTCGTGCTGCGCAAAATTCATTTCATCCCTAAGCAAATTACCCGTTGTGCAGCATCAAAGCGATCCTTGCAACCGGCACCCCATGAAGCCCAACCAGAGAAAGAACAAGTCTCGACAAGGCGCAGCAGAAGGAGAAGCTTGGGTATTCCCAAATATTGAACTGCATTTTGACTTCATTACGCTCGGGCTTACTCTCTATTACCAAATGCATTTTTCCCGATTCATTCATTCAATTGAGTTGGAGCCGGAGCTGCAACTGCAGCAGCAGTTGTATTCATTTTGCGTATTGCTTCCAAAACGGAAAATATATTCAAAAGGCGCTTACGAATGATTTAAGTTTTGAGAAGACTTTCCCCCTCCTCGCTCCACTCTTCCACAGTGCCAGCAAAAAGAAATTGCGAAAGCAGCTTACAACCAACTCGAACTAACAAGGTCAAATTGGAGAGCGGTTGAGCTATTTCTCGTTGAACATTAAAATTTGCCAAAATTGTGTGAAAGAAAGTTATGCAGTCCCTTCTGCTATAATTGCTTGGAAACATAGATTTCTGTCTGTTCGAGGAATCTATAGAGGAAAAGCTACTTCAAATTGGCCGTGCATCCGTTCTCCGGGTCTACGCCAGCAGTATTGTTTACCATCTGACTGGAAACGGTTGAACTTGGACTCATCAGACCAGACAACACGTTTCCAGTCGGAAATATAATGGTCTGGGGATGCTTCACATGGTGGCAAGTCGGCCCCCTGCATTTAATAGATGGCATTATGCGAAAGGAGGGCTATCTGCATATTTTGCAAACCCATCTTCCCAATTTTATGGAGACATGTGCATATTCGGAAGAAGATATTATTTTTCAACAAGACGGCGATCCGAAGCACACAGCGAAAATTGTCAAGGAATGGATTGGTGAACAAAATTTCAAGTTGATGGAGTGGCCAGCACAAAGTCCTGACCTCAATCCGATTGAAAATCTTTGGTCAATCGTAAAACGAAGGCTCGGGCAGTACGACTCAGCCCCAACAAACATGACCAATCTTTGGGAGCGTGTACAAGATGAATTGAACCGAATTCCCAAGGAAGTCATTGAAAACTTGGTAGAGAGTATGCCATCTCGAGTAAATCAAGTAATTCATAATAAGGGGCTATGGACAAAATATTAAAAATTAATTTTTTCTTTATTTTCTTATAACGTGCAAAAGTGAGTTTTTGCGACTTTTTTTGGTTTTTATTTTCTAAGTATTCGCTGAATACATATTGTTACGGTTTTTTTTGTCCTATTTGTTACGAATAGGATAGGTAAACAAAAATAAAAAAAATTATTGGATTACCGGCTTTAGTTTTTTTTTTTATGGATGATGAAAGTCGAGAGTTATGAACATGCACTCACTTTTGCTCGCCACTGTACATAGTGTAGACTAGGCATTTACTGAAGTGTAGTGCAAATAAATGTTTGAAGTCAATAAAAAATTGACTAAAAAGCGCAAAAATAGATTAAAATCCCGCCAAGTAATCACCTCTTCTGCAGGCTCGGAGGAATCGCTCAAGAGTATGGTATTGTTGTTGCTCCGCTCAACAAGAAACTGGCAGCCAATAGTGAGTTCTCAGGACGAAAGCGATGTGGATATATGCAATGTCTGTGCTATAAGTTCTGCCTCACTTTTATCAAAGGGCTCTAAGCCAAAATCCCCTAAGTCAGCTCTTGATAAAGGGCATGTTTCTAAACAACCATTTCTGCAATTACCAACTTCTGCTCCTTCGGCGTCTTCTATATTTTCTATGTATCGATGTATTTCCCTTTCCCCATTGGTGCTACTGTGCACTTCTCGCTAAAAAAAATAAAAAGACTAAAATATTTCGTGAAAATTCAAAAAATTTATTTTTTCGAGAAAGTTTAAATAAATGTTTGTAGTCAATAAAAAATTGACTAAAAAGCGCAAAAATAGATTAAAATCCCGCCAAGTAATCACCTCTTCTGCAGGCTCGGAGGAATCGCTTAAGAGTATGGTATTGTTGTTGCTCCGCTTCAACTATTATTCTGGATGTCAGAAGTATATTACGCAACCTTTGCGTAGAGCTACCATACAAACTAACGGCTTAAAATTGTTGATAAATTTAACGCTTTACGCATATCTTTAAAAATTATATTAACCAATTCTTAATGCTCTTAATTGTAATTAAAAACAATTCTCTCATTGTGTTTAATTTTTGCAATTTAATGAATATATTTTTAAAATCAACTATCTTCTTATAGTCAGAGTATGGTATATACTTTTAGTTTTTCAAAAAGAATTTGAAAAACAGAAATCAACTTTTGCAAATTAATCAAGAAAGTCAATAAAAAATAACACAAAAATCTCAAAAAAATTTTTTTTCACAAAAATTAGTTTACAAGTGACCTAAATTATGTTTAAAAAACTTTGACTATGACTAAAAAACGCAAAATTAGATTGAAATCAACAAGAAACCTGCAGCCAATTATGTGATGTCTCAAGATGAAAGTGACGTTTCAGCTATAAGTTCTGCCTCACTATTTTCAATGCTATGTGATCGTTCTAGTGCATCCACCCCCTCTTTTTCACCTCGCTCAATCTCAACTTAGATTTTGGGAACTACACGTGGATTGTCGCCAATGACTTGTGATAATGGACGAGGCTCGTTATCAAAGGGCTCTAAGCCAAAATCCCCTAAGTCAGCTCTTGATAAAGAGCATGTTTTTAAACAACCATTTCTGCAATTACCAACTTCTGCTCCTTCGGCGTCTTCTATATTTTCTATGTATCGATGTATTTCCCTTTCCCCATTGGTGCTACTGTGCACTTCTCGCTAAAAAAAATAAGACTAAAATATTTCGTGAAAATTCAAAAAATTTATTTTTTTGAGAAAGTTTAAATAAATGTGTGTAGTCAATAAAAAATTGACTAAAAAGCGCAAAAATAGATTAAAATCCCGCCAAGTAATCACCTCTTCTGCAGGCTCGGAGGAATCGCTTAAGAGTATGGTATTGTTGTTGCTCATCTTCAACTATTATTCTGGATGTCAGAAGTATATTACGCAACCTTTGCGTAGTTGCATGGCCAACGTGATTTGATGTTTTCATATCACAATATATCATAGCTGTATCATATGCATGCCGAAGGTTCTATACCCTTGCAGGTTCTTATAACCTCCGATCTTTCCAATGCTAGTTTTATACAATGTCACAGAATTGATTTGTATTGTTTATATTTAATATTATTTCTCACTTTGATTGGCAATGGGCAATGATAAGTTAAGTTATTTCTAAAATCAGAACTTGTTTTCATACAAAAACCTTCATGTTGGCTGATTGTTTCTATGGCAGCTAAGTTATAGTATATTGTATATATAGAAAAAGTCCGATGTAGTAAATTTTGTAACAATATTTTAAAAAATAACAAAAAACGACCGATAGTTTGTATCTCAGCTATACGATATATCGATCTGGTCCGGCTCGTTCTGACCTATTTTGTGCGTGCAGTAATGAGAAGCACGTGTGCCAAGTCTCATTAAAATTGATTGTTTGTTTCAATTAATTTATTGATTTTAAATAGAGTAATGAGTGTTTGATGTCGGTCATAAGACTAGATGTTCATTTTTATTGCCTCCAAAAAGTATGCAATGTTTTTACAAAAAGGTTTCTTTTTTTTTATTACAATTATTAAGTGTAGAATCCGTACATCATAATATTGTATCTTAACAGAATTTTTTTTTTTTTTTATTATTAATTTGGAGAAATATTCTTAAGAATTACCAAACACAAAAAGTATTCTACAATATTTTTTTAGACTCATGAACAAATAATACTCTTAGAATTGTATTTTCAATGTTGAACAGTTTTTATTTAAATCTTAAGTATTTATTCCTAAAATGTTGAATCTAAAATTTAGAAAATTAATTTTCCATCAATCCAAATACAAACTACTTTACATTTCGGTTGGCACCCTATGGGTAGCCGGTATAAAAAAAGTGCTTCGACGTAGGTTCTAGTTCAAATAATAGAAATTCACTTTTTGGGGGGGCAGACAGATGAAAGGGGATGGGGATGGGGATGGGGAAATGCAGCGGGTATTAGTCAAGACTGTCGCAAGTGTCGGCTGACATTAACCAAGATTTGTGGCACCCTATAGCCGAGGTGCTAGTCCAGCTTTGCAGCATTTAATTAAAAAAGTTCACTTCCCCTTTCCCTTGGCACTCTCCTCCCCTGCCCCTGTGCAATTAGCGAGTCTCCTGCTGAGCTATGACCTTTCGCTCGGAAGGGGGCAGACTAATAAATGTTTATGCGCATTTGCCATATGCTTGGCCAAGACCGAAACGAACTACCAAGACCGAAGGTGACATTGTGTGAGGTGCAAATAATGAATGAGACGATGCAGTACACGGGGTATTAAAATTGCATTACGTATACGAAGCGTTTCAGCATCAACATTTTCAGGCAGGCACTGTAAATGCTGATGTAAACTCTTTGTTGCAGGCAACAAACAATAGTAATACAGACAAACACAAAGACACAGACAGCAAAAGAAAGAGTGGGGAGGAGGCAGGAATGGAGGGGGAGAGGAAGATGAAGTCAGCAGAGGACTCCGCTGCCTTAAATATGCAAAGAAAAGCTGCACACAGAAGACACAAGAGCCGTGCTGGGAAAGCCACCCACCTATGCATAAATAATGAGCGCACACACGCGTTCACACACACACACACATACACAGGTATACTGTCGTTAAAAGCGTCAGTGTAATAGCAAAAGTAATGGCTAAAGTGCAATTGTGAGTTCAAGTAAATAAAAACTATTCAAATATGCAAAACACAATTGAAAATTCAGCAAGAGGAGGCGGCAAGCTAGTGTCTCTGTGTGCGTGTGTCTGTGTGTGTTTGTTGTTTGTTTGTCGGCGTGTGTCTTTGCAGCACAAGTGCATAAATTTACTTGTTAAATCCTGATTGATATGTCAGCGTGGATCAGGGGCCACGCCCACGTTGAGCTTTGCTTTCAGTAGCTACTAAACAAAATTATTGTTGCACTTCAATAGTTTCACCCCACACACGCCACACTCCTCTCCCCAGCACTACCACTCCCGCACTCCCAACCATATCCTGTTGCTGAACATGTATGCAAAGTGTAATAGGAAAAGTCGGTAAAGAGTGCATTATGTGTAAGGGAGCAGAAAAGAGAGAGCTTTATGTTTATAATGTACAATGCCAATTTTGGATGCAAAAAGAACAATTAAAATCAAAATTTGTGTAAGGATTTTATATATGTTCAAAACACTGAATGAAAATCTCTTTGCTGCCTCTCCTTCTTGGCATTATACACAATAAATTATAATATTTGTACCCTTTCAGAGGTTTTATTAATTAGGGACAGAAGTTTGCAACGTACCTTAGGAGACATCTCCGACCCTTTAAGTTTTGCTTTAACATCAACAGGAAAGTCAAACTAGTCATGAACATCTGATCGTCAGTCCGTCGGTATGTTGCAAGGCAATCTAGAATTTAAGAATTATCTATTGTAGATAAAACTTGACACCCACGGTTTTTTTTTGCCGTACGCTGCAAAAAGGCGGAACAGTGCCTCAGTGGGATGCCCGTAGACAAATGTTTCGGTGTAGTTAATACATATACATATGTTAAATACATGCTTACAAATTGTTCACGACTGATAGCGCTCGCGCTTCGAGCTCGCCTGCATCCCTTATTAACTTGGTATTAGTATTATCCAACTTTCTTAAATAACTTCTGATTTCATTGTTCGATCTGATTGAAACTTGGGAATATGTATGTAAATACTTCTACAAGCTTAGTAAATCTTTGATTTGTGGGGGCGTGGTACCTAACATTGAAAATAAACTTGAACTGATTATAGAGGAACTTTCATACCAATATTGGTATCTGTAGTGTTTCTAAAAGCTGTAATCTGTGTATTTATCTGATCAGAATGGCAGACAGACAGACAATGACAATTAAAGTTGGCCAGTCATCGATGTACACTTTTATATTTCATTAAAATCGGACAACTATATCTTATAGCTTTCATAGGAAAAATAATGAAGAAATAAAGTTGCATATGTCCAGCGATTCGAATTATTATAGCTATCAATGAATACAAACAATAGTTCAGAAGATATGAACCAGCAAGAGCTATCTACGACTTGCCGAAAGTAGCTTTACTTTCTAGTTTCTTACAAATAAGTATTTTGAATTTAATTACGAGGGTCGTTTGATAAGTCCGTGACTTTTTGTATTTGCCGCGCACCTGCTCTAAATACAACACTGCTCCTGTCAGCAGTTATCGATTAACAGCTGACTGTAAAATTTTGAGAAAGCTGCGTTTCTTAGTTTGCGTTTTATAGGCATTGAAAGCAGACGATCTCGTGAATTTTAACGAAAATGGAAAAAAGTGAATTTTGTGTGCTAATTAAGCATTATTTTTTGCGTAAAAAATCCATCACCGAAACCAAGGAAAGACTTGATAAATATTATGGGGACTCTGCACCATCAATTTGATTGGTTAAGAAATGGTTTACTGAGTTCCGTTGTGGTCGTACCAGTACAAGTGATGCCGAACGTTCAGGTCGCCCAAAAGAGGTCGTCATGCCAGAAATCGTCGACAAAATCCATGGAATGATATTGGATGATCGGAGAATGAAAGTGCGTGAGGTAGCTGAGGCTGTAGGCATCTCAACTGAACGGGTACATCACATTTTACATGAATATTTGGACATGAAAAAGCTTTCCGCGCGATGGGTGCCGCGATTGCTCACACACGACCATAAGCGCAACCGTGTGACCATTTCAAAGGAGTGTTTGGCGATGTTCAACCGCAATCCAAACGAATTTTTGCGCCGTTTCGTTACCGTAGACGAAACATGGATCCACCACACCACACCAGAGACCAAAGAACAATCAAGACAGTGGGTTTCTCCGGGTGAACGTGCACCAAAGAAGGCCAAGGTGGGTCTGTCGGCCAACAAGGTCATGGCCACAGTTTTTTGGGATGCACAAGGTATCATTCACATCGATTACCTTGAAAAGGGTAAAACGATCACCGGCGAATATTATTCAGAGCTTTTGGACAGATTCGATATTGATTTGAAGCAGAAACGACCGCATTTGGCGAAAAAAAGTGCTGTTCCATCAGGACAATGCACGGGTGCACACGTGTGTAGTCAGCATGGCAAAATTTCATAAATTGGGCTACGAACTGCTACCCCATCCAGCATATTCTCCAGATTTAGCCCCCTGTGACTATTTTTTGTTTCCAAACATGAAGAAATGGCTCGGCGGTAAGAGATTCGGGTCAAATGAAGAGGTCATCACAGAAACAAACGACTATTTTGAGGGCCTTGAGAAAACCTATTATTTGGAAGGAATAAAAAAATTGGAAAATCGCTGGACTAAATGTATAGAGCTAAAAGGAGATTATGTTGAGAAATAAAACGCTTCTTTGACGAAAAAAATATATTTTATTCAAAAAGTCACGGACTTATCAAACGACCCTCGTATTAATAAAATCTAACCGTAGGTGGATTTTTCATAATAAATTATCTGTTCACTTTCTATATCTATCTATATCGAAATTAAAATTCCATGTTTATGGAATCTGGCAATCTCCAACGCTGCTATCAAGCCAAGTGACCGGTGAATATCTCCAAAGGTGTACAAAGTCAGCTCACCCGATAAAATGACGGCATCGATGCAGAAAAGTTCAAATTGATCAACTTTTGTTGAGTTCGACCCTCGAACAGCTACCGCTTAATGTTGACCAACGTGTGCACGCTCCATAATGACACTGACATCGAAGATGAGGAAAACGATGAAGGCGGTGGCGACGATGACATGGACAAGTGTAGGGCAGAGAGAGAGCCTGCAGTGCAGCAGCAATTACTATTCTACTTTGTTTCTAGTCTGACGCCTTGAAAGCAGCTTATTACGAAGCTTAGCCAGCGACAGCGACGCCTACAAAGCGTCAAGGATGTGCTGGCAAAAACGAGTAGAAGGATTATGGATGAACGCAAGAAAAAAGAGAAAAAACGACAGGGTGAAGGCAGATGAAGAAGAAGAAGAAGCCGCTGCGAATGTCAAGCAAAAAATAGCGCAAAGCCACTAACGATGCTGCTTTTTGTTGGCATTGTTGGTGGTTGCCGCTGCTGATGGCTGCTGTCGATGCGACGACGGCTGCTAAAGGGGTTAAGAGCGGTGGCAAAGGGGAGACGAGACGAGATGATGCAATGATTATAAAGCAACGTTAGTGGGCAAAAACTGTTTATGTTTGTGTGAGCACGAGTATCCGAGTATCTGAGTGTCAGTGTGTGTCTGCTAGTACATGTATGTAACAGGCAGAAGGATGAACGCACTGACAAAATAATTACAAAAGCTAGGGACACCAAATACAGCATGAAGATTCCTGTAGACCATTCGCAGATCAAGTTTATTTTCAATTTAGAATAACACGCCCACCGCCCCCGCAATCAAACAAACAAATATAAACAAAATTACGCGCGCTTTTTTTCTAAAGAAAGATAAAAGTGCCAGCTAATAACTGACAAAAGTTGAAATGCAATAGCAGAGTCATAAGCCGTTCAAAAAATTGTCAACGCCGTTTGTATGCAAAATCACCGGTTTCTTTTCGATCAACCCATTAGTACACGTATATTGGTGTGTTAAACTAAGTACATGTTTGTAGTTGCATTTTTTATATTTTAAGAAAGCTTTTTAATAAAGTTGTATATTATTATTAATATTATTTTATTTAAATAACTACTATAACGAACGAAATCCGCTAATTCAGTTTTATAAAAGTTTATTAATTAAACTTAATATAAAACGCCACGACTATATAACTATAAGTTATAAATTATGAAAATGAAAATTGCCCTTTATTTAGATTTAACTAGTTTGGATTTCAAGAAGAACGCGTAGACAATGCAAAAGCGAATAGACAAGTGTCGTAAGCATTAGACTAAGCGAGAGAGCAATAAGAATTTGCATGAATTTTTAGCGCTTTCGAAAATTTTTTGGCACGAATTAAAAATGCATATTGTGTCTTCTCACTTTGTCTAATGTCTCCACGCATGTTTAAATGCTTAATGTCATGTGTGTGTATATTTGTATAAATATATATTTACACACATTTTTCATTTTTTTTTTATAATACTTTACGGTTATTTATATTATATTTTCTTATTATATGAGAACTATTTATAAGTTTTAAAATCTTGGGATGTTCAAGTCTCGTGGAATGTTTTCGTTCCGAACTTACCACGGAGCTCCGGTGATAGTTCTGAGGATGTTTGATTGAGCTCGTTGAACGATGTCCATGTTGCTATTGCAGGTGTTTCCCCATAGCTGAGAGCCATAGGTCCAAATAGGTTTCAGTACAGAATTGTAGAGTAGTACTTTTTGGTCCAGACTTAGCGGGGACCGTGCGTTGATCAGCCAGTGCAGGGTGTTGGCTTTGAGTTTTAAGTGAGTTTTTTTGGATTCAATGTGATTGCGCCAAGTGAAACGTCTGTCAAAGTCTACTCCCAGGTATACTAGCTCTTGTGCTTTCGGTATCACTGTGTTGTTTAGCGAAAGTGATGGGCAATCCTGCTTGTGCTTGCTTTTTTGATCGTTGACTTCTATTCTCCAATCTGAGAGCCACTTCTCAACGTCCTCCAGGTAAAGAGCTAGTTGCGCTGATGTTTATATCGTTCACATGGAGCGGCTAAGAATGGCGGTGTCGTCGGCAAAAGTGGATGTTGTCACCCTTCTGCTTGTTGGTAGGTCAGCTGTGTATAAGAGGTATAGAGTTGGCCCAAGAACGCTGCAGGGGACCCCTGCTCCAATTGGATGGTCATTCGAAGTAGCAGTATTGCTTTTTACTGCAAAATTCCTTTTGTAAAGGTATGACTCAAGAAATTTGTGAGTGTATTTAGGTAGTTTTAGCTTGAATTTGTGCATAAGTTCGTCTAGCCAAACTCTGTCGAATGCTTGGGATACATCCACAAAAACAGCTGTACAGTATTGTCGATTCTCGAATGCGGTTCTTATTTCTGTTGTTATTCGGTTAACTTGTTCTATAGTTCCATGGTTTTCGCGAAATCCAAATTGATGTGCTGGTATTATGTTGTGAGCTCTAAGGTACGGGTTGAGTCGGGTCAGCAGGCTTTTTTCGAAAAGCTTTGAGAGACATGAAAGTGAGCCTATGGGTATGTACAACGAAGCAGATGTAGGATCCTTTCCGGAATTAGGAATCATTATGATGATTAATTTTTTTTCATCTGTCTGGGAAGTAATCAACTCCAGTTATGGCGTTGAAGAGCTGGGTTATGTAGCAAATGGCGCAGTAAGGTAGTTCAATGATCATTTTTGGGGTTCGGTTGTTTGTTTGTGTAGCTTGGGCTGGGGCGGTAGTCCAGATTTTAAGGCATTTGCAAACGTTACTTTGGTGTTAAAGGGGAGGGACCCGGAAGCAGTTCCCGAAGCTCTGGGAATTCTGGGTTTGTGTTTAATGGGACGAATGTGGGCATTCCTTGTTGGAATGTTTAATGTTGTGGTTCGTAGCTGGAAACGACTCTTCAGCTCCTTGTAAATTGGGCAGCCCCTGTAGATAGCTGTGTGGTTGCCACCACAGTTTCCGCTCCTTTTCTCGGGTGCGGGCAAATTCTTGACAGTTCGTACATTGTACAGCAGTCTTGCGCTTATGCGGCTCTTCTACTGTAGCTTTTTGTCTTTGTTAAGGATAATAAAAACATATTTAGCGGAAAATAGTTGTCTTCCGTTCTTGTTTGGACTTTAATTTCGTGGATTGTGCCCTTTACTAGTAGAGCTATGTAGAAATTATTCATTCCGATGAGGTCAACCAGTTGATTCACTAAAGCGCTTGAGCTCTTCTCACGGTGGGGGTTTTGGCTTCTTTTTTGTAATTTAAGTAGGCTCTAATGACAGGTCGCCAGTGTTCTCTGCCAGGAGCTTGAATCTATTGGTGTTTGTTCGCACTTCGCTAGATATTGAGTTATTATTTTCACGTGTAATTTTATGGTTTGTTCCCCGTTTTTATATTTTGAGGGCTTAATTTCCTCTTGATTGTGATGTAGCGAGGTTGTTTCGCGTTATTTAAAGACTCTGATATATTGCTCTGATTATTAAACTTTCACTACACTGCAAAGCGATTGCTTTTTGCGGAGCTCGGTTTAAACACCTCTGTCACTGTTGAAGCCAGACAAATAACCGCACACATTTACGTACGTCATAAAATAAGGGAAAGAAGAGCAACAATCGAGCAGCACGCAACAGTGGGATACCCTTCGACCTTCAAATTAATCAAAACACTGCAGAGCGCTGCCACCTTGCATGAATTTCGATACGTTGCCAATAATTTATCGCCGCAATTTCCTGCAAAGAGCAGTGTGAGCATTATATATCGGTATTTCTTTATATATTTTAAATGGGCCAATATCGATAACTCGCAATATATCGAATTATCAAAATCAATATTTATTTAATGCATTTTATGATTTTGTATTTTTTACTGACCCTAAAATATGAATTATTAAATAATAATTATATGTGCACGTAGGCATATTATGAATATTATGAATATGTAAGTTAACAACACTGTCGGAGCAGCATATTAGGATAAATATTATTAATAATATTAAATATTATATAAATATTATTAGAGTTAAATTGTTATTATTATAATATAAGCACATTGAATTGATAGAGCTAAGCTAGTTTTAGAGAAAGCATATGAATTGTTTAGTGTAAGTTTCTCGTATATTTGTATAAGCCGATCGGCAATTGCCGACGGCAAATTTGAGAGTGCGTGGCCAAGCTGTGGTCACCGCTCGAATTAGTATTGAATATTCTGTGAAGCCAGCAGCAATTAAAGTTGTATATTATAAATCGAACCACCGCGTCTGACATTTTTTGTTTTGTTAATAACTTATTGTAGTTCGCTAAAAACGCTTAGCGAATTTTCAAACACGCTTCACCAAAAGCTCATAAAGAAAAGCTTAGGTCAGCCTCTGCATTATTTCCTGCACGCGCCAACCTAAAGTAAACTAAATCATAACAAAATTAATATTAACAGAGCATTGAACTGCAGTTGCAAAACAGTTTACACGGGCACCTGCAATTCCTACTAAATATTATCCACAACAGGAAATGGCCAAGCAGTTCACACGGGCACATGCAATTTCTACGAAATATTGACAACAACAGGAAATGGCCAAATTTATTAAGAAGTCATCAGCAGAACTGCAATTAACCAATTACAGCCGACTGCACAACTGACAAACTGTTGTCAAACTTTGATTCGTCGCTGCCACCGTCGCTGCACCAGCGCTGCCACCATCGCTGCCACCGCTACACAAAAGTCTGATTCACAAAAGGCCAGATTAGGGAATTAGAGTAGAACCTCAATTTGAATTTGAATTTGAATCCAATCAATAAAGTTGCAAAGTTGCATTAATAACCAAATAAATTAACTGGCGCCCGAGCGGTTTATAACATAAAAGAGCAAAAAGCCTCTAAGTGTTCGCGAATAAAAGAGCAAAAAGCCTCAACGCTCGCGTCGTGACGAAAAACAAAAAGTGTAAGTCGCGAATAACCGTGTTCCGTTAAATAAAAGGGAAGACTCCCACCCACAGTGGTGGCCCTAAAAGCAACGTAAAGGCAACTCATCGATTACAAAGACCAACGCCGTGCAAGGCCCGTCTCCACGGAACCTTCCGAAGGAAGTATCGCACCTGGATCCTCAGTAGATGCAGCAAACCGGACCAAATCCAGACGATCGGGAAGGATGGCAACAATAACCTACTTGTTAGATAGTTTTAAGAAAAATTTAAAAAAAATTCACAATCAAACAAAAACTTAAAAGAAAATTAGAAAATTAACAATTCAAATCAAACAAAACTTAAAAGAAAACTAGAAAATTAACGATACAAGTTAAGTAAATACTGTATACAGAATACTGTAGTATAACAATTTCCAACTTTGCGATTCCCTACGAGGATTTTCCTTTTTGACCAAAATATTTCGGAATTTCGTTGAATCACTTTCACTGGAAAAGAGCATATTTAACCACAAATCCTTTTGCGAACAAACACTTACGATTTTTATTTTTATAAGCCTGACATATAGTATTCTAAATTTTTTAAATTTCCGTGACCGTTAATGGCAAATCCTAATAACTTAATTAGACCCCCAATTCTTTCAGTAAACCAGACAGAACAAAATAGAGTCAATATGAACCAACAAGAACTTAACGCACACATTAGTAGAATAGTTTCAGAAGCCATCGCTTCTCAGGTTCCCCAATTAATCAGACAACAAAATAACCCGAATAGTGACTTCTTAGATGTACCAAACCAAATAATTCAACCTCAACATCGGGGAAATCTTAACGATTTAGATGAAATACCGGATGTAGTTAAAAGCATCCGAGAGTTCTCAGGCGACCGCGGAGAATTTAGTTCGTGGAAAAAGGGCGTAGATAGAATCATAGAGAACTACATGGCACTACAAGGCACTGCTAAATATTTCGGTATAATACATACCATAAGAAACAAAATTGTTGGCAATGCCGACACAGCCTTGGAATCCTATAACGTGCCACTAGACTGGAATGCTATTTCAAAGTGCTTAATAATGCAGAGCGATTTGAGTACATTAGAGTACCAATTGACAACCATTACTCAGGGTGTCAATCAAACAGTAGAGGAATTCCATCAGGTAGTTTATCGTCACCTGTCCTTACTACTGAATAAAGTTGGTTGTATGGAATTAGCACGCGAGTCAGAACAAATGATGACTAAGCTTTACAGAGATAAAGCTCTAGACACTTTTATTCGTGGATTGAGAGGAGACCTACCTCGCCTTCTTGGAATGAAAGAGCCTGAAGATCTACCTCAAGCTTTGCATCTGTGTTTGAAAATCGAGAACCAAACATATCGATCAAACTATGCTACAGGCAAAATTCAATCTACGGTCTTCCGACCAAACCAAAAACCAATACCAATGACTAGAACTCAATACTTGAATGATTCGACTCCCCGAGCACCTCAAAACATGCCTCAAAGAGCACTAATTGCTCAACATAGCAATATAGCAGACCAATGCACAACATGACATTCTTTAGCAACCAAGCACCAATACAACAACCGTACGTACAACAACCATACGCACAGCAACTATACGCAAGACAGCCGTTCACACCAAACCCAACTTTCGTACCGAATCGCCCCACGGCACCAAAACCGCTGCCCCATCCTGAGCCTATCGACGTGGACCCCAGCATCCGCACAAGACAAGTGAACTATATGAACAGACCACCGAACTTTGAAATGGGTAAACGACCAGGAAACCCCATTCCCCCTGTTCCACAGGATGACAACGACAACGTACTTTCAATATAAGTAACGAACAAAATAATGACACTACTATACCTAGTAGCAATGACCAGAACACAGAAAACGAACAAACAGAATATGAACAGTCAGCGTACAGCCAAACAGACTCAAACGAATACGGACAAACGTTAGACGAATACCAAGAACAATACGAGTACAGTTACGGGACCGATGTAGGACAAGAACAATACGCCGATCTGCATTTTTTAGAGTAAATAGCTCCTCCTTACCTTATTTTGAGGTGATAGTAGGAGGAGAAGTTTTGAGAATACTTATTGATACGGGATCTAATAGAAACTATATTAAACCTAGTTTAGTTAGTAACCCCGCTCCAATCGAGAAACCGTATCAAGTTGGAGGTAACGTTAAAATTACACACTATAAAATGGCACATCTGTTTAATATCCGAGATGTGCGTATTAAATTTTTTCTTTTGCCGACATTAAAATCTTTCGATGCCATTCTCGGCAACGACACTTTAAAACAACTTAAAGCAGTAATTCACACACATTCGAACTATATGATCATTAAGGACAACGTAAAAGTAATTATTAAAGAAAAAAAAATATGACTCAATTAACAATATTTGCCCCCGTACAGACCATTTGTCCGATCAACAAAAAAATAATTTAGAAAATTTACTTAAAAATTTTCCCAACTTATTCTCAAAACCAGACGAAAAATTGACGTACATTACTAACGTGACAGCAGAAATACGCACGAACAATGAAACACCTGTATATTCTAAATTCTACCAATATCCCATGTCTCTTAAAGACGAGGTTAATAAACAGATATAATAAACAGAACTATTGGCAAATGGTATTATACGACCATCTCGTTCTCCGTACAATTCACCTGTGTGGATTGTTCCCAAGAAGCTCGACGCTTCAAACGAAAAGAAATACCGAATGGTAATAGATTATAGGAAATTAAACAAAGTAACAATAGCCGATAAATACCCTATCCCCGAGATAAATGAAGTGCTTGCTTAATTGGGCAACAACAAACTTTTTTCCATTCTCGACTTAAAAAGCGGATTTCATCAAATAAAACTAAAGTCCACAGATATAGAGAAAACCGCTTTCTCTACACTTTTTGTGATTTGTATTGGTGATCGGCTATGTTTTTATTTTGCTCCGCTTATTTTATTTTTTTAAACTAGAAACTAACGTGATTTGCTATATTCATTGTGTTTTAAATTTGTGTACAGTGTCTGTGCTAACAAGTGAGATTCACGGGAGTCTGGCATAACTACTAAAATTGTGTTTAAAGTAGTTTTTATTCTTGTTTAACTGACGCGTCTTAAGAGTCTTGCTATTCTTTGTTTTTGTTCCTATTTCGCTCTCCCACGCTCATTCGCGCTTACATCGCTCTCTGAGAGGGCTGCGCTGTGCTAAGAGTTATAGTTGTGTTGTTGCTCTTTCTTGTTTTCGTGTCTCGCGCTCTCGCTCTCCCGCTTTATTACGCTCTCTGGTATACTAGTAGTGGTAATCAGCTGTGTATCATTAGATTTTTCTGCTTTCTTGCTCTTTTTTAACTTTTTCCTTTTGGAACTAATATTTTGTATTTCGCTTTAACATTCTTGTTTGATTTTTTGGTGTTCCCTACCATATTTCTTGTAGGCTTATTAGTCCGCAGTAAAAATGCTGGTGTGCTCTGCAACCTCTTGCAAATGCAAGGCCGATTCAAAGCCAGACTTTGTTTCTTGCTGGTTGTGTGATAAATTCTATCACATAAAATGCATCGGCTTAACAGCACGAATCAAAGACACCCTCAACAGCAATGATTCTGGCCTGAAATGGTCATGCGAAGTTTGTCGGGTGAAAGAACTGACTTTGAGTAAGATGCTTAGGGAGACCAAATTAAAATTTGAAAAGCTGCGTGCAGCATTTTCAAATCTCCAATCTGAATTTTCAGATATGGAAACTAAATTTACTAATTTCGAATGTTCCGATGAGCCTTCCGCACTTCCACCGGCAACTCCTTCAGGTATAACATCTCCAGTTATTGCCTACTTAACCCCCTCTACTTCTACGTCTCCTAACATTCCTCTAGCCGCCCCGGCTGTTTTGTGCGATCCACCACTTTTGATCGTCACCTCTCCAGTCGCGCCTTTATCCAAAAAGAATCTTCAAAATTCTTTTGATAACACTGCCGTCAATACGCAAACGGTTGTTTCAAACGTTAAATCGCTTGTCGCGGTTAAGCCTAAGAAACATGTTTTCGTTTCACGCCTTGCACCTGATACTTCGAAGAAGATGTAAAATCATTTATTCAATCAAAAATTTCTGTACCTAACATTGTAGTAGAAAAGTTTAAATTTAACTACACGCGAGATATCTCATCCTTCAAAATAAGTATACCTGCAGACAATTTTCAATCTGTTTGCAGCGGAGCCTTCTGGCCGCCTGACTTATATGTAAAAGAGTATTCTCCAAAACCAAAAAATCGAACTACGGTACCGCTTCCTTCAACTTCTCGCGCCTCTTCTTCTTCTAGTGGAGCATCAAAAAACCAGTAGAGATATCCCATCTTTATTTAGCTTATCAAAACGTTAGAGGCTTTAACTCTAAGCTCTCTAAATTGTTTATGAATAGTGTTTCGTTCGATCATCAAATTTTAATATTTACTGAAACCTGGTTAAAACCTGATGTAGATAACTGCTCAATTTTTCCTAATAAGTACACCTCCTTCAGATGTGACCGTTTATCACGAATTGGAGGTGGTGTTCTTATAGCTGTAAAGTCAGATCTTCCTTCCGAACTTGTTCCATTAGACCATGGTTCTTCCTTAGAATTTTTATGTGTTAAAATGACGATGTGTCAAATTTCAATTTACATTACCTGCTCGTATATTCCTCCCTCATCTGATATTTCTGTCTGCCTAGACCATCTTTCATCTATCCAATCTGTTGCCTCTAAACTATCTGATAGAGATTATCTGCTAGTTTTTGGTGATTTCAACTTACCAGAAGTTACTTGGTCATCTCAATCAGATATATTGGTGCCCTCTGTATTTAACTCTTTCTTAAATGGCCTTTCGGAGCTATCTCTTTATCAAATAAATACTGTTCCTAATTGTAGCGGTAGAATGCTTGATTTAATTTTCTCTTCTGACATTTTACTAAACACTATCTCTAGAATAAATCCCTTAGTTCTTCCTGAAGATCCCTATCATCCTACATTGTACCTGGTTCTAACTCTGCCAACCTCTATGCAAACTGCAACTGTTTCCCCTATAATAAAATCACGTTGTTTTCGTAGGACCGATTTCCAAAAATTGAATTGTTTAATTGTTGTTTTATTCCTCTATGAACTCATTTTTTGATCAATGTGTTCCTGTTACTTTTCCCGTAAAGTCAAATAGGCCTCCTTGGTTTTCACGTGAGGTAGTAAGGCTAAAAAATTTGAAATCGAGGTATTTTAAAAAGTTTAAATTAACTCGTAATCCTTCCGATTTTACACGTTATATTGCTGCAAGAGCAAACTTTATTGCTCTGAACGCAAATTGTTACAAAAAGTATTTGCGTCGCTGCCGTTTGCAGTTTGCTCAGGACCCAAAGCAGTTTTATAACTTTGTTAACTTAAAACGTAAATCAAGTAGATTTCCTCCCTCTCTATCATACGAAAATAAGGAAGCAACTAATGATCAGGCAGCTGCCGATTTGTTTGCAGACTTTTTTCAATCAACTTATTTAACAGAACCTTAAAGTTCCCCTTTACATCCATACCCTTATAGTATAGAAAATTTTAACACTGTCTTCTGTCCTTCTATCGACAAAACCTCTCTACTAATTGATCTTAAATCGATAAAACCCGTTTTTTCTCCTGGCCCTGACGGAATTCCAGCATGCGTACTTATATTTTGTGCTGATTCGATTTTGAATCCAATTCATAAGCTATTTGACTTGTCACTATCCAATAGTTATTTCCCACCTATTTGGAAAAACTCTTTTTCCATTCCTCTTCACAAAAGTGGTTCTAACCATGATGTGAAGAACTATAGATGTACTTCCAAGTTGTCCGCAATTCCTAAGATTTTTGAAAAAAATTTTACGGCCCAGTTAACTTTTATGTGTAAATCTATAATTTCACCCCATCAACATGGGTTTATAAAGGCAAGATCAACAGCTACTAATCTTTTAGAATTCTCATCTCACCTCAATCTAGGATTTCGGAACAAAATGCAAACTGATGTTGTCTATACTGACTTCAGTAAAGCATTTGACTCCGTAAATCATAATCTCTTAATTCATAAGTTAAATTTGATTGGGTTTCCTCAAAAGCTCCTTCTGTGGATATCCGATTATTTAACTAACAGGTCTCAACGAGTTCTTTTTAAAGAATGTCTCTCTAAGCCGATCTTAGTTACTTCTGGTGTTCCTCAGGGCAGCCACCTTGGACCATTGCTATTTAACCTTTTTATTGACGATCTTCCTTCAATACTCCTTCACTCTAACATTCTTATGTATGCTGATGATGTGAAACTCCGTTTGACACACAATGATCCAGCAAATAACCTTCTTCAAACAGATCTTGATTTGTTTTTTGAATGGTGCAGCCATAATCTGCTGCATCTTAACTGTTTGAAGTGCAAGGTTATGTCATTTTACAGATGTAACTATCATGTCATCGATTACAATCTTAACCTAACCCCACTCTTAAGAATATCTGAAGTAGCTGATTTAGGTATCCTCTTTGATTATAAATTGAAATTTGATCGTCACATTACACAAATTGTCAATAAGGCATTTCGACTACTCGGGTTCATCAAAAGATGGGCCAAAGAATTCGAGGATCCTTACACGACAAAGTTGCTTTTCACTTCTCTTGTTCGTCCAACTCTTGAATATGGGTCTTGCGTGTGGTCGCCGCAATACCATATTCACCAAGATAGAATTGAGTCTGTTCAAAAGCAGTTTCTACTCTTTGCCTTGCGCAGTTTTAATTGGGTTCCGGGTGTAGACTTACCACCATACTCTAGTAGACTCCTTCTAATTAACCTTCCTTCCTTAACTAACCTTCGTATTATGTTAGGCGTTATGTTTATTGTAAAGCTAATAAAGTACAATATAGATTCCCCTACTCTGCTTACTCAACTTAATTTCTGTATTCCTTCTAGAGTTACTCGTTATTTTATGCCACTATCCTTGGCCTTTTGTAATACTAACTATAGCTTGCATGATCCCTTCCGAGTTTTCTGTGCTCACTACAACAGACTGTCTAGAGTTTTCAACTCCGAGTCCTCCCTTTACTCTGTTAAACTGTCTATCCTCAATCAATTAACACTACATGCTAACAACTAATATTAATCTACCGATCTGATTGGGTTTTACTGGGTTTTCCCCAATCCTTTGCAGCAAATGTTGGATCGAGAATTCTTGTTTTGTTATCCCCAGCTTAAATTTAAAAATATATACTCTTAATTAATTTTAATTCTAAACTTTTTGCAAAATTTTAATTTCAAATTCTAAATTATTTTCTTTTTTTTTTTTAAAAAAAACCTTCAATTTTAATTTGATGTAATCTAATTTTTAATTTTAATTTTAAGTCGACTGTTTTAGTTGACGTTATATAAATAAATAAATAAATAATGCCAAATATGAGTTCACACGCCTTCCCTTCGGTCTTAAAAATGCTTCATCCATTTTCCAACGAGCACTAGACGATATACTACGTGAACATATAGGGAAAATTTGTTATATCTATATCGATGATATAATTGTTTTTAGCCAAGATGAAAAATCCCATCTTGAAAACTTGAATACCATATTCGATACCCTATATAGAGCCAATATTAAATGTCAACTCGATAAATGCGAGTTTCTCAAGAGTAAAGTTGAATTTCTAGGTTTCGTAATATCCGATAAAGGTATTGAAACCAACCCTGACAAAGTCTCGGCAATAGCTAATTTTCCTACCCCAAGGACAATAAGAGAACTCAGATAATTTTTAGGCTTATCAGGATACTATAGGAGATTTATAAGGGATTACGCAAAACTTGCTAAACCACTCACCATACTGTTAAGAGGTGAAGATGGACACGTAAGCAAGAAAGCAGCATTAACTAAAGCAATAAGCTTCAACCAAGAAGCCATAGACGCATTTAGGAAACTAAAAAATTCGTTAATATCAGAAGATGTGATACTTAAATACCCCGATTTTAAAAGAAAATTCCACCTCACTAACGATGCATCAAACTATGCTTTTGGTGCAGTTCTCTCACAGAACAGTCAACCTATCTCATTCATCTCACGAACCCTCTCCAAAGCTGAAGAAAATTATGCAGCTAACGAGAAAGAGATGTTGGCCATTATATGGGCCTTTAAAGCGTTACGTAACTATCTATACGGTAAAGCCAAAGTGAAAATATTCACTGATCACCAACCGCTTACACACTCATTGAGTAGTTGGAATGGCAACGCTAGAATCAAGAGATGGAAATCTCACTTAGAAGAATACGACTACGAGTTACTCTACAAACCAAGAAAAGACAATGTAGTAACAGATGCATTGTCTCGCATTTCAAATTTAGGTCAGATAAACTCAGTATCCACTCAACATAGCGACGAGAGTTCAAGCCATAACCTCATCCCTAGTATAGAAGTACCCATTAACGCATTTAAAAATCAAATCTTCATCCATAAAGCAAACAGCAACGACTACAAATTTAGCATACCTTTCCCTATGTTTCATAGACATTACATATACTTACAAACTTACGAACTTGACGAACTTATACTAATACTTCGGAAATACCTTAACCCATCCGTTATTAACGGAATAAAAACTTCTGAAGATATCATGGGGAAAATACAATCAATATAACCAGATAACTTTAGTAAAGTTAAAATTCACTTTACTCAATGTAAAGTTGCCGACCTCACCAATGAATCAGAGCAAGAAGAGGAGATACTTAAAGTCCACAATAGAGCCCATAGAAATGCTACGGAAAATAAAATTCAATTGTCCGAAAAATTTTACTTTCCCCAAATGAAGAAAAAAATAGAAAATTTGGTAAAACAATGCAAAGTTTGCAAGGAAGAAAAATACGATAGACATCCGACTAACCCCGTTTTAAAGCAAACTCCTATTCCGGAATACCCCGGACAAATTATCCACATCGATATCTATTCTACAGAAAAGAAATTAGTTCTAACTGCCATAGACAAGTTCTCTAAATTAGCGTAGGTCAAAATAATAAAGTCCAAAGCAATAGAAGACATAAGAAACCCTCTAAGAGAGATTATTTTCTACTATGGCGTCCCCAAATATGTTGTCATGGACAACGAAAAGTCTTTAAATTCACATTCCATAACTTTTATGCTCAAAGACCAACTCAATATAGATATTTTTCAAGCATCACCCCACAAAAGCACTGTAAACGGCCAGGTCGAAAGATTCCATTCGACACTCTCTGAAATAATGAGATGTATTAAGAAAGATGGAACCCACAGAAACTTTCCAGAATTACTAGAAAGAGCAGTGTACGAATATAAATATTCATTCTGTAACAAAGAAAAGACCACTTGAAGTGTTCTTTGGTTGAACAGTATCAACTAACCCCGAAGCCTACGAACAAACCAGACTCGACAATATAGACAGACTTATAGACCATCAGAAAAAGGTCCTCGAATACCATAACCAGAAACGTAACGCATTAAAAAACTACAACGTAAGTGACGAAATTTATGTTAAGATAAACACACGACTTGGTTCTAAATTATCAGCAAGATATAAAAAAGAAATAGTTAAAGTTAACAAGAATACTACAGTTGTAACAGAATCAGGAAAGAAAATACACAAAAGTAACATCCGAAATAACTAAATTTATGTTATTCTTTTAGGACATTAATGCTATGCACCATAACAATAGCGCATGGACTTCTAGACATTACCAACTATACCGACGTACAGACTGCAGTAATAAATAAAGGGAAAATTCAAACATCCACCACAAGAATAATTCATGTTATAGATATAAACAACATTACAAACACTTTAAATACCTTAGCTTCATACGTAGATAACGAACTAAAACATTCAAACAGTTACCACACTATAAAACACGAATTGGTTCAAACATTCTCTATTCTCCAAATATTATCCCCCACACTACATAATAGAAACACTAAAGCAATCAATTTTATAGGAACCGCATGGAAGTACATTGCCGGTACTCCAGACCACGACGACTTAATTTTACTCCAAGATAATATGAACGATCTAATTAACAATAGCAACAAACAAATTTTAATTAACAATCAATTTCAAGAAAGACTAAATCACATAATTTAATTAACTAATTCTTTATCAAACTCTATCAGAAAAGACAGCTATGTTAACACAGAAATTACGTTTAACTTGCAAAATCAAATCAGGCTCGTCAAAGAAGAAATCATAAATGTTAAGTACGCTATTCAATGGGCTAAGCTAAATGTAATAAATACATTCTTATTAAATGAAAAAGAAATAATTGAAATAGATAAAATATTCAAAGAAAGCAATATGCGATTACTATCCATAGAAGAAATGTTAGAATTTTCCGATGTAACTATATTAAATAACAAAACAACAATTTTATATATAATTAAAGTCCCAAATTTAAAAAAACTATATACGAAAACACATTTATCAAAAAGAACACAATTGTAAACATAAAATTTCAAGAAACATTTTTTAATAATGGAAATATGTTTGGCATAAAAAATAAATGTAAAACTTATCATAAGATTAAAATTTGTAACAAGAATAATATTGTAAACATTAGCAATAGTACTTGTCTACCTAAGCTTCTGATAGGAGAGAAAGGGTTATGTGAATTCAGCAATGCAGACCACATCGAAACAATAGAGAAAATAAGCAGCGGTCTTATTGTATAATGGTTAACAACTACAATGACACACTAGAGCGGAACAACAAAATGCCGAAACTGGAAGGAACATACGTCATCAAATTCTTCAACGAGACACTAACCATCAATGGAAAAGAGTTCAACAACGTTGAGACGAAGCCCATACAATCATTACGGCCCATGATCCAAATAACCTCTGAAGAGAAAGAACGAATCAAAATACTATCTCTCAACGCTCTGGAAAGTTTACATATTAACAACACCAAACGTTTGGCAGAATTGGAAACAGATAGCAACTACAACAAATGCTACGTCATCCTTCTCTTAAACTAAAACTAACTCATAACAAAATTAATATTAACAGAGCATTGAACTGCAGTTGCAAAACAGTTCACACGGGCACCTGCAATTCCTACTAAATATTATCCACAACAGGAAATGGCCAAGCAGTTCACACGGGCACATGCAATTCCTACGAAATATTGACAACAACAGGAAATGGCCAAATTTATTAAGAAGTCATCAGCAGAACTGCAATTAACCAATTACAGCCGACTGCACAACTGACAAACTGTTGTCAAACTTTGATTCGTCGCTGCCACCGTCGCTGCACCAGCGCTGTCACCATCGCTGCCACCGCTACACCAAAGTCTGATTCTGAATTAGAGTAGAACCTCAATTTAGTCTTAACTTTGAATCCAATCAATAAAGTTGCAAAAATAAGTTTGTAAAATGTATTTTTTTATTTTCATTAATAAACAAATAAATTAACTTGTACACACGAATGTAAATACAATACTTGCTTGTGTACACAAATTAGGCAGTATGAGAATGAGACAATATATGTATGCACATCCTTTTTTGATAATTGAGATATGCAAGGAAAAGACGAATCGAGTAACAACTCGCGCTAAGCGCTCGCAACGTTTGTCCCTGTCTTTCCTGCACAAGTAATATACCTATGACGTCATCGAAGGGAATAAAACTTACAAAATATATGAAATTAAATACATCAAAATATATATGTATTGTATATCAATATATAAAATAATAATAAATAAATATGAAAACATTTTGGTGGCTGCATCGAGGTCAAGATCAAGTAAAATAAATATTTTCGTATGTATTTTGGTTACACTGCGGTAACCGGGCTAAAAACACGCTTTATACAAAACCTCTGGCTGTTTTTATTGTCATTGTTCTTGGGTGTTTTGAGTTATAGTTTATAAGTCTTCCAGAAGCCATCGGTTTCTTATACCATTTAAGTTTTAATTTTCCCCCTTCTCTATTAATTATGACAAAGAAACTTGCGATTTTAAAAAATTCATGGACTACTTTGTTTGTCGGAATGAAAATGTGCGTAATAGGCAGAAGGATGCACCTTCGACCCCATATATTCTGAATTAGTATTAACAGACGAGTCGATTGAGCTATGTCGGTCTGTTCGTCTGTCTGTCTGTATGTTAGCCTATATCTCACAAACTATGTAAGCAAGAGCCACCAAATTATAATATGTAACTACGTTCGTGTATATTGCAATGTCTTAAAGTTTTTTTATGAAATTGCGACACGCCTCTTACCGCCTCTTGAAATCAGTAATAACTGTATAGTATCAACAATATTAACTCAACAACCAAAGTTGAATATCACACATGACAAAAACCTTGCCACGAGCGTTATGTGAAAATTTCATTTAAATCGGACTATAAAGTAAGATATGATAAGAATTAAATTCGTTTTGAACATATATAGTGACATATTCATTCTCCATATGAATTATTTAAACTTCATTCTTCATAACTTAAACCAATCTTTTGAAAAGCTTCACTCTTCAAAAGCCTCAGTTCATTCTCCATACGAAAACTTAAACCGATCTTTTGGAAAGCTTCACTCTTCAAAAGCCTCAGTTCATTCTCCATACGAAAACTTAAACCGATCTTTTGGAAAGCTTCACTCTTCAAAAGCCTCATCATAAAAGTTCTCTCAAGACACCAAACGATAAGAAGCTTAAGTCACTGATAAACAAAGATGTAAAGCTCTGTAGAACTTTAAGGTTTGCTGGTCCATAAAAATAATTCTGTCAGTCAGTTTATGAGTAACTCTGGTGTAATAAGTAACGAATCCATCAAATAAAAATTATAAAATAAAAAATATAATTTTTTTTTATTTTGATGAACACCTAAATACTTAATTGGCGCAGCCGGTAGGATGTTAGTTATTGATGAGGCAAAAATTAATCCAAGCCTTTAACTATCATTCGCAAAAGAACTCACGTGAATCGCGACGGCAACTTCAGTGACATTAGTTGAAAGTATAAACCCAACAGTGTTCAAGCCGAGAAGTGATTGTGAAAAAAAAAAAAAATAAAACTTAAACAGTAGCCCACTTAAACAAATACAGGTGTGACCGCTACATAAGTTAAATCCAACAATCAGTGAAGTGAACAGGAACAGTAGCCCGCTTAAACAAAACAAGTGTGACCGCTACATAAATCCAACCCCACAAATTGTGAAGTGAACAAGAACAGTAGCCCGCATAAACAAAACAAGTGTGACCGCTACAAAACAAAAAACGTTCAAAAAGAAAATTAATCAAAAATGGCATTATCAAAGTGCCGCAGTTCTGTGGAGAGCCAAACAGCCTCAGTTCGTTTATCAGACGAATTGAATACCTGCTCAACCTATACCCGACGAATGACCCTCTTCAGAAAGCCATCATATATGGAGCCATCGAACTACAGGTCATCGGAGATGCTGAGAAGGTCTGACAACTCCGATTTCACAACGAATGGTCAACCCTAAAGGAAGCTCTGATCGTCGAATTTAAAACTCAAACCCCCCTGGAGGAACTTTTGCGACGTTTGTATTGCACGCCCTACAAAGGTAATTAACGACTATTTTGTGAAGAATTAGAAAATAAGTCAACTATTATTATTAATAAGTTAGCCTTAGAAAACAACCAAAATAACACATTAGTTTATTCACAAGCAATGGCAACTACAATAAAAAATACTATTCAACGCTCACTCCCTGATAGGTTGTTCATGACCCTAGCGAGGCATGACATTTCAACTATCCAAAAGTTAAGACAAATTGCCCAACAAGAAGGTCTTTACGAAGACCCAATTTCTAAGAAATCAAATTACTGTCCAAAACTTAATACAAACTCACTAAATTTAAACACTAATACCAACACAAATAAAAACAAAAACTCTCATATCAATCAACAATTCGCGACCCCCTTCAACCCATTAATAAATCCCACGCAGATCCAAAACCCACATGTAAACAACCAAACCCCTCATAAACAAGCTTTTCCGTCTAGACAACAACAATTCGATCAGAACAGACCATTGTTTAATGAACTCAGAACAGACTTAATTCGCGACCGACAGAACGACACCCGAAACTATTATCAGTCCCTCCAACAACCAAGAGTGCCGAATAAGCGTTTTAGAGAAGGCAGCGGACAATCACGTATGGAGACAAATGAAAGTCACCATCAATACGTGTTAGATTACAATAACATTGCTGACCAAGATAATAACAACGACGAACAGTTCCACGACGATCAATTACAAAACACACAAAACGAGACGTATACAAATCAGCAAATTCAACAAGCCGAAAATTTTCCAATACCACCCTGGGAACCCACCAATACATAGAGATCATGTTTAATAATCACAGATACCGATGCATAGTCGACACTGGTTCATCAATAAACATGATGAACCCAAACTTTTTCAATCTTCAAGTTCATGATAAACAAATAGTTGTCAGAAGTATGACAGGCTATTCAAAACTAAATAAATTCGTAAATCTTCCGGCCAATGGGCTTTTTCAGCAATCGCAGAAATTTTACATTCATTCATTTTCACCATTTTATGACATTCTATTAGGAAGGAAAGTACTAATGGAAAACAACGGTTGTATAGATTATTTTAGAAAAGAAACAATTATCAATGGAAGGTCATTCCTTCTTGAACTTGAACTTGAACTTTCTGACGGAAATTCGTCAAAAAATTTTGAAGCAATTTAAACAATGAAGATAAACATAGACTAACACAATTACTAAAAGAATTCAAAGACATCCAGTATTCTGATAAGGAAAACCTAACTTTTACAAGCATCAAACGCCATGAAATCAAAACAGTTCACGAAAACCCAGTGTATAAAAGACCCTATTCATATCCTTTTGCTTATGAAGCAGAAGTTAACAAACAAATTGAGGAAATGCTACAACAAGGCATTATACGCGAAAACGAGTCTCCCTATTGCAGTCCCTTATGGATTGTTCCCAAAAAGATAGACGCATCTGGCAAACCAAAATTCAGGTTAGTCGTCGACTATCGAAACCTAAATGAAATAACTATTAACGATAAATTCCCAATCCCGAAATATTAGGCAAGTTAGGAAAATGTCAATACTTCACAACAATCGACTTAGCGAAGGGTTTTCACCAAATTGAAATGGACCCTAAATGCATACCAAAAACTGCATTCTCAACTAAACACGGTCACTACGAGTATACTCGCATGCCATTTGGTTTGAAAAATGCCCCAGCAACATTCCAACGTTGCATGAACTTCGTTCTTAAAGACCTCATTAACAAACATTGCCTCGTATATTTAGATGATGTTATCATCTACTCAACATCCCCTACTGAACACCTGAACTCACTGAAGAAAGTTTTTCAGAAACTTAAAGAGGCAAATCTTAAGCTCCAGTTAGACAAATGCGAGTTTTTAAAAAACAAACAACATTCCTAGGTCATACCATAAGTCCAGATGGTATACGACCCAACAAAGAAAAAGTAAAAGCGATTGAAATATTTCCTATTCCAAAAACCTCTAAAGAAATTAAATCATTTACCGCAAGTTCATTCCAGATTTTGCCAAAATCGCAAAACCTCTCTTTTTAAAAAAAGGAGCCAAAATAAATACAAAAGACGAAGCGTATATTAAATCCTTCGAAAAGTTAAAAACCCTTATCATGAACGCGCACATCCTCATTTGCCCTGACTTTACAAAAACATTTCAAGTTACTACTGACGCCAGCAATTTCGCCATTGGAGCCGTGTTATCACAAGATAATAAACCAATTAGTTTCGCAAGCAGAACATTAAACGACCACGAACAGAATTACAGTACAATAGAAAAAGAATTATTGGCAATTGTTTGGGCAACCAAATACTTCCGCCCATATTTATATGGAGTCCCTTTTGAAATATTAAGTGATCATAAACCCCTTGTCTGGCTAAATAATATAAAAGAACCCAATATGAAATTACAACGTTGGCGAATCAAACTTAGTGAATACAATTTTAAAATAAAATATTTGGAAGGAAAACTAAATCATGTAGCAGATGCTTTATCTCGAGTTAAAATTGAAGAAAATATGGTAGGTGAAGAAGAAGATATTTCAACAGCAGCAACAATACATAGTGCATCAGAAAGTAACGAAACTTATATTCAAATCACTGAGAAACCCATAAACTATTTCAAAAGAAATTAAATCATTAAAGATTCCATAGACCAAGATTCCATAGACCAAGTAGACATATCAAAATATTTCACTAAAACTAAAATCACCATAAAATATACTGAAATGACTCTCCCAATAGCAAAAGACTTCTTAATAAAATACTTTCTTAACCATACTAGCGTAATTTACATAGACAATGACAGTGATTTTTCCGTTCTTCAAAATGCATACCATGAAACTATTAACCCACATAGTAACGTAAAAATCTTAAAAAGTATAATTAAACTAAAGGACATTAACTCTTACGCTGAATTCAAGGAATTCATTATTTCTCAACACCTGAAATTACTGCACCCTGGTATCGAAAAAATGACACGACTCTTTAAAGAAACTCACTATTTTCCTGACTATAATAAATTAATTCAAAATATCATTAATGATTGCGAAGTCTGCAATCTCGCAAAAACAGAACACAGACCAACAAAACTTGCTTTTGAGATAACCCCAGAGACAAATAACCCAAGAGAACTTTACGTAATTGACTTTTATGCTATTGACAATGAGCAATATTTATCCTGTATTGACGTTTATTCAAAATTCGCATCACTTATAAAAACAAATAGTAGAGATTGGCTAGAAGCCAAAAGAGCCCTTACTAGAATATTTAACGACATGGGAAAACCACAAAAAATTAAAGCAGACAAAGACTCAGCATTCATGAGCAACTCTCTAAAGATTTGGCTAAATAACGAAGAAATACAATTAGATATCACCACAAGCAAAACAGGAATAGCAGATGTAGAACGTCTTCACAAAACAATAAATGAAAAGATTCGCATTATCAACACTGAAAATAATAGAGAAAATAGGGAAACAAGAATAGAAACAATTTTATACACATACAACCATAAAACCAAACACAATACAACCGGACAAATACCAGCTTACATACTACTCTACGCAGGCACACCTACCTATGACTCTCAGAAAATTAAAGAAAACAAAATTAACAAGCTTAATGAGAACCGACAAATTTACGAAGTTGACACAAAGTATAGACAAGCCCCTATAACGCGCTCGAAATCCAAAACCCCTTTAGGAAAACAGGCAGAATTGAACAACTAGACGAAAAACATAACAACGAAAATAATCGAGGCCAAAATGTTACACACTATAAAAGTAAATTTAAAAAGAAAAAAAATGTTAATAACAGCAAATATTTACAGCCGACCGACACCCAATCATCGGACTCATAATTATTATAATGACTCTTATGATGACACAAACTACAGCAGGAACAATCGAAGTAAACCCTATTGAAAACAATCAGGGATTCATTCTATTTGAATCAGGAACGATACAACTCCCTATTACTTTCATGCACCACTGTCTTACAGTTAACATAACACAAATTGAAGAAACATTTAGCACTCTTATTAAAGAAAGCCAGAAATTTAATAACCTAACACAAATAAATTACCTAATTGAAAAAATGAAAAGGGAAATGAACGGAATACGTATAACAAAACGCAATAAACGAGGACTGTTCAACTTTGTAGGCTCTACTTACAAATACCTTTTCGGTACACTAGACGAAGACGACAGAACAAATTTTGAACACCAAATTTCATCCCTATCCCAAAGCACTGTTCAGATTAGCAGTCTAAATCACGTTATTGATAACCTTAATAACGGTATTCAAATGATAAACACCCACTCAGAATCTATAAAAAAGGAACAAAAAATATCCCTTTTAATATTTAATATCGAACACTTTACTGAGTACATTGAAGACATCGAAATGGGTTCACAATCAACTCGATTAGGAATATTCAATCCAAAACTTCTTAAGCACGACAACCTTGGTAACGTTAACTACAAAAATTTAATGGACATAAAAACTTCTGCCTGGTATAATACAGGTACTAACGAAATTTTCCTAATGTCTCATATCCCTACAAACACATTTGAACAGCCTACTTTCCTTATCACCCCTTACCCAGACAATAATGGACAAACTATTAACGAAAATTTAGAAGGCAAATTCTATCTACACAATAATAATGTTATAAATACACAAACAAAAAATATTATTAAAGACCATTGTATTGCTAGTATAATCAAACACGAAACACCAACGTGTACTTTCCAAAAATACCGTAAGCCATTTTTCATCCAACACATTAAGCCAAACATACTAATTACATGGAACATGACCAGAGAAAAACTTAACCAAAATTGTAACAATCAAGAAATTTATATTGAAAATAACAAAATTATAAAAATATTTAATTGTACAGCAGAGTTAAAAGAATTTTCAATATCAAATAATATGCATCAATATACAAATCTAATATTCACCGAGCATAATGTCACAAAAGTTGAACCTATGTCACATATTGAAATAAAAGAAATGATTATGCTAAACAATAAGAATTATACAATCTATAAAAATATATTAATAATCCTCATGTTTGTATTAGCTATAATATCTATATTTTACCTATACATTAAATGTAAAACAGCACCTCATAATATTGTAATATCATATCTAAGACCTAAAGCAAACAAATCAGTTGACAAAAATATTGAAACAGTTAAAGAAAATAATACTGAAATAGTAAAAACTGAAAATGCAATTCCACAATTATATCCAGAAGTAAAGGCTTGAGGACAAGCTAAAACCTAAAAGGTGGTGACATATTCATTCTCCATATGAATTTTTTAAACTTCATTCTTCATAACTTAAACCAATCTTTTGAAAAGCTTCACTCTTCAAAAGCCTCAGTTCATTCTCCATACGAAAACTTAAACCTCATCGTAAAAGTTCTCTCAAGACACCAAACGATAAGAAGCTTAAGTCACTGATAAACAAAGATGTAAAGCTCTGTAGAACTTTAAGGTTTGCTGGTCCATAAAAATAATTCTGTCAGTCAGTTTATGAGTAACTCTGGTGTAATAAGTAACGAATCCATCAAATAAAAATTATAAAATAAAAAATATAATTTTTTTTTATTTTGATGAACACCTAAATACTTAATAATATATACATATAGTACACAGATACACAAAAGTAAAACATTGTATGTGCTATCGGCCGGCGGTAACAGAAAAAGTTTACCATGCAACCGTGAAGATTAAGCAAAAGAAGAGCCAATAGCTGTTTCGTCAGATTGGCGGACGGAATTTTGTAGGCTTGTGTGTGTTGAGGCGCAAGTTCGATTCCCATGTGCGACTGCGTTGCATTCGTTTTCCATTTTTATACATTTGGCCATTGAAAATGGTCAAAAAAGGGTATACTAACTTTGTGCAAATGTAACGTTCTGCTTTAGTATATATATAGATAAATATTATATGAACTTATCCTCCAAATTGCAATCCGATCGGACAATAAACACTGAAGTTATTAGATAAACCATTTCGACCCTTCGACTAGCAAAGAAGTTGTCGATGACGTCAAAACTAAATTACTTGCGTAAGAAAAGGACAAATAATACGAGCGCGAAGCGCGAGCTGTTTCTCGACTCTTCTTTTCCATGCACATGTCAATTACCGAAAATACATGTGCATAAATATATACTAATACTCAACCAATAGGTGGCGTGGTAAATGAATATGAATGTATGCAAGTATTTACATGCTTGTGTACATATTCATAATATTCATAATATGCTTACGTGCACATATGATTATTATTTAATAATAATTCATATTTTAGGGTCAGTAAAAAATACAAAACTATAAAATGCAATTAAATAAATATTAATTTTGATTACTCGATATATTGCAAGTTATCGATATTGGCAATTCAAAATTTATAAAGAAATACCGATATAAACTGTTCACACCGCTTTTTGCAGTCTTGCGCTAGGAAAATTGCAGCGATAAATTATTGACAACGTATCGAAATTATAATATATAATATATATTTTTATTATACAATTAGATACTTTTTATAGCAACATACGTCCAAGGGTATCCCACTATCGCGTGGCGCTCGACTGTTGCACTCATTTCCGTTACATTTTGTCGTAGCAAAGAAATAAAGAAAACTCGTGGAGAACCTGCAGGTCTCGGTTAACGGGATACAAGTGATCTCTGCCGATACTGAAATACCTTGGTGTCCTGATTGATCGCAGACTCACGTTCAAGTATCAATTATGCAAGTCGAAAGGCAGCACTCTTGTCAGCTGCGCTGGCAAGACTTATGCCCAACGTGGGAGGACCCAGAATGCCTGCAAGGAAGCTGCTGGTGGCAGTGGCAAGTCAACACTGCTTTATGCCGCGCCAATCTGGAGCTGTGTCACCAACAAACGTTCGTTCACCAAAAGTGCGCGATCCGCAATATCCGAGGACGCAATTGTAGCTCTGGCAAGCATGCCTCAAATTGACCTAGAGATTAAGGCGCTTGGCCTAACACGTTATGGCATTACTCGGGAGGCCCATGGGTGGCTGCTTGGCGAATGGCAGGCCAGATGGCAATCGTCAGAACGTGGGAGGTGGACTAACCAGCTCATCCCTGAACTATCGGTATGGACAAAGTGCCAGCACAAAGTCCTTCACTACCACATCGACCCAGTTCCTCACGGATCATGGTTGTTTCCGTTCGTTTCTGTTTCGGTTCCGCAACGTAGGGCCACACCAGTGTCTTTTCAGCACAGACGCACTAGAAACAGCAGAACACGTTCTTCTGCACTGTGCCAGGTTTCAGGCGGAACGGAACCGGCTAGTGGCGCTGTCCGGAGACCCTCTCAGCTCAAGAGGCCTTTTGACAACAATGATGGCGGACAAGGAGGCATGGGAGCACACCGCACCATAATCGACATTATGAAGCGGGTCCGAGCTGATAAGCAGCCAGAGTACAAATGGCACTCGCAAGAGTAATGCCTAACATCGGGGGTCCAAGACAAGCTATACGATCACTCGTATCGCGTGTTACCCTATCGGTGTTAATGTACGCAGCCCCTATATGGGCAACAGCGCTAAAAAAGGCAACCTACGCCCGACACTATAACGCTGTAGTGAGACGTAGCTGCCAAAGAATCTGTAGCGCCTTTCGAACGGTACCCGGTGATGCTATCCAAGTTCTAGCCGGCATTATGCCGGCTGAATTAATCGCGCTAGATTACCAAGCGCAATATAATAAGAGGCACAGCCTAACCCCTATTACCTACGATGAAGGTAAATCCATTGGGGATTGGCAGCAAAGGTGTGATGCAACCAGTAGCGGGAGGTGGACACACCGACTGGTGCCGCATATAGAATCATGGGTCAGAAGAAGCCACGGACAAGTGGACTACTATATGACCCAGTTTCTTACAGGACATGGCTGTTTCAGGCGCTACCTGAACAAGTACGGTCATGACCTTGAAGTGGTTTGCTACCTTTGCAACGAAGACGATGAGACTGTGGAACATGTTTTCTTCCACTGCCCTTATTACGTAGACAAACGGGAAATCGTCAATAGACGCTTAGGAGTAGATGTAACCCTAGAGAATGTTGTAGGGCTTATGTTAGAGACCCCAGAAAACTGGGACCTTATGGTAGAGCAGCGTAGGCTAGAAAGACTGCGGAACTCTTCCGTGCAGAAACAAACAATCAGGTAGAGCCACCACAGGGCTAAGCTCGGCCCCTTGCGAAGATTTATACTTTAGGAGTGGTTCCGCAAGGGGTACTACAAACAAGCCGTAGGGAGGAGTGTTCCTGAGCGGGTTTTTAGTGGGTGCGGGTCCCACACTACCGTAAGGACGGTGTCTTTCAAGATTTTTCCCATGAACACTCTTATAAAAAAAAAAAAAACACACATAACCAAAGGCACTAATCCTGAAGAAAACGTTTGAGGTTACGTACGCCCATATGCTTCGGAAGATGAAAGCAGACCCGAGCCTCAGCGAATTCGGCAAGCACGTGCGTAAAATAAGGTGACTCAATAGGGAGAACTACGGGTACTACTGGAAATAGAAGGGAAAGCCTCTGCAGACATCCCTAACTTCAAAATTAAGCAAGAAGCGACGCTCAAAGAGCTTGCTTCGATACGCACGGGCGCGAGTTATAAATGGGCCGTAGCTCCACGTGGACAGTTGGTTAAATTATATGTTTTAATTCCGAACACAGATTAGGTAACAAATGAATATGACTTCTTATTTTATTTGAAAATTAATGTTCCGGTTTTAAGTGTGTCACTTCGTACCATCAAAATGCAAGTGACAATGCGTCGCAAAAACTTCTTTTGCCTAACGCCGAAACTGCGCTAAGCATCGGCTACAACGCCTCGCTATAACGGTCCTTTCAAAGCTACAAATGTAAACTGACCAATCAACGCACAATTAGAGGCTGATGCAACATTATCGTTATGGTAAAATCTATTCCTAGAATGTTCGAGACCATGTATGTTCAAAGTGTGTGTGTGTAACATGTGTATGAGCTTATTTTATAATATTTCATTTCGGTTTCAGGGGAGTGGGGAATGTGTAGTGGTAACTCCTCCCCCCCAAGACTGAACGAAGGATCATAACGAAGGAATGGCGTGATCGGGTATGACTGGTGATGAGGCCGGAATGAAGATTGTCATTCTTTGTTATTGCAAAGGTATGATTCCCGCGGAGAGAAAAAAGAATACACTGAAACATGCGTATGGTTCTTTAAGGTGTGTTCTATTCTATCGTGAAGCTCCGTATTTGTCTTCCATAATCCTTGTCGAAATTGGAACCAGCTTCTGACAGATTGTTGAGTAAGTTCGGTAGCTCCGGGGCATGATGTTGACGATGTCTTCATGGTTAGATGTATTGAAGATGGCTTTTTGCAAGTCTCACATATTTACATGATGAATTCCATTATATTCTTCCTTAAATTACAATGTTTGTGTGTTCTTACTCGCTATAAAGTTATACAGTTTGCTGTAACAATAATTTGTGTGTTATTAATAGGTACGGAATGAATTAATTTGTTAACAGATAAATAGGTATTTTAACAAAAAAAAAAAAAGATTTAATCCTTATTTGTATTGTGTTTAGCGAAATTAAGTTGTAAACATTTTCTTATTTTGATTTATTTATTTATATATAAACTTAGGAATTATTTTTAGTTTCGCACTAATAAGGTTTCTGCAATTTTATTTAAGCGTAACATAGTCAAATCTATATTAGCGTTTTTTTTAATCGTACATTCCAAAATTTTGTTCTTGTTATTTACATTATTTATTTCTTTAGCAATTTGAGTTTTCTGTTTATCGTATCCATGTACATAGTTTACATACTTTAGGGTATATTGTCTTTTGGAATTCGTTCAATTTTTTTAGATAGTCATGCTCATCGTCAAATTTAATGGTTTGCTGGAATACGTGTGTACGTCCCGAAAACAGTTCATAAGGAGTCAGCTTAGTAGCCGAGGGTATAGCGTTATTATATGTGATGAAGGTTTCTGTTAGAATCTCCTCGTGGTCTATCTGTACTTTTTTCTTCTTCTTTTCTTCCAAAATGATTCGATACACTTCAGTGAGTGTAGAATGTAGTCTTTCGACTGGGGCATTACTAGAAGATTGTAGAAAGGACGTGACATGTCGTTCTATATTATATTGTTTGCAAAAATCCTTGAAAAGGTTTAAATAGTATTCAGATCCTTGATCGTAAAAAATTTTTTTAGGTATGCCGTTCGCTCTTATGAATTGCCTAATAGCGTTCACTATATTTATTGCGTCTCTTGTAGGGATTGTGTATCCAAGGGCAAATTTAGAAAATTTGTCAATGACAGTAACAACATATTTTCCGTTTATCGTATATAAGTCAGTGTGTAGTATACTCGTATCTAAAGGCATGGTAGGTGTTTCGGTTACTTGGAATTTAATATTTGGGGGGTGGCGGTTATATTTTAAGGTGTGACAGACATCGCAATTATTTATAGTCTGAGCAATTTTTGCTTTCCTATTTGGAAAATAGAATTGTCTTTTCATGTGAGCAACGGTTTCGTCTGTACCTCTATGATTATTATTTATGTGATATTTGTTAAATTGAAACTCTTGGTCCTGTGTTTCTAGTAAATCGGTTAAGAAGATAGTACATCTTAAAATGTTATAAATGTTATTGTTTGAAAAGTATTTTTTATAACTCTCTTGTATTTGTTGAAAAATATCTTCGGGTGCAAAAATTGCAACAGTCCTGTTTGGCTTCAAGGTTTTCTTTAAAATATCTGTAATTCGTTGTTCTGTAAAAGACAGTTCAGAAATAACTTGTCTCGTTTTTCGTTTAAATATAACTTCAGTTTTAGATTCTATAGGAGCACCATATTTCAATATTACTTGGTAGTTAAAATCGTTTAAAGGTTTTTCTGAGATATGGATGTGAACATCCATGTGTTCGTCTGCTGAGTGGACTGTATCTCCACACGTCCCTGTTATTGAGTTACTATCATTCATGTTCATGTCGATTTCCACCCTGCTCAATGCGTCTGCTACCAAGTTTTGAGAACCTTTCTTATACATCTTATCTTATAATTGCATTCTCCATCTAACTATTTTGGAAGTCGGTTCCTTAAAACTCATCAGCCATGTAAGTGTCTTATGATCAGTTACTATAACAAATTTTCTTCCAAACAAGTAAGGACGAAAGTATTTAACAGCCCATATTATTGCTAACATTTCTTTCTCGACAGTGGCATAGTTACGTTCTGTATCGGACAATGTTCTACTTGCAAAACAGACCGGCTTGTCCGAACCCAAGGGACCTTGTGATAGCACCGCTCCAAGGGCAACGTTACTTGTGTCTGTTGTTAAAATAAATCTTTTAGAAAGGTCTGGGTATTGTAGAAGGGGATCATTGCAAAGAAGGGTTTTGCATTTTTCGAATGAATCAATATATTCCTGGTCTATTGTAACAGACTTTAAATTGCCTTTTAATTGGACTGTAAGTGGTTTCGTTATTCTGGCCATATCTTTAATAAACTTCCTATAATAGCCTAGTAACCTAAAAAGTATTTAATTTGTTTTTTAGAACGAGGCAAGGGAAATTTTTTAATGGCGATAATCTTGTCCGGATTTGGTTTAATACCTTGGTCCGTAACAATGTGTCCTAAAAATTCTGTCTCTTTCTTTAAAAATTTTGATTTCTGTGAATGGAGCTTTAATTTGGCGTAATTTATTTTACTGAATACTTCTTTTAAGTCTGATATGTGTTGTTGCAATAAACCAGAAAAAACTATGATGTCGTCGAGATAAACTAAACAACATCTCCCTTTCAAGTTACCTAAAACGTTGTTCATTACTCTTTGGAATGTTGCAGGTGCATTTGTCAGACCAAATGGCATTCTGGTAAATTCGTAGTGTCCATCTAATGCCGTGAAGGCTGTTTTAGGAATATCTTTGTATTTGATGATAACCACTAGCCAAATCTAAAGTCGAAAAATATCTAGCTCTACCTATTTTATCAAGTACTTCGTTAATATTAGGGATGGGATATCTGTCTTTAACGGTTTTTTCGTTCAGTTTTCTATAGTCAATAACTAATCTCCATTTTTGTTTCGGATTTCTTCGGAACCAACCAAACAGGTGAGCTCCAAGGTGAATGGCTTTCTCTAATTATGTTTTGTTCTAACATATTTTTGATTTGGTCATTGATCTCTTTTTGTTCTTGGTAGGAGTATCTAAAGGATTTGGCATATATGGGTATGTCGTCTGTAGTTTCTATTTTGTGTTTGTTTGTATTTGAGAATGTTAATCTATCTGACGGTTCGTGAAGAAGGAAGGGAAATTGCAAACATAGGTGATTAAGTTGGTTTGCTTCTTCGTCAGAAAGGTGTTCCGTATTGACTCGTTCGTGAAATTTCGCGTCGTTTTTCATGTCCGTTGGGGGGTCTTCGTTGCACCAATGAAAGTTCAATTCTACATATTCCTCTTGAATGAATTGTGTTGCAAATAATGGAAATTCTAAACAAATCGTCTGATCCTGATCAGAATAGTTGACTATTTCTATCCATGCGTTGTAATTGTCAGCTGTATAGAGTCCTTGTTGAATGTAAACATTATCTACTGATTCTACGGAATCAAGTAAAAATGGTCCCTGTTCACATTCGACTGGTATCTGCACTATCATTCCCGAACTGGCTTCGATATTAAATATATCCGTAGCTCTATTTCGTTCAATATGAATGGGGATAGTTGCCGCAGGGGTTTGTAGAATTAACATTTTAAGATCTATATTTGCTTTCATAATACATAAGATGTCAAGACCTATTAGTCCGTCGAAATATTCGTGAAATTTGAGGAATAAAAATATAAAAGTGTCTTTTAAATGAAATTCGGAAAATGCTGGATATTCGACCTTTTCGGTGACCTGAATTTCCTTTAATACAGTTTTAATTTTTTTAAAAATCGTAACTTCCTACCAAACGGTGAACTAATCAAAATATAGGGTAGTGTCGATCCGTGTTTATCCTTATAACTTTTTAGGTACCCTGTCTGCTCTCTGAGGCTGGTCTTTGAAAATTTACAGTTTCCTCTAAATCGTGAAGTGCTGGTTGCTCCGAAGAGGCTTCCAGATTTTTAAATCTGCTAATATTAGTCTGACGTGAACTATCGAATTTTCCACCTCTATATTGGCGTGAGTGGCTATCTGTTGATTCTGTCTTAGGTGGCATAATTGCTCTAGAGAAATTATTATGTCCATTAACCTCGTTGTTAGAGCGATGGCGCTGTCCGTAACGATTCTCGGTTGAGTAAGGAAGAGCTCTATACTGTCCTCTGCCCTGCTGGTAGTCTGAAATACGATTATTATGTTGATTTGCTGGGTACCGTCGTCTCTCCTGCATGTACTCATCCCCCTCCTGAATGGCTATATCAAATGCTTCATCCAACGTATTTGGTCTAGAAGCTTTGACCACATTCCGGAGTGGTACGGTTAGACCCTAGATAAAGGTTTTCAGGCAAAGAGCCATATAGAAATTCTTTTTTTCTAGAATAGCTAAAGCTGGTAGTTCCTTTGAATCGGCCATGCATGTCAATACTCGTTTTAGATCCAAAATGGTATCATACAGTTTTGTTATTGGCAGCCTTCTAAAAGGAACCTCATGTAGTTCCTCTATTAAGGTCAGTGCGTCCCTGTTATCTAGTAACTTTCTTGTTAGATTCCTCTTAATTTAATCCCAGTCTAATGGGGTATCCAATCTATCTAACAATTCACTCGCTTTGCCCTCTATTTTATTCCTGAACGCTCTTAAATACATTTTCCCTCTTGGAGTTTGGTCTGTGTCTCTTAACATCAATAAAATCTCTTCCACGCTTTCTATGAATCTCTTAAGGGTTACCGTCGTAGGTCGGAAGGTACTTAATAACGTCTGGGAGCCCGGCAGGCAATTCATGGGGTGTTTTGGTTGTCTGTCTAGTAGTCCGAGTTAAATTAGGAATAGTAGATTTAGTCTTATGCTTAAATTTTGTTGACATTTAATATTATCTTATAATTATCTTAATATACAGTGTGGTTTGGTGTGTGAGGAATGCTTTTATTATAGGTTCAATACCTGCAATGATACTTGGATTAATATATGTATTGTGTGGAATATATTTCATTTGATATTATAAGATGGAGGCAAGGTTACATTGTATTAATGTTTTGATTCGTTTTAATTTCTTAATATGTTATCTTCCACATTCATGACATACTAACAGACTCATATGTAAGTTAATATTTTCCTTTGTGGAAATTAAAACGAGTCCAATCTGCGAGGTTGACCTTTTATTTCGGATTCAAATTAAGAACTGAACATTGAGAATTAGAGTAAGCCCTAAGTAAGCTGTGGGTGTCTGGCAGAGGCGTCGGCAGAACGTTGGCGTCGTCGCTGATGGCGTGTTCGGCAGCTAGGCGGAGCATTGGAGTGGTTTGAACTTGATTGAGCTGGATCGAATTGCAATCTCTGCAATTTCGGTGTTGCGTGGGTTCGTCGCGGCGGATGTTTATAATATTGTTGATTTAGGATTTTTGAACTCTTGTTTTCCTTAGAATACTTTGTTGCACAATTCTTGCAGGCAAAGTACTAAGGGTTCATTGTATCGGCCGTCGAGAGGAGTAACAAAAGTTTCTGTTGTTAATTCTCCCCCCTCAGGATACTACTTGTCCTCAAGTGGGTGTTAGAAATAGGGAATATTGTTGAATTCGGGCTGTATCGGCATTGGCTTTAAATTATTTATTTTAAGTTTATTATTAAGCGTGGGAAGCTCTTGTTGAATTTGAATGGTTACTTTCTCTCTGGGCTTAAAGTGGATTTTGGAGATTATTGAAAGAAGTATGACGGTGCCCAGTAAGCACAAGATCGCGATGCGGTTTATGGTAGAGTGTGTTGTTATGTTATTTAAGTGCTTTGTGTTTTTGATGTTGAGGGCCTCCAGTGACTCCAATGACAAAATTTGAATTATTGGTGCTCCGGGTTTTAGGATAGATTTTTCTTTATTGTTGAATTGCTTGCTATTTATTTGAACGGTATCGTTCCAGAAATGAACCAGGTATGTTCCTTTTAGATTGTAAGTTATGTTGTTGTGTATTAAGTTGCCGGTGTAGTTGTTAAGTAATATTAAGCTGCCATCGATCTCCTATATTTCCTGAATATGTTCTGCATTACTGAAGTCACACAGCGCTTCCTTTCCCTCAATTAACTTAGCAATACATTTTGTTTGTTTTAGATTTACAGTGTTTTCTTTTTTACATATTTTTAAGTAATTGACTATTTTACAGTTTTTGGGTACATTAATGATTTCTTTTTGCGCTATGAATATTTCATTCGTTTCTAAGTGTACAATAAAGTTATTTTTTATGTAATACTGAAACATCAACAAATTCTAGCATTTTTTCGATTGATAAAGAGGTAATATTGTTTTTTTGAAATATTTTATTTACTTCATTTAGTTCAAATTCGTTTAAAAGTAGTGTGTTAATTACGTTAATTTTTGCCCATTGAATGGCATATTTAATGTTTACAATTTCTTCTTTTATCAATCTGACCCGATTTTGCAGACTTGTTGCTATTTCATTGTTAAAATTGTTATCCTTTTTTATTGAGTTCGTAAGCATATTTGAGATTGTTGTTAAATTATTGATTCTACTTTGCAGTTGTTTATTAACTATTACCTGATCGTTATTGTTAGTTATAAGACTATTTAAATTATTTTCGATCATAGTTAAGTCGTCATGATCCGGATTTCCTGCCACAAATTTCCAAGCTGTACCAATCCAATTGATTGATCGAACTTAGCGATATTTTGAGGTCAGAGTACTCAATGCGGTAAATGCCTGAACTATTTCGTGTGTTAGTGTATGGTAGAGGTAGCTTTCTTTTAAGTCATTAATTGTGTGTTCTCGTATTTTGTGCAATTCTGTTTCTAGCTGTTCTAGGTCTATTAGATGGATTAATTTAGTTGATGATATTTGTAGTTTCCCTAATCCTTTGTACACTGAGACGGTTTGAGCGTCGGTGTAATTAGTGATTTCCATATTTGCCAATGCTAATGGCAGAAGCATTAAAAATAAGAAAATCCTGTAATGGGGAAAAGGAGAAGAAGAAAAAAAAATGTATATGAAATCATTTATTCAGTCAACGAATTAATTTTTTAAGGGTATAGGCCGATCCCTCACGATCGGATCGATACCCGCAAACGGACAACAATTGTGAGTTAGAGGGTATTTATTATAAAAATTTTTATTTCATTTTATGTTTCTTACTTCAGACGAATACGGACATGTTTCCCTAGGCAGTATCGGACTAAAAAAATTTTATTATTACTCTTGTTTTATGTTACTCTTGTGAACGATTCTTCCTGTTTCTGTGATAATAGTTGTACGTCTATTTTCTTTTACTGTTTCTTTCTTGTAGCGTGGGGACAGTTTAGAACCAAGTCTTGTGTTTTGCTTTATAAACACTATTTGCCCTGGCTCATAGTCTTTGATCTTATTGCGTTTTTCATTATGGTTCTTTAAGTCTGTTGCTTGTTTTGATTTCAGTTTTTCGATGTTATCTTGTCTGCTTTTGTCATATTCTCCTGGGTCAGTGGTTATATTTCTGCCAAAAAATATTTCTAATGGACGCTTTTTTGTTACAGAGTGAATTGTGAAGTTGTATTCGTAGACAGCTGAATCTAATAGTTCTTCAAAAGTTCGGTGTACCTGTTTAGTTTTTAAGCATCTCATAATTTCAGCGAGGGTAGAATGAAACCGTTCTATTTGTCCGTTTACGGAACTTTTAATAGGGGGGTGCTTTAAAAATTTGTATGCCCAGCTGGTCTATCATCATAAAAGTTATTGTAGCGGAATTAAAAGATTTTTCATTATCCATTACGACGTATTTTGGTACGCCAAAATAGAATAGGATGTCATGTAAGGGTTTTCTTATGTCTTCTATTGATTTTGAATTTATTTATTTTGCTTGCGCAAGTTTAGAAAATTTGTCAATTGCCGTTAGTACCAGTTTTTTTTCTGTAGAGAAAATATCTATATGGATTGTGTGTCCCGGAAACTCAGGAATTGGAGTTTCCATTATTTCTGGGTTTGTGGGATGCCTATCATATTTTCCTTCCTTGCACACCTGACACTGTTTTACTAATGTTAAAATTTTAGATTTCATTTTGGGAAAATAGCATTTTTCGGATAATTGGATTTTATTCTCTTTAGCATTTCTATGTGCCCTATTATGAGTTTTAAGGATAAGTTCGTCTTGATCTGTTTCATTAACTATGTCTTCTACCCGGTTTTGACTAAATCTGACTTTAAAAGATCGAAAATGTTCTGGATAAATTCGTTGTATTTGACCCATTATATCTTCTGTTGTGTGAATGCCATTAATGACTGTGGGATAAAGATGTTTTCTTAAAATTTGTATTAAATCATCGTCTGAGTATGTTGGCTGCGATATTGTATGCCTATGGAATGTGGGAAATGGAAGGATAAATTTATAGTCAGGTGGCTCTTCTTTATGTATAAAAATTTGGTTTTTAAAAACATTAATCGGAGATTCAATATTTGATATCAAATTGTGGCTAGAACTTTGAGCGCTATGTTGAGTTGCTGTCAATGAATTAATTTCAACTTGCCTTGGTGCCCTCGATAGTGCGTCTGCTACTACATTTTCTTTCCCTGGCTTGTAGAGCAATTCTTTATTATATTCATCCAAATAAGACTTCCACCTTCTAATAGCTATCCCACCTTTCCAATTGCAATCGTGCGTAAGTGGTTCGTGATCGGTATAGATTTTTACCTTTGAATCACCGTAAAGATATCCCTTGAAGAAATTAACAGCCCAATGTATTGCTAACATTTCTTTCTTTGCCGTTTCGTATTGTTCTTCAGTTTTGGAAAGTGTTCTAGACATAAATGAAATTGGTCTGTTGGATTGTGATAATACTGCTCCTATCGCATAGTCAGAGGCGTCTGTCGTTAGTGTGAATTCCTTATCAAAGTCTGGGTATTTGGATATCAGTGTACTGCGCAACTGTTCGAATGCTTTTATTGCTTTATCGTCTAAGTGAATCAATTTCTTTGCCGACATTCCCTTTGAAATGCGTCCGTCTTCCCCTCTAAGCAAATCAGTCAGTGGCTTGGCAATTGTAGCATAGCCCAGTATAAACCTCCTGTAGTATCCTGATAGCCCAAGGAAGGATCTTAATTCCTTTAAGGTCTTTGGTCTCGGATAGTTAGCTATGGCTTCTACCTTTGTTGGGTTAGTCTCTATTCCTTTATCTGATATAACGAATCCTAAGAATTCTACTTTGTTTTTAAAGAACTCGCACTTGCCTAGTTGGCATTTAACGTTTGCTGCACTTAGTGTTTCAAAAATTGTTTTCAGATTTTTGCAATGAGACTCTTCGTCTTTGCTAAAAACAATAATGTCATCAATGTAAATGTAGCAAATGTTTCCTATGTGTTCCCTAAGGATGTCGTCAAGGGCGCGTTGGAATATTGAAGGGGCATTTTTAAAACCAAAGGGGAGCCTAGTAAACTCGTACTTTCCATTGTTTACGGAAAATGCTGTTTTTTCTATATCTTTCATGGATTGGTGTTTCGGTTACTTGGAATTTAATATTTGGGGGGTGGCGGTTATATTTTAAGGTGTGACAGACATCGCAATTATTTATAGTCTGAGCAATTTTTGCTTTCCTATTTGGAAAATAGAATTGTCTTTTCATGTGAGCAACGGTTTCGTCTGTACCTCTATGATTATTATTTATGTGATATTTGTTAAATTGAAACTCTTGGTCCTGTGTTTCTAGTAAATCGGTTAAGAAGATAGTACATCTTAAAATGTTATAAATGTTATTGTTTGAAAAGTATTTTTTATAACTCTCTTGTATTTGCTGAAAAATATCTTCGGGTGCAAAAATTGCAACAGTCCTGTTTGGCTTCAAGGTTTTCTTTAAAATATCTGTAATTCGTTGTTCTGTAAAAGACAGTTCAGAAATAACTTGTCTCGTTTTTCGTTTAAATATAACTTCAGTTTTAGATTCTATAGGAGCACCATATTTCAATATTACTTGGTAGTTAAAATCGTTTAAAGGTTTTTTCTGAGATATGGATGTGAACATCCATGTGTTCGTCTGCTGAGTGGACTGTATCTCCACACGTCCCTGTTATTGAGTTACTATCATTCATGTTCATGTCGATTTCCACCCTGCTCAATGCGTCTGCTACCAAGTTTTGAGAACCTTTCTTATACATCTTATCTTATAATTGCATTCTCCATCTAACTATTTTGGAAGTCGGTTCCTTAAAACTCATCAGCCATGTAAGTGTCTTATGATCAGTTACTATAACAAATTTTCTTCCAAACAAGTAAGGACGAAAGTATTTAACAGCCCATATTATTGCTAACATTTCTTTCTCGACAGTGGCATAGTTACGTTCTGTATCGGACAATGTTCTACTTGCAAAACAGACCGGCTTGTCCGAACCCAAGGGACCTTGTGATAGCACCGCTCCAAGGGCAACGTTACTTGTGTCTGTTGTTAAGATAAATCTTTTAGAAAGGTCTGGGTATTGTAGAAGGGGATCATTGCAAAGAAGGGTTTTGCATTTTTCGAATGAATCAATATATTCCTGGTCTATTGTAACAGACTTTAAATTGCCTTTTAATTGGACTGTAAGTGGTTTCGTTATTCTGGCCATATCTTTAATAAACTTCCTATAATAGCCTAGTAACCTAAAAAGTATTTAATTTGTTTTTTAGAACGAGGCAAGGGAAATTTTTTAATGGCGATAATCTTGTCCGGATTTGGTTTAATACCTTGGTCCGTAACAATGTGTCCTAAAAATTCTGTCTCTTTCTTTAAAAATTTTGATTTCTGTGAATGGAGCTTTAATTTGGCGTAATTTATTTTACTGAATACTTCTTTTAAGTCTGATATGTGTTGTTGCAATAAACCAGAAAAAACTATGATGTCGTCGAGATAAACTAAACAACATCTCCCTTTCAAGTTACCTAAAACGTTGTTCATTACTCTTTGGAATGTTGCAGGTGCATTTGTCAGACCAAATGGCATTCTGGTAAATTCGTAGTGTCCATCTAATGCCGTGAAGGCTGTTTTAGGAATATCTTTGTATTTGATGATAACCACTAGCCAAATCTAAAGTCGAAAAATATCTAGCTCTACCTATTTTATCAAGTACTTCGTTAATATTAGGGATGGGATATCTGTCTTTAACGGTTTTTTCGTTCAGTTTTCTATAGTCAATAACTAATCTCCATTTTTGTTTCGGATTTCTTCGGAACCAACCAAACAGGTGAGCTCCAAGGTGAATGGCTTTCTCTAATTATGTTTTGTTCTAACATATTTTTGATTTGGTCATTGATCTCTTTTTGTTCTTGGTAGGAGTATCTAAAGGATTTGGCATATATGGGTATGTCGTCTGTAGTTTCTATTTTGTGTTTGTTTGTATTTGAGAATGTTAATCTATCTGACGGTTCGTGAAGAAGGAAGGGAAATTGCAAACATAGGTGATTAAGTTGGTTTGCTTCTTCGTCAGAAAGGTGTTCCGTATTGACTCGTTCGTGAAATTTCGCGTCGTTTTTCATGTCCGTTGGGGGTCTTCGTTGCACCAATGAAAGTTCAATTCTACATATTCCTCTTGAATGAATTGTGTTGCAAATAATGGAAATTCTAAACAAATCGTCTGATCCTGATCAGAATAGTTGACTATTTCTATCCATGCGTTGTAATTGTCAGCTGTATAGAGTCCTTGTTGAATGTAAACATTATCTACTGATTCTACGGAATCAAGTAAAAATGGTCCCTGTTCACATTCGACTGGTATCTGCACTATCATTCCCGAACTGGCTTCGATATTAAATATATCCGTAGCTCTATTTCGTTCAATATGAATGGGGATAGTTGCCGCAGGGGTTTGTAGAATTAACATTTTAAGATCTATATTTGCTTTCATAATACATAAGATGTCAAGACCTATTAGTCCGTCGAAATATTCGTGAAATTTGAGGAATAAAAATATAAAAGTGTCTTTTAAATGAAATTCGGAAAATGCTGGATATTCGACCTTTTCGGTGACCTGAATTTCCTTTAATACAGTTTTAATTTTTTTAAAAATCGTAACTTCCTACCAAACGGTGAACTAATCAAAATATAGGGTAGTGTCGATCCGTGTTTATCCTTATAACTTTTTAGGTACCCTGTCTGCTCTCTGAGGCTGGTCTTTGAAAATTTACAGTTTCCTCTAAATCGTGAAGTGCTGGTTGCTCCGAAGAGGCTTCCAGATTTTTAAATCTGCTAATATTAGTCTGACGTGAACTATCGAATTTTCCACCTCTATATTGGCGTGAGTGGCTATCTGTTGATTCTGTCTTAGGTGGCATAATTGCTCTAGAGAAATTATTATGTCCATTAACCTCGTTGTTAGAGCGATGGCGCTGTCCGTAACGATTCTCGGTTGAGTAAGGAAGAGCTCTATACTGTCCTCTGCCCTGCTGGTAGTCTGAAATACGATTATTATGTTGATTTGCTGGGTACCGTCGTCTCTCCTGCATGTACTCATCCCCCTCCTGAATGGCTATATCAAATGCTTCATCCAACGTATTTGGTCTAGAAGCTTTGACCACATTCCGGAGTGGTACGGTTAGACCCTAGATAAAGGTTTTCAGGCAAAGAGCCATATAGAAATTCTTTTTTTCTAGAATAGCTAAAGCTGGTAGTTCCTTTGAATCGGCCATGCATGTCAATACTCGTTTTAGATCCAAAATGGTATCATACAGTTTTGTTATTGGCAGCCTTCTAAAAGGAACCTCATGTAGTTCCTCTATTAAGGTCAGTGCGTCCCTGTTATCTAGTAACTTTCTTGTTAGATTCCTCTTAATTTAATCCCAGTCTAATGGGGTATCCAATCTATCTAACAATTCACTCGCTTTGCCCTCTATTTTATTCCTGAACGCTCTTAAATACATTTTCCCTCTTGGAGTTTGGTCTGTGTCTCTTAACATCAATAAAATCTCTTCCACGCTTTCTATGAATCTCTTAAGGGTTACCGTCGTAGGTCGGAAGGTACTTAATAACGTCTGGGAGCCCGGCAGGCAATTCATGGGGTGTTTTGGTTGTCTGTCTAGTAGTCCGAGTTAAATTAGGAATAGTAGATTTAGTCTTATGCTTAAATTTTGTTGACATTTAATATTATCTTATAATTAATTTTGTTGACATTTAATATTATCTTATAATTATCTTAATATACAGTGTGGTTTGGTGTGTGAGGAATGCTTTTATTATAGGTTCAATACCTGCAATGATACTTGGATTAATATATGTATTGTGTGGAATATATTTCATTTGATATTATAAGATGGAGGCAAGGTTACATTGTATTAATGTTTTGATTCGTTTTAATTTCTTAATATGTTATCTTCCACATTCATGACATACTAACAGACTCATATGTAAGTTAATATTTTCCTTTGTGGAAATTAAAACGAGTCCAATCTGCGAGGTTGACCTTTTATTTCGGATTCAAATTAAGAACTGAACATTGAGAATTAGAGTAAGCCCTAAGTAAGCTGTGGGTGTCTGGCAGAGGCGTCGGCAGAACGTTGGCGTCGTCGCTGATGGCGTGTTCGGCAGCTAGGCGGAGCATTGGAGTGGTTTGAACTTGATTGAGCTGGATCGAATTGCAATCTCTGCAATTTCGGTGTTGCGTGGGTTCGTCGCGGCGGATGTTTATAATATTGTTGATTTAGGATTTTTGAACTCTTGTTTTCCTTAGAATACTTTGTTGCACAATTCTTGCAGGCAAAGTACTAAGGGTTCATTGTATCGGCCGTCGAGAGGAGTAACAAAAGTTTCTGTTGTTAATTCTCCCCCCTCAGGATACTACTTGTCCTCAAGTGGGTGTTAGAAATAGGGAATATTGTTGAATTCGGGCTGTATCGGCTTTGGCTTTAAATTATTTATTTTAAGTTTATTATTAAGCGTGGGAAGCTCTTGTTGAATTTGAATGGTTACTTTCTCTCTGGGCTTAAAGTGGATTTTGGAGATTATTGAAAGAAGTATGACGGTGCCCAGTAAGCACAAGATCGCGATGCGGTTTATGGTAGAGTGTGTTGTTATGTTATTTAAGTGCTTTGTGTTTTTGATGTTGAGGGCCTCCAGTGATTCCAATGACAAAATTTTTAACCTCTCCACTTCTATGGGTGACATTTGAATTATTGGTGCTCCGGGTTTTAGGATAGATTTTTCTTTATTGTTGAATTGCCTGCTATTTTTTTGAACGGTATCGTTCCAGAAATGAACCAGGTATGTTCCTTTTAGATTGTAAGTTATGTTGTTGTGTATTAAGTTGCCGGTGTAGTTGTTAAGTAATATTAAGCTGCCATCGATCTCCTATATTTCCTGAATATGTTCTGCATTACTGAAGTCACACAGCGCTTCCTTTCCCTCAATTAACTTAGCAATACATTTTGTTTGTTTTAGATTTACAGTGTTTTCTTTTTTACATATTTTTAAGTAATTGACTATTTTACAGTTTTTGGGTACATTAATGATTTCTTTTTGCGCTATGAATATTTCATTCGTTTCTAAGTGTACAATAAAGTTATTTTTTATGTAATACTGAAACATCAACAAATTCTAGCATTTTTTCGATTGATAAAGAGGTAATATTGTTTTTTTGAAATATTTTATTTACTTCATTTAGTTCAAATTCGTTTAAAAGTAGTGTGTTAATTACGTTAATTTTTGCCCATTGAATGGCATATTTAATGTTTACAATTTCTTCTTTTATCAATCTGACCCGATTTTGCAGACTTGTTGCTATTTCATTGTTAAAATTGTTATCCTTTTTTATTGAGTTCGTAAGCATATTTGAGATTGTTGTTAAATTATTGATTCTACTTTGCAGTTGTTTATTAACTATTACCTGATCGTTATTGTTAGTTATAAGACTATTTAAATTATTTTCGATCATAGTTAAGTCGTCATGATCCGGATTTCCTGCCACAAATTTCCAAGCTGAACCAATCCAATTGATTGATCGAACTTAGCGATATTTTGAGGTCAGAGTACTCAATGCGGTAAATGCCTGAACTATTTCGTGTGTTAGTGTATGGTAGAGGTAGCTTTCTTTTAAGTCATTAATTGTGTGTTCTCGTATTTTGTGCAATTCTGTTTCTAGCTGTTCTAGGTCTATTAGATGGATTAATTTAGTTGATGATATTTGTAGTTTCCCTAATCCTTTGTACACTGAGACGGTTTGAGCGTCGGTGTAATTAGTGATTTCCATATTTGCCAATGCTAATGGCAGAAGCATTAAAAATAAGAAAATCCTGTAATGGGGAAAAGGAGAAGAAGAAAAAAATGTATATGAAATCATTTATTCAGTCAACGAATTAATTTTTTAAGGGTATAGGCCGATCCCTCACGATCGGATCGATACCCGCAAACGGACAACAATTGTGAGTTAGAGGGTATTTATTATAAAAATTTTTATTTCATTTTATGTTTCTTACTTCAGACGAATACGGACATGTTTCCCTAGGCAGTATCGGACTAAAAAATTTTATTATTACTCTTGTTTTATGTTACTCTTGTGAACGATTCTTCCTGTTTCTGTGATAATAGTTGTACGTCTATTTTCTTTTACTGTTTCTTTCTTGTAGCGTGGGGACAGTTTAGAACCAAGTCTTGTGTTTTGCTTTATAAACACTATTTGCCCTGGCTCATAGTCTTTGATCTTATTGCGTTTTTCATTATGGTTTTTTAAGTCTGTTGCTTGTTTTGATTTCAGTTTTTCGATGTTATCTTGTCTGCTTTTGTCATATTCTCCTGGGTCAGTGGTTATATTTCTGCCAAAAAATATTTCTAATGGACGCTTTTTTTGTTACAGAGTGAATTGTGAAGTTGTATTCGTAGACAGCTGAATCTAATAGTTCTTCAAAAGTTCGGTGTACCTGTTTAGTTTTTAAGCATCTCATAATTTCAGCGAGGGTAGAATGAAACCGTTCTATTTGTCCGTTTACGGAACTTTTAATAGGGGGGTGCTTTAAAAATTTGTATGCCCAGCTGGTCTATCATCATAAAAGTTATTGTAGCGGAATTAAAAGATTTTTCATTATCCATTACGACGTATTTTGGTACGCCAAAATAGAATAGGATGTCATGTAAGGGTTTTCTTATGTCTTCTATTGATTTTGAATTTATTTATTTTGCTTGCGCAAGTTTAGAAAATTTGTCAATTGCCGTTAGTACCAGTTTTTTTTCTGTAGAGAAAATATCTATATGGATTGTGTGTCCCGGAAACTCAGGAATTGGAGTTTCCATTATTTCTGGGTTTGTGGGATGCCTATCATATTTTCCTTCCTTGCACACCTGACACTGTTTTACTAATGTTAAAATTTTAGATTTCATTTTGGGAAAATAGCATTTTTCGGATAATTGGATTTTATTCTCTTTAGCATTTCTATGTGCCCTATTATGAGTTTTAAGGATAAGTTCGTCTTGATCTGTTTCATTAACTATGTCTTCTACCCGGTTTTGACTAAATCTGACTTTAAAAGATCGAAAATGTTCTGGATAAATTCGTTGTATTTGACCCATTATATCTTCTGTTGTGTGAATGCCATTAATGACTGTGGGATAAAGATGTTTTCTTAAAATTTGTATTAAATCATCGTCTGAGTATGTTGGCTGCGATATTGTATGCCTATGGAATGTGGGAAATGGAAGGATAAATTTATAGTCAGGTGGCTCTTCTTTATGTATAAAAATTTGGTTTTTAAAAACATTAATCGGAGATTCAATATTTGATATCAAATTGTGGCTAGAACTTTGAGCGCTATGTTGAGTTGCTGTCAATGAATTAATTTCAACTTGCCTTGGTGCCCTCGATAGTGCGTCTGCTACTACATTTTCTTTCCCTGGCTTGTAGAGCAATTCTTTATTATATTCATCCAAATAAGACTTCCACCTTCTAATAGCTATCCCACCTTTCCAATTGCAATCGTGCGTAAGTGGTTCGTGATCGGTATAGATTTTTACCTTTGAATCACCGTAAAGATATCCCTTGAAGAAATTAACAGCCCAATGTATTGCTAACATTTCTTTCTTTGCCGTTTCGTATTGTTCTTCAGTTTTGGAAAGTGTTCTAGACATAAATGAAATTGGTCTGTTGGATTGTGATAATACTGCTCCTATCGCATAGTCAGAGGCGTCTGTCGTTAGTGTGAATTCCTTATCAAAGTCTGGGTATTTGGATATCAGTGTACTGCGCAACTGTTCGAATGCTTTTATTGCTTTATCGTCTAAGTGAATCAATTTCTTTGCCGACATTCCCTTTGAAATGCGTCCGTCTTCCCCTCTAAGCAAATCAGTCAGTGGCTTGGCCATTGTAGCATAGCCCAGTATAAACCTCCTGTAGTATCCTGATAGCCCAAGGAAGGATCTTAATTCCTTTAAGGTCTTTGGTCTCGGATAGTTAGCTATGGCTTCTACCTTTGTTGGGTTAGTCTCTATTCCTTTATCTGATATAACGAATCCTAAGAATTCTACTTTGTTTTTAAAGAACTCGCACTTGTCTAGTTGGCATTTAACGTTTGCTGCACTTAGTGTTTCAAAAATTGTTTTCAGATTTTTGCAATGAGACTCTTCGTCTTTGCTAAAAACAATAATGTCATCAATGTAAATGTAGCAAATGTTTCCTATGTGTTCCCTAAGGATGTCGTCAAGGGCGCGTTGAAATATTGAAGGGGCATTTTTAAAACCAAAGGGGAGCTTAGTAAACTCGTACTTTCCATTGTTTACGGAAAATGCTGTTTTTTCTATATCTTTCTCTTTTAATGGAATTTGGTGAAATCCGCTTTTAAGGTCTAAAACGGAAAAAAGCTTGTTATTACCTAACTGTGCAATGACTCCGTTTATGTCAGGTATAGGGTATTTGTCAGGTATTGTTACATTATTCAATTTTCTATAATCAATGACCATTCTATATTTTTTTACGTTGGAAGCATCCTGTTTTTTTTGGAACGATCCACACAGGTGAATTATATGGGGAACGCGATGGTCGTATTATGTCATTCTCTAAAAGGTCTTTAACCTGTTTGTCAACCTCAGCTTTTAAAGCCATTGGGTACTGATAAAATCTAGAGTAAACTGGTGTGTCAGTATTTATTCGTATTTCGGCTTTCACATTTGTGAGGTAGGTCAGTTTGTCATCCGGTTCGGCATATAAGGTTGGGTAATTTTTGAGTAAGCGATTTAATTCAAATCGCTGATTGTGTGTAAGGTGATCCAACCTTGGTATTATTACATTGACTGATTCAAATTTTTTTTCTTTATTGGGAATATTTGTGCCATTTTTTAAATGCATTATTTGGTTTTTTGTGTCAATGACTGCGCCTAATTCTTTTAAGCTGTCATTGCCTAATATCGCGTCAAAAGTTTTGAGAGTTGGTAATAGGAAAAATTTAACTATTGTAATTAGATCGTTAAATAAATTGGCGTTTTTGTGATGAGTTATTTTTATATCGCCACCTACAGAGACAGCATTGAATATGGTGTTGTTTGGTAACGGGTTTGAGACATGTTTTGGTTGAATATAATTTCGATTAGAGCCGGTATCAATTAATATTTTTAAGATTTCTCCACTCCTCACCTTACATTCAAAATATGGCAGTGAAGAGTCAGTTACCCTAAAAAATTGAGATAGGAATAGTCATGCTCTGGTTCTTGGTCATTGCTGTCAATCACTTCTGTGTATTCACCAAGTGTTTGTTCATAATCTGTCTGTTCATCTTGTTCTGCTAAAGTCTGTTCGTAATCGGCCATTGTCGGTGCTCCTTGTTCTGCCTCAGTTTGTTGTTCGATTTCAGTTTGGATATTAAAATTTCTTTGTCTTTTGGCTGGATCTGTAATAGGTATTGGGGGTCGTTTACCAGAGGCATCAAATTGAGGCCTGTTCATATAATTAATTTGCCTAGAGTGAAGGCTTCTGTCCACGTCCATTGGCTCTGGTCGTGGTTGGGGTTTTGTTGCAATCGGACGAGGTGGTGGATACGGTTGGTGTGATGGGGGTTGTGCTATCGGAGCTTGTCGAAATTGTTGCCCAAAATTATTCGGTGCTGGTCGGTATTGTGGGTGTCCAAAGTTAGCATTAAACACTCCTGCTGGCATGGGTCTTGGGGGTAGTATTGGTCTGGTTTGGTAACCCATATTATTGGGTATAGGTAGTGGGCGTGGAGGCGGCCCTTGAGGTGTGCTTCTAAAAGTGTTCTGTTGAATTTTGCCCGAAGCGTGATTGATACGGTAAGTCTGGTTTTCCAACTTTAGGCACAAGTGCAAAGCAGATGGCAAGTCAGTGGGTTCTTTTATGCCCAGCAACCGGGGGAGGTCGCCACGGAGACCTCGGATAAAGGTATCTAAAGCTTTATCCCTGTACAACTTGGTCATAACCAATTCTGATTCCCTGCCCAATTCCATGCAACTTATTTTATTGAGTATTAGAGACAAATGTCTGTAAACAACTTGATGGAATTCTTCAACTGTCTGATTGGGCTTTTGGAATATTGTTGTCATTTGATATTCCAAGGTGGAAATATCTCGTTTGTCTGCGTAATGTAATGTTAAGCACTTTGAGATTGCTGCCCAGTTCAACGGGACATTATAAGAATCGAGGGCAATGTCTGCGATGCCTTTTATCTTATTTCGAATTGTGTGCAAAATACCGAAATACTTTGCTGTACCTACGGTGTGAGCATAAGTTTCTAATATTCTATCTACACTCCTTTTCCAGGAACCGAATTCAGCTGGGTCACCGGAAAAATCATGCAAAGATCTTACAATATCGGGGACTTTGTCTAAATCTTGTAAATTATGTTGATGTTCTGGGTTAATACCCTGGCTCTCGACATTCGCGAAATCAAAGCTAGAACTTTGACTTTGATGCAAGAGAGTTGGGAGTTGTTCGGCCAGAATCTGACGAACGATTTCGGCTAGTTGTTCGGGCTGTGCCATTATGTTTCTGTTTTGTTGGTGTGTTTCTTGTCTTGCGACTTGTCTGTGTTGTTGAATTAGATTAGGTGCGTTAGGTTCTGTTCGGTTTATTGCCTCAGATTCTGTTTCTAAGTTGAGCACTGGTGGTCTAATTAAATTGTTGAAATTTTCCATAAGGAGAAATTTCCATTGAGGTAAAGAATTACTGTGATATCGAATAGTCAACTTGTTTATTATGGTTACGCGTAACTAAGTATGATTATAGCAATAGAATCAATTATTTAAGTGTATAAAAGGAATGAGGGAACAAAATATTTTAAATTGTGTCACTTAAGATTTGTTGATAAATCCGTTCAATTATTTAGTTAATTTATGTTTGATTTAAAATTTAAATAGATTTTAATAATCAATAGTGTTTAATAGCAAAATTTTATAGCACGTTAATATTGAAACTTACTCCTAATTAATTATTTTATAGTAAAATTTAATCGCGTATTAAAAATTTTATTTAACTGAAATTTACTTTAAATTATGAATCATAAAACTTTTTTTAAACTTATTTAGTTGCGTATGAATTGTAATTGCTTTTAGTTTCGAATTTTACTTTATTTAGTTTTAGCAAAGGAACGTGATCAAAGAACTGTGTTCTGTTTAAAGTGAATTTAATTTATTTTAATTGTTGAAAACCAGAGTCTGGTTTTGCTCTTCTACCTTGGAGGGTCCCTTGCGATTCGCAAGATTGAGCTTGTTATACTGCTTTTTTTATTGGTAGTGCAGTGATATTTTATTTTATTGCTTTACGCTTATTTATTTTATTCACAGACTTTCGTCAATTTCTTTAAACGCTTTCACTTTGTTTTTGCTTTTAACATATCGCTATTTTTAGTTTGAATTATTTGTGCTTTAGTTTTCTTATCTTCTTATTTCGTTTTAGGTAGTCTGATTCACTTAACTCTACTTACATTGCTAACTTGATACGGCTACTCCTCCTGGTGATCCGGATGTTGTCCTTTTTACGTTGTTACTCGGGATCCTGCGATGCACACGCGTAGAGGATGTTCTGCGGTCGTACCTTACAGAACACGTAGACCGCCTATGGGTTGCCTTTAGTAAATCCGCGTACCAAAGAATGCAACAGGGGTTTTGGGACTGATGGAGTCGTACTAATGTACTAATCTGACTTAACAAGATTTCCTTCTCATCAGGTCCCTGCTCGGGCGCCAGTTAATATTTTCCTTTGTGGAAATTAAAACGAGTCCAATCTGCGAGGTTGACCTTTTATTTCGGATTCAAATTAAGAACTGAACATTGAGAATTAGAGTAAGCCCTAAGTAAGCTGTGGGTGTCTGGCAGAGGCGTCGGCAGAACGTTGGCGTCGTCGCTGATGGCGTGATCGGCAGCTAGGCGGAGCATTGGAGTGGTTTGAACTTGATTGAGCTGGATCGAATTGCAATCTCTGCAATTTCGGTGTTGCGTGGGTTCGTCGCGGCGGATGTTTATAATATTCTTGATAGAGGATTTTTGAACTCTTGTTTTCCTTAGAATACTTTGTTGCACAATTCTTGCAGGCAAAGTACTAAGGGTTCATTGTATCGGCCGTCGAGAGGAGTAACAAAAGTTTCTGTTGTTAACTTGTACGTCGCAAATGAAAATTTCATTGTATTTGACTCTGTGAAGGCAATCGACTCACTACAGCGGTCGATAGATTACAACACAGCCACCAAATGGCCGATATGGTCGTCTCGTATATCACCAATGTAAGGTTATTTCTTGTTTGATCATATCTAAGTTGTAGTTTTACACCAGTTTGTGTAGACTGATCTGAAATATGTATGTTTCTGTGGTTCCATCGCGTATCAGTGACCTGTTCGAACATAATTGTTCGCGTCCAACTTGACGGAACCTCTTCCCCACTATAAATCGACAACTGTCTTGCAACACGTTGCCACTTTAAAGGTTGTGGTTTTTGCACAAGTTACTGTGAGCTTATGTTACGTATGTACGTTTGTGTGGTTCCGTCGCGTATCAGTGACCTGTTCGAACATAATTGTTTGCGTCCAACTTGACGGAACCTCCCTCCACTACATGTCGGCACTGGGATCAAGCATGTACCACTGACTTGTTCGAACATAATGTTCGCATCGAGCCTAGAAGCCCTCTCACAGCACTTCCAGTTCTCTGCTTCTACGCTGCATTCTAACTGTAGTCTCGTTACTTTCTGTATGTATGTATGTATGTAGCCCTTCATTTTTGTATAAACGTGCTTTTTATTTTTTTGTATAACAGTGCTTCTTATTTAGAGTGGCATCTGATTGTTTTGTATCACAGTGCTTCTTATTTAGAGCGGCATCTGCTTGTTATGTGTTCCCCGTAAAAATTTGGACTTTCATTTTGTTCAATTTTTTTTTATATATTTATTTTTTTGTTGCAAGTGACAAGGCGTCGCAAAAACTTCTTTTGCCTAACGCCGAAACTGCGCTAAGCATCGGCTACAACGCCTCGCTATAACGGTCTTTTCAAAGCTACAAATGTAAACTGACCAATCAACGCACAATTAGAGGCTGATGCAACATTATCGTTATGGTGAAATCTATTCCTAGAATGTTCGAGACCATGTATGCTCAAAGTGTGTGTGTAACATGTGTATGAGCTTATTTTATAATATGTGTTTATTCGTGTATGTGGACTACTGAGTTGTTATTGTTGTGGCCCTTTATGCCGTTGTCATTCAGCGGAATCTGGACGGTTTCAGGGGAGTGGGGAATATGTAGTGGTAACTCGCGCAAAGAACTGCGCTAATCTGCAGCGCTCTAGACGAGGCTACGACGGCAGAGGATCTTCATAGTTCCCTGGTCTCAAAATTCCAGGGCTTACGCCTAAAACCAGAGGATTAAGAGGCTTTCGCAGGATGCGAGACGGGACCTAGATAGCCTCTGTGATAATGTGGGCGATACCATTACAGTTATCAAACGGGGCATATAATTCAGGACATACGCCCAATGAGATGCTTCAGATGCCTTGAATACGGCAACCGGGCAACCAACTGCAAGTCAGTCGATTGCTCGGACTGCTGCATACAGTGCGGCGAGGATGGAAATAAGGCATAGCGTTGCGTAGCGCCAGCCAGATGCCTGATCTGCAGCAGCGACGTGGACAAGAACCATGCCACAGGTAGTTCCGCATGCACCACCTACAAAGCAAACACCAAAGAAGCTAATAGTCGCCACAATGATGCCAGAACTAATTAACATCATTCAGCTCAACGTCAACCATTGCGCAGCTGCACAGAACCTTTTGGCTCAGATAGCGATGGAGCGAATTGCCGACGTAGTGCTTCTAAGTAAACCGTACCTCCCTGGTGTGGGTAACTCGGTGGTGCTGCTCGATAAATTAGGCAAGGCGGCCATTAAATGCTCAACTACCCTATCCATAGAAGAGTGGGAAACTGTACCAACGCGCGGCATCGCATATGCGAAAATAAAAGGAATTCACTTCTATAGCTCCTATGCTCCACCTAGCGACAGTGCGGAGAAATTCGAGGAAAGGCTGGAAAAGCTTGTTGATTATGCAAGTAGGCGCAGACCAGCAGTCATAGGTGGTGACCTCAATGCCTGGGCTACAGAATGGGGCAGTCGGACTTCTAACCCAAGAGACCGAGCAGTGATCGATGGCATGAACCTGCTAGATCTCGTATTGCTAAACGACGGACTCAAACCGACATTTAATAATGGCAGAGGTACGTCTTTCATCGATGTCACCTTTGTTAGCAGAGTACTAGTGGCTAACTCGAACTGGATAGTGCAAGAGGACATAACGCTGAGCGATCATAGCCCGATCTCCTTCAGTGTCCGAACAATGAGGCCGATACCCAGACAGAGGAGGTGTGCGCTACGGCCAGTAGAGACCATGGTGACTGTGCTCATGGATATGCTCAAAGCAACGTGCGATTCGGTGATGCCGAGGAAAATGAATGCGAAACGCAACCCCGTAGACGACGACCCCTGGGGACGCCCTTATAAAGCCGTAAGGAAAAAACTTAATCCCGCTGGTGCAAGAACCCGTGTCGGAGCTATTCCTAAGTCAACATACGTTATGATCCCCCAGCCCCGACTTTCCGTGTATCACATCATGTGAAGTCGTCGAAGCAGTAAAGAGGATCAGGCCGAACAAAGCTCCAGGTATTGATGGTATCCCGAGGGTGTTCGTTAAAGCAGCTGCCACCGCAAGACCTGAGGTCTTCAAAGACACATTTCAACAGTGTCTTCTGGACGGCGTCTTCCCCTTTCTTCCGAAAGGCAAGGGGCCCGCAAATGCACCAGGCAGCTATCGACCCTTATGTGTGTTGGACATTGTGGGCAAACACTTTGCGACGGTAACCGTCATCACGCTTGACGTCAAGAACGCATTCAATACAGCGAGATGGCCCAACACCTCGGCGCAATGCGCAACTTGGGCATACCCGTATACATACGAAGTGTAATTGGCAACTACTTCAGGGAACGTGTGTTATGGTATGTAACAGAAGCTGGTCCAAGAAGTCACCAAGTCTCCAAGAAGCGGTCATCGTATGGCTCGAGAAAGTCAGACTAGGAATAGCTGCGCATAAGACCGAAGTAGTCCTGTTGAGCAGTAGAAAGACCGTTGAGTGTATGCAGGTCGAAGTCAAGGGAGTTGAAATCGCCTCAGTAGAAACGCTGAAGTACCTGGGAGTCCTAATAGACCGTAGGCTCTCGTTCAAGGCTCACGCTATGTCACGTATGCCAGCAAAAAAACGGCAATGACAGCTGCACCCCTGGCAAGAATCATGCCCAACGTGGGAGGACCCAGATTGCCAGCTAGGAGACTGCTTGTGGCGGTTACATAGGCAACGCTGCTTTCAGCCTTACCTTGTTTGCCGCTATGATGGCGGACAAAGTCGTTTGGGATGGGGCACACGAGATCATCGTCATAATGATAAAGCGTGACGAGATGGCCAATCGAAATGATGAATGAGGAGTACTCCCGTGTGTTTGCGGCGCCCAAATTCTACCACAGTATGCTCGGCTTGTCGTAAAAGGCGACAAAAGAGTCAAGGAAGGACCGTCACGCTGTTTTACATCGAATAAGAAGATGGAGTGCGATTTGTCATCACATCCTGTTCACCGATGAAATACTCTAACTGGCAGTCCCTGTGAGCTTGACAAGGACAGGAGAAAGAGCGGATGTTTTTGTTTAGTAAGTAGGCATAGTTATCTAATTGGAGGGTTATAAATCGTGCATGCCATCTACGGACGGCAGATGGTATCTTTAGAAGATTTCATTTTCCTGCCGTATATATAATAAAAAACAAAAAAATAACACACACACTCACACACACACAACCCTCTCTATTCGCGGTCCACGTCAACTGCAAAGATTTAACCACTGTCGCTGGATTGTAAATGGATAGTCCAGAGTGGGGTATTGCGACCACGGACCTCGTTCCATTCAAGAGAAGTTCGAGAATGTCGAGGTCCCCTACAAGAGGACTAGAAAGCACAGGAGTGAAGGGAGACGGAATCCCCGGGCCAGCGGCGCCTACCGTGGAAAGACCGTTATCCAGTCTCAGCATTGCTGTAGAGGAGAATATCCTGGCCCCCACATCTGATAACGCCACTGCTACAGGCAACACGTTGGCAATGGATATTTTTAGAGTGCCGACGCATAAGGGGGGAAGAAAATCCCCAACTGTATCGCCAATACGGTCTGCAGACCTAGTCATGGCGATACAAAAAGAAGATATGCGGAGCATACTTGCCATGATGAGGATCAAAACAAACGTGCTGCCAACTGCGTTCGAAACCAAGCGACATGCCACCAGAGAGACCAAGGGCGCAGTTACTGAACTGTCGGCTCTCATTAATTGGGCAATCGAACTGCACGAAGGCAACGCAAAGGAGGAACAATCTACGACCATCGCTACGCAGACAGAGGCGCAAAAGCTAAGCAAAAAAGCCACGCCCTCAGTGCTGGTGCCAAAAGTGCAGATGCCCAAGGAACACGCGCCCAAGGTGGGTAACTATACGGCCGGCAGCAAACCAGTAGAAAATGACAAAGCCAATGCAAAGGAGTCCAAGCCGAAAAGCTATGTATCTGTCGCCAAGGATGCTAGCTCGGGAGTAGAGTGGTCCAAGGCGAAGCCTAAGCGCCTGCGGAAAAAGCCAGAGGAAATGACTAAATGAAAAAGAAAATTATGCTCCGCAAATTAAAATCGGACCCGAGCTTCAGGTAACTGGGCAAATATGTCCGCACAATATGCAGAACACAGGAAGAGGAGCTGCTTCTGGAAGTTGAGGGGAAAGCCTTTGAAAATGTTTTCAAATTTAAGCGAGAACTAGAAGTGACCATCAAAGAGATGGCTTCTGTGGTTAGGGGTGCACATAAAATTGCGCTATCATGTAGTGGAATAGACGAGGCTACGACAGCAGTGCAACTCCACAGCTGTCTGGTCAACCAATTCCAGTCCATCCAGCTAAATCCAGAAGATGTCAAGAGTCTTCACAGAATGCATGCTGTGACCCAGATTGCGTCAGTAATATTGAACGCCAACGATCGCGGTCCTTAAACAGGGCACCGTAACGGTTGGATGGTCAAGGTGCCGCAAAATGCCTAATTAGCAGAAGCGTGGTGGATACAAACCACTCGACGTGCCCAACCTACAGAGCGTACCTAAAGGAATAAAAGAGCCACCATAATGCAGGACGAAATTAAGTTTATCCAGCTCAATGTGAACCATTGTGCAGGTGCTTAAAGTCTTTTGGCTCAGACTGCGGCGGACTGCAATGTTGACATCATGCTCCAGAGCAAACCCTAGTCTCCTGCTGGGGGAAATTCAATGATCACGGACGAGACAGGCAAAGCAGTTATCAAATGCTGCAGCCCTCTACATGTGCAGGAACTGGCTGCCTCACCGATTCGCGGAATTGCAACTGCGATGATAAAAGGCGTGCATATGTACAGCTGCTATGCTCCGCCTAGCGACAGCCCGGTCCAGTTCGATTAGATGCTAGAGCTGCTAGTGAGCCATGCGAGAGGGCGCAGCCCTAAGATTATTGCTGTAAACTTTATTGCCTGGGCAGTAGAATGGGGAAGCCGCGTATCCAATCCCAGACGCCGAGCGGTAATAGACGCTATGGATATACTCGACCTGATACTGCTGAATAATGACAGGGGTATGTCTTTTATTGACATAACGTTCATTAGCAGAGGGCTAGTGGCTAACACTTACTCTAGTTGGATGGTCGATGAGATGGTAACGGTTAGCGACCACGCAATGATTTCTTTCCACCTCCTACCGGTGGCCAAGACGTGGAGACGGCAGAAAAGAACAGTCGGGCAAGCATTGGAGACCAGGAAGATCGATGAAGATATGATAGGATACCAAATAGACTCCCTGGCAATCTCAAATGCTCATGCAGAGACAAGGGCGGCTGACCTCATGAAGATGCTTGCAGCGACTTGCGACGCTATCATGCCAAGGCGCAGCGCAAGGCACCTGTATACTGGTGGAGCGTCATATTAAACCAACTTCGATCTAAATGCCTTAGGGCAAGGAGAAAGGGGCAACGAGCCAAAGGTAGTACCCAGCATACGGAACTCTGGGAGGACTTCAGAAACAAACGTAGGCAACTCAAGGACGGCATAGCGGCTGCCAAGTCGCGTGCCTTCAGTGAACTGCTAGATAGCGTACAAAGATCCCTGGGCAGAGGCAGCTGCATCGGATCCTGATGCCTTGTCTAGCTTTGCAGCGGAACTATTCCCAATACAGACCACTTCATGGCGGCCAGCAACAATAGCCTCTCCCCTGATTTCCCGCGAGTCACGGAACTAGAATTAGTTGAGGCAGCCAAGCGTATCAAGCCCAATAAAGCTCCTCTATGGAATTCCTGGAGCAGTGGTCAAGGCTGTGGCGTTGGCTAGACCTGAAATCTTCAGGAACACGTTCCAGCAGTGTTTTACGGACGGGGTCTTCCCAATGAGGTGGAAAAGCCAGAAGTTGGTGTTGTTACAGAAAGGCAAGGGTCCAGCACATGCCGCAAACAGCTATCGACCATTATTCTTATTGGATATTGTGGATAAATTGTTAGAACGAATACTGTACTCCCGTATAGAGACAATCACTGAGAGCATCAATGGCCTAGGAAGTCAGCAGTATGGCTTTCGTAAGGAAAAGAGTACCCTGGACTCACTCATGGCTGTGAGGAACATTGCCAAGAACGCCCTCGACGGTGATAGATGGCTAGGGGAAACCAAAGTGTACTGCGCACTCATCACGTTGGGTGTAAAAACGCCTTTAGCACTGCTAGATGGCCCGTAATCCTCAGCGCCATGCACCGAATGGGTATTCCGGAGTACTTGAGGATCGTCGTTGGAAATTATTTCACGGATCGCGTCCTTTGGTATTTGGGCGTGCTGATAGACCACAGGCTATCATTCAAGGACTATGCTAGATACGCAAGCAGGAAGGCAGCAATCTCAGCTGCTGCCGTATCTAGACTTATGCCCAACCTGGAAGGTCCCAGAAATCCGGCCAGGAAAGCAAATTCGACGCCTCTATATACTGCACAAATTTGGAACATACATATATGGTACATATATGAAAGGAGCGCGCTCAGTGCTACGGTCTATAGCCCTTGGACTTATTAGAGGCTTCGAGAAAATTTCCGAGAACGCAGCTCTCGCTCTGGCAGGCATGCCACGAGTCGATCTTGAGATTAAGGCTCTTTGCCAAATCCGTGAAGGCGCCACCAGGCTAGAGGCTCATGAGCGGCTGATGGGAGAGTGGTAGAGCAGATGGAAAATATCACAATGGGGGAGGTGGTCCTACCAGCTCATCCCCGAGTTAGCGTTATGGGCAGAGTGCCAACACAAAAACTTGGATTACCACCTAACGCAGTTTGTCACAGACCATGGCTGCTTTCGGGCATACCTACTTCGGTTCCGCCATGTAGAGTCAACCCAATGCCTCTACTACCCCGGTGCGGTGGAAACAGCGGAGCATGTGCTAATGAACTTTTCCAGCTTTACGGCGGAGAGAGAGCAGCCAAGAGCGCCGACCGCTCAACCAAAGTGTCCTGTTCGCGGCTATGATGACGTTGGTTTTCGAAACGACCATCCGGATTACATCCTTTTTGTCCTACGACCACTAGGGATCCTGGGATGCGTACAGAGTTGAGGGGTGGTCTGTGGTCCTGCCTGCAGTCCTTGGAGTCCACCGATGGGCAAATGAACAATCACATGCATTGGTGGGAACGGAAGCAGGTGCCAATCAGATTTTTAGAATTCTGCTTGGCAGCTCGGCGCGTTTAGGAAATTATGCAGACGCTGAGCTTGCAGATTGGAGCTTGCTTACTGGAGTTCAATATTCTAAATTGTAACATTGTTGTTGTTACCTTACATATACTTGTGGGCAGGTTCACATTTTGTGTTTTCATATTTTATATATTTTAATATATTTAATTTTATAATTTTTTTGTAAGTGTTGCCTTTATTTTATTATATATTATATTATATAAATTCGTCGACGTGTGAAGACGTGTTTTTATCGAGCTCCGTATAAAATCGGTTGTTTTGAGTGTAGTGTACGACTAATAATATAAACTAAATATAATACATAATCCGAAAGCGAAAGAGACGCTCTATGCGATGCAAGATCGCTAAAATATATATAGTGATTCTTTATCTTAAATAATAAAACTATGAGTCAGAACGACACTCGCGCTTAGCGTCAGCGTAAGCAAGACGAACACCGGCTGTCAATTCAACGCAACAACGCGTACTTTTCCTACGTCTCCCCGACAACTCCAAACGTAGACATCGAGCGGTCAATAACCCTTAGCCCAAGGAACCTTCTTCCTCCAACAAATCAAGAAAGAGCGCGCTCTTGCTCTCCCGCTCTTTTAGCTCCTACACAAGCCCCGCTACCTCCAACAACAACAGCTGGAGCAATACCGACAGCCCGCTCTATCTCGTCGTCGGCTCCACCAGCTTACGCTCTCACTGAGTCAGCGAAAGCAAAACCGCAAGCAACAAACGGTACAGCAAAACAAAACGAAAACGTAAACAAAAAAGCTGGGTCGACAATTACAATAAAGTGAAAGCTTAGCCCGAAAAATCCAGATTCAGAAAACAATTCTACCCTGATCAACAATGTAGCCCCCGCAAATACCAACAGATTCGCTTTGCTGGCATATACCGCTGAGCACGTGCCGTTGGGATCCGTTGATATCGAACCGAAGAAAACAAAGCCTCCTCCAATATACATCCGCGAGAAGAGCACAAGCGGTCTGGTAAATACTTTGATTGGCCTTATTGAAAAAGATAGCTTTCATATAATTCCCCTCGTAAGAGGCACAAAAAACAGGCTTCTACACCTACCAGCTTAAAAGCAGCAAGGGCCTACAAGTAGTACTGAAGGGCATTGAGTCTAATGTTACGCCCGAAGAGATAACTGAGGCACTAAAGGAAAAGGGATTTTCCGCCAAAAGCGTGTTCAACATCAAAAACAGAAACAGGCATCCGCAACCACTCTTCAAGATTGAGCTAGTACCAGAAAACAAGCAGCTTAAAAAAAAATTAGGTTCACCTAATTTACGAACTCCAGCTCCTTCTGCACCGTAGGATCACAGTAGAAGAGCCGCATAAACGTAACGCTCCTGTTCAATCTACAAACTGCCAAGAATACGGCCACACGAGGTCGTATTGCACACTTCGCCCGGTGTGCGTAGTCTGTGGAGATCTCCACGACTCCACACACTATCCAACTAATAAAGAAAAGGCAAGCGAGAAAAAGTGCAATAACTGTGGGGGTAATCACACAGCAAACTACAGAGGCTGTCCAATATACAAAGAGCTAAAAAGCCGTCATCACAAAAGAATGAATGCGGCGCGGGCACACCAAGGAATATCTTCGCTGACAACATCAGAAACAAATCCTGAAGTCCTTTTCTCAAAAGCAGCAAGTTTCGATCGTTGGCCAACCAGCAATAACAAGACAACATTTGCAAACGTTCTAAAATCAGGTATGACGCCTCCAAACAAAAATTCCCAACACCCACATGAAGTGCACACAAAATTGGACCCACAAGAAAACTATAGGCCACCTGAGCAGCAAGAAACAAAAACTGAAGCTATGGTATGATGCAAGCCTTACAACAGAGCATGATGGAGTTTATGACATTTATGCGTACCACAATACAAGACATGATGCGTAACCAAAACCTTTTGATACAAATGCTTGTATCCTAACAATCAAAGTAAATAATGGCTTCCTTACGCATAGCTACGTGGAACGCCAATGGCGTTTCGCAGCGAAAACTTGAGCTAGCTCAATTCCTACATGAGAACATATCGACGTTATGCTTCTTTCGGAAACTCATCTCACAAGCAAATACAATTTTCAAATGAGAGACTACCACTTCTATGGTACAAATCATCCCGTTGGAAAAGCACACGGTGGGACCGCCATACTCATAAGGAACCCTATGAAGCACACCTTTTACAAAGAGTTTGCTGAAAATCATCTTCAGTTCCTGGATTTCTTCCAAGCACTGAGCCACACTTCATTGCAGCAGGCGACTACAACGCTAAACATACTCACTGGGGATCGCGACTTGTGAATCCAAAAGGAAAACAGCTTTATAAGACTTTAATAAAAGCCACTAATAAACTTGACCATGTTTCTCCTGGGAGTCCTACATACTGGCCATCAGACCTCAATAAGCTGCCTGACCTGATCGACTTCGCAGTTACGAAAAATATTCACCGCAGTTTTGTTAAAGCTGAATGTCTGCCAGATCTGTCATCTGATCACTCGCCTGTACTAATTCACCTCCGCGGGTACGCAGAAAACGTGAAACCACCATACAGATTGACTTCACACAAAACAAACTGGCTCAGGTATAAAAAATATATAAGTTCACACATTGAGCTAAACCCAAAACTCAATACTGAATCTGATATAGAGAGCTGCACGTGTACATTGCAATCCATCCTTACTGAAGCAGCTCTTACTGCAACACCCAAAATCACAAACATTACAATTAATTCGAATAAGACCAAATACAAGAAGAGCAACTCGTCCGCGTAAAACGACGCCTACGCAGAGAATGGTAATCTTCCAGATCACCAACTGCAAAACTAAAGCTAAAAGTAGCCACACGGAAACTGGCCAACGCTCTGAAACAAGAGGAGGAAGACGATCAGCGCCGTTATATAGAGCAACTCATACCAACAGGCACAAAACATAAGTCACTGTGGAGAGCCCACTCAACTCTACGCCCACCAACTGAAACCGTTTTGCCGATAAGGAATTCCTAAGGCGGCTGGGCCCGTAGTGATACAGACAGAGCCACCGTATTTGCCGCTCACCTACAAAATATATTCACGCCAAACCACCATCATCATCCATAAACTGCCACCCCAATTGTGTTTCGTCCAAAAGAAGTAATTAAAATAATCAAAGACAATCTCAGCCCGGAAAAATCCCCCAGCTGCGACCTTATAACACCAGAAATGATCATCGAGCTGCCACACTCTGCAGTTCGCTACATAACCCAGCTATTTAATGCCATCACCAAACTTGGTTATTTTCCACAACGATGGAAGAGATCGATTATCATAATGATTCCAAAGCCTGGTAAGGACTACACAGTCCCTTCATCTTACAGACCAATAAGTCTACTCTCATGTATTTCGAAACTATTCGAAAAATGCCTGCTGATCCGACTTAATCTACATCTGAGAACCCACAACATAATCCCAGCCCATCAATTTGGATTTCGCGTAAGCCATTGAACAGGTGAATCGTATAACAACGGAAATAAGAACTGCATTTGAAAATCGCGAATACTGTATACTGTACAGCAGTATTTCTAGACGTATCCCAAGCATTCGACAGAGTCTGGCTTGACGGCCTAATGTTTAAAGTTAAAACAGCCCTACCCGGAAGCACACACAAACTTCTAAAGTCTTACCTCTATGGCAGAAAGTTTGCAGTGCGGTGCAACGCTGCCACTTCCACTGATCATAAAATTGAGGCTGGAGTCCCCCAAGGCAGCGTTCTTGGGCCTACCTTATACCTCATCTATACAGCCGACATCCCTACAAATAGTCGCTTAACGGTATCCACATTTGCCGACGATACAGCTATCCTTAGCCGTTCAAGGTCCCCAAGTCAAGCTACAGCACAGCTGGCATTGCACCTCATCGACATTGAGAAGTGGCTCTCTGACTGGCGAATAAAAGTAAACAAGAAAAAATGCAAGCACGTGACGCTTTCGCTAAACAGACAAGATTGTCCACCACTCTTGTTGAACAAAATATCAATCCCGAAAGCAGACGAGGTAGCGTACCTAGGAGTACACCTTGACAGAAGACTCACATGGCGCAGGCACATTAAAGCCAAAAAAAACTCAACTTAAACTAAAAGCCAACAACTTACACTGGCTCATCAACTCTGGTTCTCCGCTAAGCCTAGATCACAAGGTCTTACTCTACAATGCTGTATTGAAACCTATCTGGACCTATGGCTCACAGTTATGGGGTAATGCCAGCAACAGCAATATTGACATCATACAGCGAGCACAATCAAAGATCCTGAGAACCATCATTGGGGCACCGTGGTACGTTCGGAATGAAAACATCCAAAGTGACTTAAATATCCCACCAGTTATCAATGCAATTACGGAACTTAAGGAAAAATACCATAGGAAGCTTTTCTCGCACCCCAACCACCTAGCGAGAGGTCTAACCCAGCTCAGCAGTCGTTCGCGTCTCCGGCGAAAGGACCTACCAACCCAGCGAAGAAATTTTTAGGGCCGTCTAGTCATAAAACAGTTGGAAAAATAATACAACTGTTAAGAAAAAAAAAAATTGTTGTAGTTAAGATTTTTAAACTTATTGTTAGTTCTTATAAAAGAAGATTCAATAAATAAAAGCAAAGCAAATAAAAAAAAATGTATTACATAAGTAAATGTACATAAATATATATTTGTACAAATATACATACATATGACATTAAGCATTTACACACACGTGGAGACATTAGACAGAGCGAGAAGACAGTAAACATTCTTAGAAGAAACAAATGTAACGAATTTTGGCACGCGTTAAAATTTGTATTCAATGAAAATCAACAACAGTTCACATGTCGATCGGGGCATCTAGCCAACTCCGAATACAGACTTCATCAGTCCGGTACATGACCACTGATCAACTCCTGCGGCAGTCGAAAGGACTCCCAGGGTGGTCAGGCTCACATGTTGTGTTTTTTATACTTATTTATTATAATTTTATATATTATGTAATTTTTATTCTCTTTAAATGGTCAAATGGTCGATGACGTCATAACTATTTCTTTTCCATGCACATGTCAATTAGCGAAAATACATGTGCATACATATATGTTAAAACTCATACAAGTTATCACCCTCAGTCCCTCTATATTCACTATGGAAATTTTAAACAGTTTTCATAGCCACTTGGGAACCCATTTTTCGATCTAGCGCTATCCCATTGCGTCATTCCATTTAAGTCTCTTAAAAGCATAAACAATATCCGAAGCCTGACATCGGACTCGAGCCACTCTTTTCGTTAAACAAACAATCTTTCCCAAGAGGCAGTTCTTAAACTACGCAATTCAAAGACGTAAATATTGACCTCTTGGTCACTTATCACCCATCCTAAGTAAAACCGTTCAAGTGGCAACAAAATTCTCGATCAAAAGCGTATTATAAACAACGCCCTCATGATCTGCGTCTCCACGCTCTATTGTAAACAAATCCTTCTTCGCCAAGCGCGTCATTAATTTCACCACGAACGAAAGCTTTGGTTCCATTTCCGAAAGCTCTTGATCCCTTGAGAAGCTTTGACAATACTTTAGCTTAAGAATATATCTGTAACATTAGTCCTAATTAAGACGGAAGTGTTCTTCCTACAAAAAATAAATTTTTTTCCATCACGCGTTCGCGAGTTGGTTAATTGGCGCCCAGTACTTGGGGCTCGCGTTAAGTTTTAAACGTAAACTACACGAAAGATATTAAACCCCACAATATCAAAGTGTCGCGAGTGAACTTGATCCAGAATATTGAAGCAAAACAGCGAATATCCTAAAAAGCCGTTAGGAACTCACACAATTCTACAACGTTAGACTTTAACAGTGCTATACATATCGAGGACCCGAAATATCGAAACATCTATCCTTTCCTCCTCTCTATCATACGAAAGTAAAGAAGCAACTGATGATCAGGCAGCCGCCGATTTGTTTGCAGACTTTTTTCAATCAACTTATTTAACTGAACCTTATAGTTCCCTTTTACATCCATACCCTTATAGTATAGAAAATTTTAACACTCTCTTCTGTCCTTCTATCGACAAAACCTCTCTACTAAATGATCTTAAATCGATAAAACCCGTTTTTTCTGCTGGCCCTGACCGAATTCCAGCATGCGTACTTAGATTTTGTGCTGATTCGATTTTGAAGCCAATTCATAAGCTATTTGACTTGTCACTATCCAATAGTTATTTCCCACCTATTTGGAAAAACTCTTTTTCCATTCCTCTTCACAAAAGTGGTTCTAACCATGATGTGAAGAACTATAAATAACTTTTATGTGTAAATCTATAATTTCACCCCATCAACATGGGTTTATAAAGGCAAGATCAACAGCTACTAATCTTTTAGAATTCTCATCTCTCATCAATCTAGGATTTTGGAACAAAATGCAAACTGATGTGGTCTAAACTGACTTCAGTAAAGCATTTGACTCCGTAAATCATAATCTCTTAATTCATAAGTTAAATTTGATTGGTTTTCCTCAAAAGCTCCTTCTGTGGATATCTGATTATTTAACTAACGGGTCTCAACGAGTTCTTTTTAAAGAATGTCTCTCTAAGCCGATCTTAGTTACTTCTGGTGTTCCTCAGGGCAGCCACCTTGGACCATTAATATTTAACCTTTTTATTAACGATCTTCCTTCAATACTCCTTCACTCTAACATTCTTATGTATGCTGATGATGTGAAACTCTTCAAACAGATCTTGATTTGTTTTTTGAATGGTTCAGCCATAATCTGCTGCATCTTAACTGTTTAAAGTGCAAGATTGTGTCATTTTACAGAGGTAACTATCATATCATCAATTATAATCTTAACTTAACCCCACTCTTAAGAATATCTGAAGTAGCTGATTTAGGTATCCTCTTTGATCAAAAATTGAAATTTGATCGTCACATTACACAAATTGTCAATAAGCCATTTCGACTACTCGAGTTCAGCAAAAAATGGGCCGAAGAATTCGAGGACCCTTACACGACAAAGTTTCTTTACACTTCTCTTGTTCGTTTAACTCTTGAATATGGATATTGCGTGTGGTCGCCGCAATAACATATTCACCGAGATAGAATTGAGGCTGTTCAAAAGCAGTTTCTACTTTTTGCCTTGCGCAGTTTTAATTGGGTTCCGGGTGTAGACTTACCACCATACTCTAGTAGACTACTTCTAATTAACCTACCTTCTTTAACTAACCGTCGTATTATGTTAGGCGTTATGTTTATTGTAAAGCTAATAAAGTACAATATAGATTCCCCTACTCTGCTTACTCAAATTAATTTCTGTATTCCTTCTAGAGTTACACGTAATTTTATGCCACTATCCTTGGCCTATTGTAATACTAACTACAGCTTGCATGTCCCTTTCCGAGTTCTCTGTGCTGACTACAACAGACTGTCTAAAGTTTTCAACTCCGAGTCCTCCCTTTACTCTGTTAAACTGTCTATCCTCAATCAATTAACACTACATGCTAACAACTAATATTAATCTACCGATCTGATTGGGTTTTACTGGGTTTTCCCCAATCCTTTGCAGCAAATGTTGGATCGAGAATTTTTGTTTCGTTATCCCCAGCCTAAATTTAAGAATATATATTTTTAATTGAAAAATTTAAATTTAAAATCTAAATTATTTTCTTTTTTTAAATTTCCAATTTTAATTTAATATAATCTAATTTTAACTTTAATTTTAAGTCAACTGATTTAGTTGACGTTAAATAAATAAATAAATAAAGACATGATACGAATTTAACTCGTTTTGAACATATATACAACGCACATACACACATTTGCTATCAGCCGGTGGTAACAGAAACGGGTGAACATGCAATCGTCCAGCTAATCAAGAGATGGCCGAATAGCTGAGTAGCTAGAGTTATGGACGGGAATTTTGAAGGCTTATGGGTGTTGTGGCGCGAGTTCGGTTCTCATGTGGAACTGCGTTTGCATTTTTCCAATTTTTTTATTATAGATCTTATTTAATTAATTTATTCTAATACACTAAAACGAAAGCAGCATATTAAATTAAAATTCAATTAAAACTTGTATTTCCTCAACTTGATTTCATTCATTTTGATTTATTTATTATCCAATATAAATAATAATAATTATAAGATACTGACAATAACCAAGGGGATCGGAAAATTACAAACCTCAACGACCAAACTATTACATCATTAACATCATTAACCTCGACCAAATCCAACCCGTTTTAGACATTTTACATGAACATACGGAAAATAGTCTTAAACGCAGCATATTATACGCTAGCCTTCAACACGAGATAAATACAATTATCCACGCATTCCAAACAATTACAGCCTTTCCCAAAACTCGGAAAGCTAGGTCTTTAAATTGGCTAGGGTTAGGTTGGAAGTACATAGCGGGTAGTCCAGATCATGATGACCTGGTTATTATAGAGCAGAACTTAAATAAACTTATTGACAACAATAACCAACAGGTCATAGTCAATAAACAGTTAGATGAAAGAATAAACAAACTCACTTCGGTATCCAATGCTCTCACGAACTCTATTCATAAAAGCAGTTCAGATAGAATCGAGATAGCTATTAGTTTGCACAAAAGATTAGACTTCTAAAAGAAGAAATTATTAACATTAGCTATGCCATTCAGTGGGCACGACTAAACGTAGTTAACACACTTGTGTTAAATAAAGATGAGTTAATTGAAATCGAGAAAATTTATAAAAGAATGTTATTTCATCCACCCCTGTCAATGGAAGAAATAATGGAGTTTTCCGATGACTCAAATAAATTCCTGGAACAACACAGAGCTTCACCCAGAGGGCACCTACCTAGTTCAGTTATCAAATGACTCGATGATTATCGACAACAAACGGTTCAGCAACTTACAACCAACAGTCTTAACTCCTGAAGCGCCTGAAGACTTAAGGTTCTATCACTCGAAGCTTGCATACCTATAGTCAAAGGCAGAGGAGCATAACCTTGCAGCTAGCACCCAGACCTGGAATGGAAACAAAAGTCACCGCGATCCTCACACCATCAACCTGCAAGCAATCTTTGATTGAGGGACAAGCACAAATTTTAGGGGGAGGAGTTAATGCTACCATTAAGAACAATGAACCTCAATGGAAGCTCCAATATGCGAGGTCAGCGTCTGCATAATTTCCGGCAAGCGCCGAGCTACCAAGCAGAATTCTAAGAATCCTGGGCAAGAATATATAATAAAGTATTTAGGTGTTCATTTAAATAAACAAATATCATTTTTTTTATAATTTTTATTTGATGGATTAATGTTTTCTTATCACTCATAAACTAACTGACTGAATTATTCTTATGGACCAGCAAACCTTAAAGTTCTACAGAGCATTACATCTTTGTTTATCAGTAACTTAAGCTTCTTCTCGTTTAACGGTTGGTGTTTTGAGAGAACTTTTACTGTGAGGCTTCTAAAGAGTGAAGGTTTTCAAAATATCGGCTTAAGTTTTTCATATGGAGAATGACCTGTGAGGCTTTTAAAGAGTGAAACTAATCAAAAGATAAGTTTAAGTATTTTATACTTTCCCACCTTTTAGATTGTGGATTGTCCTCAAGCCTTTTCTTCTGGATATAATTGTGGAACTGGAATTTCTATTTTGACTATTTCAATGTTATTACTGTTTCAATATATTTGTCAACTGATTTGCTTGCTAGGTTATTATAATGTTATGAGGTGCTGTTTTACATTACATGTATAGGTAAAATATAGATATTATATCTAATAATAACATGAGGATTTTTAATATATTTGGAAAGATTGTATAATTCTTATTGTTTAGTATAATCATTTGTTTTATTTCTATATGTGACATTTGTTCAACTTTTGTTACGTTATGCTCGGTGAATATTAGATTTGTATATTGATGCATATTGTTTGATATTGAAAATTCTTTTAACTCTGCTATAATAATAGTTTCTTGATTGTTATAATTTTGGTTAAGTTTTTCTCGGGTCATGTTCCATGTAATTGGTATGTTAGGCTTAATGTGTTGGATGAAAAATAGTTAACGGTATATTTGGAAGGTACACGTTGGAGTTTCTTGTTTGATTAGCAATACAATTCACGGGTCTCTGTTATAACCACTAATATTGTGTTTTAAGTAGATTTTATTCTTGATTAACTGACGCGTCTTTAGCGTCTTGATATTTTCGTTTTTGTTACTAGTTCGCACTCCCGCGATCATTCTCGCCTGCATCGCTCTCTGAGTGTGCTGCGCTGTGCTCTCTTTTTATAGCTGTGTTGTTGCTTTTTTCTTGTTTTCGTGTCTACACTGTCTCGTGCTCTCACTCTCACGCTTTCTAACACTCTTTTGTAAACTACGCTTGTGCTTGTGTTAGTGGTAACCAGCTGTGTAACATTAGATTACCTTTGCTTTCTTGCTCTTTTTTAACTTTTTCCTTTTTGAACTTATCTTTCGTTTAGTTTTTTATTAATTTAAAATACATATTTGTATTTTTTAAATGTTCATTTTACACAATTCGTTCGTTCGATGTGGATTATATTTCAAATCCAGTTGATAGGGGTTTCTTTTTAAAAGGGGGCTGCTGGCGCGAAAAGGAAATAGCGCCTGGACAAAATATATAATATAAATTTATATATTTTGTAAATATATTAAAAGTAAAGATACCTTTCTAATATAACATATGAAAAACACATTCAACGAAAATAAACTATTGGAAATTGTTTTTGTCAGTTATTTCGATGAACAATTTCTCAATTTAACATGTCAAATATTTTAACGAGACGCAGACTTTTTTTCTTGGTTTTCCTTCCAAAGGCGACCCCCGTTGGGGGATCGGGAGACGACGAGTTTCGACTGAAATCACAAAATTGGTATATATAAATATATATGTATATGATATATATATAAGTATGCTCGCTTGCATTTCTTGTATATAGAATAAAATGTTCTTGTAGTTGTTTCTATGTAAATCGACGACGAAACGAAGAAAGCTTTTATCCTACACTTTTCAGCTTACATTTCCAATGTGTGTTGAAATTAAGTATGTATATCGTGTTGTATATATATAAATCCTACAATTGTTGCTTTCTTGTTTTCTTGTTTTTGTTTAATTTTTTTCATTTAATGCATATAGAGCTGTGCTGCACACTGCGTAAAGGAGGAAGTGGGGCGAGGAGTCGAAGTGGGGGCATCTTTAGGTTGACGGCGCCGCAGCTAACTCCCGGTATGCCTCCTGCAATGCCTGTTGCTGTTCGGGACTTAATGTGCTCGCACAAGCCTGCATAACATCGAGATTGCACTCGATCTGCTTGACGATCATCAGCATGCGGGTTCCAACGGGTGTCTTCGGCTCCAAAGCTTGGGTGCAGAATGTATCCGCAATGATGGATACAATGCGAGGCAGATTGCAAGTGTTGGCGCCCAAAATCACGGGATGATTGCGCGGGATGTGAGTTGCTTCCTCGGGATCTTCAGAGGTGGGCAACCATGTGAACCAGATGCCAATCAGCTCATCTAAATTGGTCAACGCAGATTTGTTGTATTTCAGGATCTTAGAGAATGCCGAAATTGCATTCTCTGTTGCATTTATGTTCTCCACTTCACGTGCCTTCGGATCGTTGATAACCTGCACCAGAAGAGGCATAATCTGTGCACATGTATGGGCAAACTGATCGACACCAAATTGTCCCAACACTCCGCATCCATAAGCAGCAGCCTGACGCACATCCGGGGATTTATCGACCACATACTGCAGCAAAGCAGGTGTGAAGATTTGCTGATATGGAGCACAAGCAGGACCACAGAATTCGATAAGATCATCGAACACACAAACGGCCCACTGGCGATCGGCAAAGGGACGACTGGGATCGAGTAGCTTGATGAAATGCGGTGCCACTTGCTCGAATGCGGGCAAGTAATTCGCTTTGACATTTTGTTTGTTTTTGTGGTGTTCCCTACCCTATTTGCAAAGCATATTAGTTTCAATAAAAATGTTGGTGTACTTCGCAACTTCGTGCAAATGTGAGGCCGAATCAAAGCCGGACTTTGTTTGCTGCTGGTTGTGTGATAAATTCTATAACATAAAAGGCATCGGCCTAACAGCACGAATCAAAGACTCACTCAACAACAATGAATCTGGCCTGAAATGGTCATGGAAAGTTTGTCGGGTGAAAGAGCTAACTTTGCGTAAAATGCTTAGGGATTTGTGTATTTTTAACATTATTATTGTGTAGATAGAATTTTCATCGAAATTTTCGTTTATACTTTGTCCATTATTGTCTAGGTAAAGGGAGATATGGAAAGTAGGCTGTTCAACTGTGTTTGTGGGGATATGAGACATTAAGAAAATTTCGTTAGTACCTGTATTATACCAGGCAGAAGTTTTTATGTCCATTAAATTTTTGTATTTAACGTTACCAAGGTTGTCGTGCTTAAGAAGTTTGGGATTGAATATTTCTAATCGGGTTGATTGTGAACCCATTTCGATGTTTTCGATGTACTCAGTAAAATCCTAATAAGTACACCTCCTTCAGATGTGACCGTTTATCATGAATTGGAGGTGGTGTTCTTATAGCTGTAAAATCTGATCTTCCTTCCGAACTTGTTCCATTAGACCATGGTTCTTCCTTTGAATTTTTATATGTAAAAATGACGATGTGTCAAATTTCAATTTACTTTACCTGTTCGTATATTCCTCCCTCATCTGATATATATATCTACCTGAACCATCTTTCATTCATCCAATCTGTTGCCTTAAAACTATCTGATATAGATTATATAGTTTTTGGTGATTTCAACTTACCAGAAGTTACTTAGTCATCTCAATCCGATATATTGGTGCCCTCTGTATCTAACTCTTTTTTAAATGGCCTCTCTTTATCAAATAAACACTGTTCCTAATTGTAGGGGTTGAATGCTTGATTTAATTTTCTCTTCTGACATTTTACTAAATTCTATCTCTAGAATGAATCCCTTAGTTCTTCCTGAAGATCCCGAACATTCTACATTGGACCTGATTCTAACTCTGCCAACTTCTATACAAACTGCAACTGTTTCCTCTATAATAAAAGCACGTTGTTTTCGTAGGACCGATTTTCAAAAATTGAATTGTTTAATTTTGGAACATGATTGGTCATTTCTTTATTCAAGTTCTGATCTTAATACATGCATTTCATTTTTTTATTCTTCTATGAACTCATTTTTTTATCAATGTGTTCCTGTTACTTTTCCCGTAAAGTCAAATAGGCCTCCTTGGTTTTTACGTGAGTTAGTAAGGCTGAAAAATTTGAAATCGCGGTATTTTAAAAAGTTTAAGTTAACTCGTAATCCTTCTGATTTTACACGTTATATTGCTGCAAGAGCAAACTTTATTGCTCTGAATGCAAATTGTTACAAAAAGTATTTGTGTCGCTGCCGTTTGCAGTTTGCTCAGGACCCAAAGCAGTTTTATAACTTTGTTAACTTAAAACGTAAATCAAGTAGATTTCCTCCTTATCTACTATATCATACGAAAATAAGGAAGCCACTGATGATCAGGCAGCCGCCGATTTGTTTGCAGACTTTTTTCAATCAACTTATTTAACTATAGTTCCCTTTTACATGCATATAGTATAGAACATTTTAACACTCTCTTCTGTCCTTCTATCGACAAAACCTCTCTACTAAATGATCTTAAATCGATAAAACCCATTTTTTCTCCTGGCCCTGACGGAATTCCAGCATGCGTACTTAGATTTTGTGTTGATTCGATTTTGAAGCCAATTCATAAGCTATTTGACTTGTCACTATCCAATAGTTATTTCCCACCTATTTGGAAAAACTCTTTTTCCATTCCTCTTCACAAAAGTGGTTCTAACCATGACGTGAAGAACTATAGATGCATTTGCAAATTGTCCGCAATTCCTAAGATTTTTGAAAAAAATTGTACGGCTCAGTTAACTTTTATGTGTAATCAATCTAGGATTTTGGAACAAAATGCAAACTGATGTGGTCTAAACTGACTTCAGTAAAGCATTTGACTCCGTAAATCATAATCTCTTAATTCATAAGTTAAATTTGATTGGTTTTCCTCAAAAGCTCCTTCTGTGGATATCTGATTATTTAACTAACGGGTCTCAACGAGTTCTTTTTAAAGAATGTCTTTCTAAGCCGATCTTAGTTACTTCTGGTGTTCCTCAGGGCAGCAACCTTGGACCATTAATACTTAACCTTTTTATTAACGATCTTCCTTCAATACTCCTTCACTCTAACATTCTTATGTATGCTGATGATGTGAAACTCTGTTTGACACACAATGATCCTTCAAATAACCTTCTTCAAACAGATCTTGATTTGTTTTTTGAATGGTTCAGCCATAATCTGCTGCATCTTAACTGTTTAAAGTGCAAGGTTGTGTCATTTTACAGTGGTAACTATCATATCATCAATTATAATCTTAACTTAACCCCACTCATAAGAATATCTGAAGTAGCTGATTTAGGTATCCTCTTTGATCAAAAATTGAAATTTGATCGTCACATTACACAAATTGTCAATAAGCCATTTCGACTACTCGAGTTCAGCAAAAAATGGGCCGAAGAATTCGAGGACCCTTACACGACAAAGTTTCTTTACACTTCTCTTGTTCGTCCAACTCTTGAATATGGGTCTTGCGTGTGATCCCCGCAATACCATATTCACCAAGATAGAATTGAGTCTGTTCAAAAGCAGTTTCTACTCTTTGCCTTGCCCAGTTTTAATTGGGTTCCGGGTGTAGACTTACCACCATACTCTAGTAGACTACTTCTAATTAACCTACCTTCTTTAACTAACCGTCGTATTATGTTATGCGTTATGTTTATTGTAAAGCTAATAAAGTACAATATAGATTCCCCTACTCTGCTTACTCAAATTAATTTCTGTATTCCTTCTAGAGTTACACGTAATTTTATGCCACTATCCTTGGCCTTTTGTAATACTAACTACAGCTTGCATGTCCCTTTCCGAGTTCTCTGTGCTGACTACAACAGACTGTCTAAAGTTTTCAACTCCGAGTCCTCCCTTTACTCTGTTAAACTGTCTATCCTCAATCAATTAACACTACATGCTAACAACTAATATTAATCTACCGATCTGATTGGGTTTTACTGGGTTTTCCCCAATCCTTTGCAGCAAATGTTGGATCGAGAATTTTTGTTTCGTTATCCCCAGCCTAAATTTAAGAATATATATTTTTAATTGAAAAATTTAAATTTAAAATCTAAATTATTTTCTTTTTTTAAATTTCCAATTTTAATTTAATATAATCTAATTTTAACTTTAATTTTAAGTCAACTGATTTGGTTGACGTTAAATAAATAAATAAATAAATAAAGACATGATACGAATTTAACTCGTTTTGAACATATATACAACGCACATACACACATTTGCTATCAGCCGGTGGTAACAGGAACGGGTGAACATGCAATCGTCCAGCTAATCAAGAGATGGGCGAATAGCTGAGTAGCTAGAGTTGTGGACGGGAATTTTGAAGGCTTATGGGTGTTGTGGCGCGAGTTCGGTTCTCATTTGGAACTGCGTTTGCATTTTTCCAATTTTTATACCCTTGGACCATTGAAAATGGTCAAAAAAGGGTATACTAACTTTGTGCAAATGTATGTAACAGGCGAAAGGAGGTGTCGGAGACCCCATAAAGTATATATATTCTTGCTCAGGATCAATAGCCGAGTCGATTGATGTCCGTCTGTCTGTCCGTCTGTCTGTCTGTCTGGATGAACGCGCCGATCTCAGCTATTACAAAAGCTAGGGACACCAAATTTAGCATGAAGATTCCTGTATACCATACGCAGATCAAGTTTATTTTCAATTTGGAATAACACGCCTACCGCCCCCGCAAACCACCAATTTTGGTTTACATTGCTATTTACATTCGAAGAACTCATTTCTTAACGTTCTGCTTTAGCATATATATAGATAAATAATATATGAACTTATCCTCCAAATTGCAATCCGATCAGACAATAAACACTGAAGTTATTAGATAAACCATTTCGACACTTCGACCAGCAAAGAACTTGTCGATGACGTCAGAACTAAATTCCTTATGCATGAAAGAAAAGGACAACGATGCGAGCGCGAAGCGCGAGCTGTTTCTCGACTCTTCTTTTCCATGCACATGTCAATTACCGAAAATACATGTGCATAAATATATGCTAACACTCAACCAATAGGTGGCGTATATATGAATATGAAGAAAGCAAAGAAGTTGTCGATGACGTCAGAACTAAATTACTTGTGCATGAAAGAAAAGGATAAACGATGCAAGCGCGAAGCGCGAGCTGTTTCTCGACTCTTCTTTTCATGCACATGTCAATTACCCAAAATACATGTGCATAAATGCAAACACTTATACATACTTAATTTGTGTTCACACATACATATGTAAAATTATATACAACCAATAGCGTGGTTGATCGGCATGCATGAATGCAGGTATTTACTAGATTTCTAATATAGACATATTATTATTATTATTTAATAATTTATATATTGACTTTTTATTAAATAAATATTAATTTAGATTTCACGATATATTATGAGCTATCATATCGATAGCTTTTAATATATATTAAACATATCGATATATATTTCATATGTTTTGCATATAAATTATATTAATATGTGTAAATTATATTATATCCCCACGTCTATTGAAACTATGTTTGAAAAAAATGTACTAACATTTCTTCTACTTTGTTTTTTTAATATATGTATATTTTGTATGTATATTAGATTCTATAGATCATTATTATAAATTTAAGGTTTCGCGCACTTTTTAATTGCAGCGATAAATTATTGGCAACGTATCAAAATTGTTGCAAGGTGGCAGCGCGCTTCAGTGTTATGTTAATTTGTAGTTTGCGATTGGCGTGTTCGGTGTCGTCGTCGATTGTCGATTATCATTTGTATTTTCGATATTAAATATGAAAAAATATATAATTAATTCGCGTGTTCGTGATACATTTAACATTTAATGCAAATTAATATAAGTCGAGTATATAATAAGTAAATCCTCGTGTGTGATTGTTATGCGTTAACGGAACATATTTTATGCGTGTGAATGATTGCGCCCTGCCCGGAACGTGGCGCGCAATTTTAGAAAAGTGCGGTACACAGCGTAACGTATTTTTGTGCATGCATACATATATGTGTATAGACTCTTCTGAAGTGTGTGTGATTGTACGTGAACATCGGTATCGGTTCGTTTCCGCGATTCAAATTGGAATTTTCGCTGGAATTTCTTTCAGGTTTAATTTATTATTTCTTTGATTTATATTTATTCTTTTTTCCACATTTTGTTTATTTTTATTTTCCTTATTAAATTTTATTATTATTTGTTCTTTCATTAGATATTTATTTTCATTTATAATATAATTATTTTAAATAATATACATATATTTATTTAAATATATGAATATAATTATAATATATATATATCTATTTAAATATATGAATATATTTATATATAAATAAATATACTAACTTTATTTTATATATATAACTATATATTAATTTTTGATAAATATATATTCAAATTAAATTAATTTATAAGAATTTTATTTTTAACATACCTATATATTATTTTAAAACTTATATATTAGAAGATGCCTAGACTTAAGAGAAAGTCAGCTTGCAATAGGAGTCAAACACAGCGAAAAAGAAATCGTTTGAATAGGTCAGATATAGACTTTTCTGAGCAGGAACGCGTAAATAATCTAGAGGCACATAGAGAACGTAGGCAAAATTTCGAATTTAGGGAAGCTGAAAGGGTTAGAGATAGTCAACAGCATCGAGTCCGCAGAAGTAATAGAACATTTAGGGCCGTTGAGCAATTACCGGACACAATTCGTCACACTACTCTTCGGGCTTCTTCGCCAATCAGATTACAAGAACAACTTGCTGACACTTCGCGTCGTTCGAGGCGCAGGCGAGATGCTGACCTTCGATCTCAGGAAAGAGAGCAGGATGCAGTTCGTCGCCGTGTACGTCGCAGTGATTCTGCAATTAAAACAGACGAACAACTTGCCAACACTTCGCGTCGTTCGAGTCGCAGGCAAGATGCTGAGTTTCGATCTCAGGAAAGAGAGCAGGATGCAGTTCGTCGCCGTGTTCGACGAACTGATCATTCAACTAGAAATGCCGAACAACTTGCCAATACCTTGCGTCGATCGAGGCGCAGGCAATGTCCACAATTCAGGTCCAACGAAAGCGGACGAGATACTGTTAGAAGGGCGATTCAGCGACAAAATCAGGAGACGCGAATTTTAGAAAGGGCAATAGATAGAAGTCAAAGGTCTCAGGTTAGAAACAATCCTATTCGTAGGATTGTTGAGCAGGCACGCAATACTAGTGCACGCCGCAGTGCTCGAATTTGAGCTCAACGTGAGGCCTTTGAAGCCCATAGGAATATGTCGCAAAGAGTGAGTCTATATAGGAGTATTTGCACCAATAGGATAGCAGAGAATAGGAGAAACGCGTCCCGCAATTGAGTGGACCGTGCGAATACCCTTCCAGATGATAGGATATCGCAGGTTAAAACTAGTTTAGATTGCCTAATAGCCAATTTTAATAAGACAGTCAAGCAGGGACCCGATCAGGTTTGCATATGTTGCAAAGGTTTGTTAGTGAGGCAGATAGTGTTGATATTTTGTATCTTTCCTCTATGTTTCCATCCCATAATAATAGGTTTAGCTTTTGCAAAACCTGCAGCCGCAGTATTAAGTCAGGGAAAAAACCAAAGGCTTCTATTACAAATGGCCTAAATTTTCCGGAGCTTCCGGAATGCCTGAAAGGCTTGACGCCTCTAGAAGAAAGGCTGATTTCTCCCCGTCTTCCTTTTATGATCATAAAGTCTCTTGGATATGGACGTCAAAGTGCCATTAAAGCAGCAGTGCTCAATGTGCCAATTCCAGTTGCAAATGTTGTAACTTCCCTTCCCAGGGCATTTAATGAAGCCGAAGTAGTTAAGATTCATCTTATGGATGGAGTATAATCATGATTTCATGGCTGAAACCATAAGGCCCTCAAAGATAGTTGATGCAATTCGGTATTTAGTGAACACAGAACTTTATAAGAAGCACCAGGTTACTATCAATGAGCAGTGGTTGTCTTCTTACTCAGCTGAGACTGTACCATTTGTTGCGTCAGCAGACGACAGGGACATTGTGTGTCAAATGTTAGAAAAGGCAGCACAACCTAATGAGCATAGAGTAGTAGAAGAAGAGGTAGAGTTGAATCCAGGAGGTCAAGAAACCTTCATGGAAAATGTCCCTGTTGAAAACATAGATATTCCTCGAATTGCTATAGCACCAGGAGAGGGTCAGCGACCTCTTGACATGATAACCGATTGTGATTCAGAGGAGCTGGCTTTTCCCACAATATTTGCAGGCATTAAAAGGAAATGTCAGGAAAGTTTTACAACTATAGTTAGATCAGAGCTTAGGAATTTTGATAGAAGAGGTTGTAGAACTGATAAATTATTTCATAACTTCAAAAAGTTAGAAATGATTAGCATTAGGAATAGCACATCAATTTGCTTACGTAAGCACTCTGCCACTCAAGGCATTTCGGCTGCTGATGTGCGTAATGATGAAACTTTAAATAGGTTAATACTTCATGATGATGGCTATAGGCTTTTAAAAGGTATTCGCACGTCTCCTACTCATTGGGAGGACGAGAAAAAGAAAGTGATGGCTATGATTAGGCAGGTAGGGCTTCCAACTTTTTTTATAACATTTTCCGCAGCGGAAACTAGGTGGCCGGAGCTTTTAGTCTTGCTATGTAAAAATGTAGACAAGCTAGAAGTATCCGAAGAAGAAGCGTTAAATTTGGGGTTTAATGAGAAAGCTCGTCTCATTAGAGCAGACCCAGTGACCTGTGCCAGATATTTCGATTTTCGATATAGACAGGTTTTAAAACTGATGAAAAAGGAAGGCGGTGTCTTTGGTTGTCACCAGGTCATCAAGTTTTATTGGCGAGTGGAGTTTCAGCAAAGAGGCTCTCCACATATACATGGCATGTTCTGGCTGAAAGACGCCCCAAAGCTCGACCTAAGGAATGAGTCCACATTTATGCCTGTAAAGTCCTTTATTGATCAGTTTATTACTGCTGATTCTAGTTGCCCGGACGTTGCTCCATATTTGGAGTATCAACTCCATAGTCACGGGCACTCTTGCAGGCGAGAAATTAGGTCAAAACAAATTTGTAGATTTGGTATCCCATACCCTCCCATGCCTCAAACAGAAATTCTTCTCCCTTTAGAAGAAAATGCTCCAAATTTGGCCGAGCATCGTAGGAATTTCGAAAAATTCAAAGTCTGCTCGACTTCCCATTTGATCGTGAAAGCGTAGAAAATTTTAACGATTTTAACAACTTTTTGTCCCACGATCAACTTAACCTTAGTTATGAGGGCTACATTAATGCTGTAAGATCAAGTATAAAGAAACCAAAAGTCTTTTTGAAGCGATCTTTTGCAGCAATCAAGCTTAACGCTTATAACAAGCACCTCCTTTTGTTGCAGCGAGCAAATATGGATATTCAGTTTATTTTAGACCCCTATGCTTGCTGCAGCTACGTCGTTAATTATATTAACAAGTCTCAGAGAGGTATCTCAATGTTGATGCGTGAGGCAATCAATGAGATTAAAGACAATAACAATGTAACTATTAAGCAAAAGTTACAAAATTTAGGTAACAAATTTATATTTGGCACTGAGATATCCGCTTTTTATAGCTACTGCAAATCAGAACGAGGAGCTCGCCAAGAAAATGCAGATGACTTTGACGATGGTGTGCCTAGGGCTTCTGAATCAATAGTGTACGCTCTTCGCGATAATAGTGGCTTCATCAGAAAGAGGACCACTGCGTGCATAATTAGGTATAGGAGATTTAATGTCAATACAGAAACAAGTGACTATTTCAGAGAGCTAAAAATGCTTTACGCCCCATGGCGAGATGAGCATTTGGATTTAGTCACACATGACTGTGAACTGTTCTGTAGGGAAAATTCGGAGTTAGTAGAGAACAATCGCAGAAAATATAATTTACTAGATGATAGGGAACTAGAAGATGCTCTGAGCCACTTAACAGAGGAAGCAGAAAATGAGAATAATCAAGTAGGAGAACAGGAAGTGGTAGATGATGGCTTCACAGTTTTAGGATTGCCTGAAATAGATCCACATCTAAATGTTTTAAATGTGGATGGAAATATTGATATGAATGATGAAGATAGTAATGTCCGTTTTATCAAGCTTCCAGCCTTAGTTTCTCAGGAAAGCTTAGCTAATATAGTTAGATCTCTTAATTTAAAGCAGAAGCTATATTTTACACATGCTTTGCATAATGCCAAAATCAATACAGTCTTTTATGAATTTGTTGGAGGCGGCGCCGGAGTCGGAAAGAGTCGACTTATATCAGCAATTTTTCAGTCATTATCCGTAATGTATAACAGTATACCAGGAGCTGATCCGACATCTGTTAAAATCCTCTTATGTGCACCAACAGGAAAAGCAGCATTCGCAATTAGTGGTTCGACACTGCATTCCATGTTTTCACTTCCTGTTAATCAATCTCGCTCAGCACCTCTAAGGGCCTTAAGCCATGATTAAGTTAATAGCCTTCATTCAAGGTTAATCGATCTTAAATTAATTATTATGGATGAAATATCAATGGTTAGCTCTCTAATGTTTTCTTATTTAGATTCTCGTTTGAAGCAAATTTTCAAAAATACTTCTCCTTTTGGTGGTGTTTCTATCATCGTATTCGGTGATCTTAGACAGTTACAGCCCGTAGGAGGTAGTTGGATTTTCGATCCAAATACCACTGAACCTTACCATGAAATATTTGGTACGTATCTCTGGGACCTTTTTTTGTATTTTGAGCTCACAGAGATAATGCGTCAACGTGACGATCAGCTTTTCGCTTCTGCCTTAAATAATATGGCATCGGGTTGTATGACAGCCGATGATATTGTCCTTTTCCAATCTAGAATATGCGAACCATCGGCAGTGCCCGATGATGCAATTCATCTGTTTAGTAATAATAATGAGGTTGATTTATTTAATGTAACGAAACTTAACTCAATTGCTACTGAGCAATTTTTCTCTACTGCTGAAGATTTTATTAAGGCGGGCCATTTGGAACCAGCTAGGAAACAAAGAATATTAGAAGAAGTGAAGGGTTTTAAAACTTCCGCTACACAGGGACTCTGTACGTCTCTTCTCCTAAAAAATACTGCCAAGTACATGATGACGGTCAATGTAGACACAGGGGATGGATTAGTAAACGGGGCATCAGGTGTGTTGATGCAAATAGATTTCAATACATCCAACACTCCCAACATTTTATGGATGAAATTTACAGAGGAACCTGTAGGAGAATCTGCGCGTTCGAAGTGTACACATCGTACAGATCCTTCATGGACTCCTATTCAGAAAATTGTTCGCAGTTTTCAATATTCAAATAACGCACAAATTAACATTGACCGTAGGCAGTTTCCAATTGTGCCTGCTGAAGGCATCACAATTCATAAGAGTCAGGGAGCTACGTATGGCAAAGTGGTAGTCCATGCTAATTCCAGAATGCAGCGTGCTGCATTATACGTAGCTTGCAGTAGAGCAACTACTGCTTTAGGATTATTCATTATTGGGAATTTTGTTCCTCCTAAGTCTCCCCAAAATAATGATAAAGTGAAAGCCCAATTGAAGAAATTGCGGACTGAAAAACTACTGTGTACTCATTACGATTATTTAATTAACAGTTCTGCCCTTAACATTTTCTTCCATAATACTCAGAGCTTGAATTCCCATCTTGAAGATATTCGATCGGACAAGCTGATGCTTCAGTCATCAATATTATGTTTCGTGGAAACTTCCATAAGCAATGAAACTGTAGAAATACCTGGGTTCACTATTGTGGTTCAACTTGAATTAATTAGGCCTTTAACAGGCATCATAATTTATGTAAAGAACGAGCTAGTAGATAGAGTTTCCCATACCTTTAGCAGTAGAAAACTTTTGGCTCAGTAGTTTTTGAGTTCGGCATATTTAGGTTTGATGCCATAAGTTTTCTTATATTATATAAAAGTCCAGACTTTCCTCTGTCCACATTTAAAATAGAATTTGAGGAGATAATTCATCAATTTTCTCGTTTAGGTGATTTAGGGGATAGCTTGCTAGTTTTAGGAGATTTTAATTTGTGCCTCAAAACCTTTAACAGGTGTAAGAGTATTTATAATTTTTTGATTAGCAAAGGATTAAGGAGTTTGTTAGATTTGAAAACGTCCACTACCAATATGGATACACATATTGATTGGGCGTTTTCAAATATACTAGATAATGAAAAGATTAGTGCTAGGACTTTTGAGGTTTTGCATAGCCATCACAATGGGATATCTGTTAGTATTCAGGCATGAGTTTGTAATGTTTGGAATAGGTTAGAAATTAAGAAATCTAAATGACAGGATATATGTAAATATGTATGTAGGCATATTTTAATAATTTAAATTTAATTATCTAATAGTTAAGTATAACCATTGAATGGAAAATTGGTTTGATAATTATTATTATTTTTTTATTTTTATACCCTTGGACCTTGTTATCGATATTAAACAATTTAAAATTTATAAAGAAATACCGATATCTACTGCTCACACCGCTTTAGGGAATTGCGGCGATAAATTATTGGCAAAATATCGAAATTGAAGCAAGGTGGCAGCGCACTCCAGTATTATTATTAATTTATAGCTTGCAATTAGTATTATACAATTAAATACTTTTTATGGCAACATACGTCCAAGGGTATCCTACTGTCGTGTGCAACTCGACTGTTGCTCTTGTTTTATTATAGATCTTATTTAATTAATTTATTCTAATACACTAAAACGAAAGCAGCATATTAAATTAAAATTCAATTAAAACTTGTATTTCCTCAATTTGATTTCATTCATTTTGATTTATTTATTATCCAATATAAATAATAATAATTATAAGATACTGACAATAACCAAGGGGATCGGAAAATTACAAACCTCAACGACCAAACTATTACATCATTAACATCATTAACCTCGACCAAATCCAAACCGTTTTAGACATTTTACATGAACATACGGAAAATAGTCATAAACGCAGCATATTATACGCTAGCCTTCAACACGAGATAAATACAACTATCCACACATTCCAAACAATTACAGCCTTTCCCAAAACTCGGAAAGCTAGGTCTTTAAATTGGTTAGGGTTAGGTTGGAAGTACATAGCGGGTAGTCCAGATCATGATGACCTGGTTATTATAGAGCAGAACTTAAATAAACTTATTGACAACAATAACCAACAGGTCATAGTCAATAAACAGTTAGATGAAAGAATAAACAAACTCACTTCGGTATCCAATGCTCTCACGAACTCTATTCATAAAAGCAGTTCAGATAGAATCGAGATAGCTATTAGTTTGCACAAAAAGATTAGACTTCTAAAAGAAGAAATTATTAACATTAGCTATGCCATTCAGTGGGCACGACTAAACGTAGTTAACACACTTGTGTTAAATAAAGATGAGTTAATTGAAATCGAGAAAATTTATAAAAGAATGTTATTTCATCCACCCCTGTCAATGGAAGAAATAATGGAGTTTTCCGATGACTCAAATAAATTCCTGGAACAACACAGAGCTTCACCCAGAGGGCACCTACCTAGTTCAGTTATCAAATGACTCGATGATTATCGACAACAAACGGTTCAGCAACTTACAACCAACAGTCTTAACTCCTGAAGCGCCTGAAGACTTAAGGTTCTATCACTCGAAGCTTGCATACCTATAGTCAAAGGCAGAGGAGCATAACCTTGCAGCTAGCACCCAGACCTGGAATGGAAACAAAAGTCACCGCGATCCTCACACCATCAACCTGCAAGCAATCTTTGATTGAGGGACAAGCACAAATTTTAGGGGGAGGAGTTAATGCTACCATTAAGAACAATGAACCTCAATGGAAGCTCCAATATGCGAGGTCAGCGTCTGCATAGTTTCCGGCAAGCGCCGAGCTACCAAGCAGAATTCTAAGAATCCTGGGCAAGAATATATAATAAAGTATTTAGGTGTTCATTTAAATAAACAAATATCATTTTTTTTATAATTTTTATTTGATGGATTAATGTTTTCTTATCACTCATAAACTAACTGACTGAATTATTCTTATGGACCAGCAAACCTTAAAGTTCTACAGAGCATTACATCTTTGTTTATCAGTAACTTAAGCTTCTTCTCGTTTAACGGTTGGTGTTTTGAGAGAACTTTTACTGTGAGGCTTCTAAAGAGTGAAGGTTTTCAAAATATCGGCTTAAGTTTTTCATATGGAGAATTACCTGTGAGGCTTTTGAAGAGTGAAACTAATCAAAAGATAAGTTTAAGTATTTTATACTTTCCCACCTTTTAGATTTTGGATTGTCCTCAAGCCTTTTCTTCTGGATATAATTGTGAAACTGGATTTTCTATTTTGACTATTTCAATGTTATTACTGTTTCAATATATTTGTCAACTGATTTGCTTGCTAGGTTATTATAATGTTATGAGGTGCTGTTTTACATTACATGTATAGGTAAAATATAGATATTATATCTAATAATAACATGAGGATTTTTAATATATTTGGAAAGATTGTATAATTCTTATTGTTTAGTATAATCATTTGTTTTATTTCTATATGTGACATTTGTTCAACTTTTGTTACGTTATGCTCGGTGAATATTAGATTTGTATATTGATGCATATTGTTTGATATTGAAAATTCTTTTAACTCTGCTATAATAATAGTTTCTTGATTGTTATAATTTTGGTTAAGTTTTTCTCGGGTCATGTTCCATGTAATTGGTATGTTAGGCTTAATGTGTTTGATGAAAAATAGTTAACGGTATATTTGGAAGGTACACGTTTGAGTTTCTTGTTTGATTAGCAATACAATGGTTTAATAATGATTCACGGGTCTCTGTTATAACCACTAATATTGTGTTTTAAGTAGATTTTATACTTGATTAACTGACGCGTCTTTAGCGTCTTGATATTTTTGTTTTTGTTACTAGTTCGCACTCCCGCGATCATTCTCGCCTGCATCGCTCTCTGAGTGTGCTGCGCTGTGCTCTCTTTTTATAGCTGTGTTGTTGATTTTTTCTTGTTTTCGTGTCTACACTGTCTCGTGCTCTCACTCTCACACTTTCTAACGCTCTTTTGTAAACTACGCTTGTGCTTGTGTTAGTGGTAACCAGCTGTGTAACATTAGATTACCTTTGCTTTCTTGCTCTTTTTACTTTTTCCTTTTTGAACTTATCTTTCGTTTAGTTTTTTATTAATTTAAAATACATATTTGTGTTGTTTTTATGTTCATTTTACACAATTCGTTCGTTCGATGTGGATTATATTTCAAATCCAGTTGATAGGGGTTTCTTTTTAAAAGGGGGCTGCTGGCGCGAAAAGGAAATAGCGCCTGGACAAAATATATAATATAAATTTATATATTTTGTAAATATATTAAATGTAAAGATACCTTTCTAATATAACATATGAAAAACACATTCAACGAAAATAAACTATTGGAATTTGTTTTTGTCAGTTATTTCGATGAACAATTTCTCAATTTAACATGTCAAATATTTTAACGAGACGCAGACTTTTTATACCCTTGGACCATTGAAAATGGTCAAAAAAGGGTAATACTAACTTTGTGCAAATGTATGTAACAGGCAGAAGGAGGCGTCGGAGACCCCATAAAGTATGTATCTATATATATATTCCGTCTGTCTGTCTGTCTGGATGAACGCGCCGATCTCAGCTATTACAAAAGCTACGGACACCAAATTTAGCATGAAGATTCCTGTATACCATACGCAGATCAAGTTTATTTTCAATTTGGAATAACAAGCCTACCGCCCCCGCAAACCGCCAATTTTGGTTTACATTGCTATTTACATTCGGAAGAACTCATTTCTTAACGTTCTGCTTTAGCATATATATAGATAAGTAATATATGAACTTATCCTCCAAATTGCAATCCGATCAGACAATAAACACTGAAGTTATTAGATAAACCATTTCGACACTTCGACCAGCAATGAACTTGTCGATGACGTCAGAACCAAATTCCTTATGCATGAAAGAAAAGGACAACGATGCGAGCGCGAAGCGCGAGCTGTTTCTCGACTCTTCTTTTCCATGCACATGTCAATTACCGAAAATACATGTGCATAAATATATGCTAACACTCAACCAATAGGTGGCGTATATATGAATATGAAGAAAGCAAAGAAGTTGTCGATGACGTCAGAACTAAATTACTTGTGCATGAAAGAAAAGGATAAACGATGCAAGCGCGAAGCGCGAGCTGTTTCTCGACTCTTCTTTTTCATGCACATGTCAATTACCCAAAATACATGTGCATAAATGCAAACACTTATACATACTTAATTTGTGTTCACACATACATATGTAAAATTATATACAACCAATAGCGTGGTTGATCGGCATGCATGAATGCAGGTATTTACTAGATTTCTAATATAGACATATTATTATTATTATTTAATAATTTATATATTGACTTTTTATTAAATAAATATTAATTTAGATTTCACGATATATTATGAGCTATCATATCGATAGCTTTTAATATATATTAAACATATCGATATATATTTCATATGTTTTGCATATAAATTATATTAATATGTGTAAATTATATTATATCCCCACGTCTATTGAAACTATGTTTGAAAAAAATGTACTAACATTTCTTCTACTTTGTTTTTTTAATATATGTATATTTTGTATGTATATTAGATTCTATAGATCATTATTATAAATTTAAGGTTTCGCGCACTTTTTAATTGCAGCGATAAATTATTGGCAACGTATCAAAATTGTTGCAAGGTGGCAGCGCGCTTCAGTGTTATGTTAATTTGTAGTTTGCGATTGGCGTGTTCGGTGTCGTCGTCGATTGTCGATTATCATTTGTATTTTCGATATTAAATATAAAATAATATATAATTAATTCGCGTGTTCGTGATACATTTAACATTTAATGCAAATTAATATAAGTCGAGTATATAATAAGTAAATCCTCGTGTGTGATTGTTATGCGTTAACGGAACATTTTTTATGCGTGTGAATGATTGCGCCCTGCCCGGAACGTGGCGCTCAATTTTAGAAAAGTGCGGTACACAGCGTAACGTATTTTTGTGCATGCATACATATATGTGTATAAACTCTTCTGAAGTGTGTGTGATTGTACGTGAACATCGGTATCGGTTCGTTTCCGCGATTCAAATTGGAATTTTCGCTGGAATTTCTTGCAGGTTTAATTTATTATTTCTTTGATTTATATTTATTCTTTTTTCCACATTTTGTTTATTTTTATTTTCCGTATTAAATTTTATTATTATTTGTTCTTTCATTAGATATTTATTTTCATTTATAGTATAATATTTAAATAAATATATGTATATAATTATAATATATATATATATCTATTTAAATATATGAATATATTTATATATATAAATAAATATACTAACTTTATTTTATATATATAACTATATATTAATTTTTGATAAATATATATTCAAATTAAATTAATTTATAAGAATTTTATTTTTAACATACCTATATATTATTTTAAAACTTATATATTAGAAGATGCCTAGACTTAAGAGAAAGTCAGCTTGCAATAGGAGTCAAACACAGCGAAAAAGAAATCGTTTGAATAGGTCAGATATAGACTTTTCTGAGCAGGAACGCGTAAATAATCTAGAGGCACATAGAGAACGTAGGCAAAATTTCGAATTTAGGGAAGCTGAAAGGGTTAGAGATAGTCAACAGCATCGAGTCCGCAGAAGTAATAGAACATTTAGGGCCGTTGAGCAATTACCGGACACAATTCGTCACACTACTCTTCGGGCTTCTTCGCCAATCAGATTACAAGAACAACTTGCTGACACTTCGCGTCGTTCGAGGCGCAGGCGAGATGCTGACCTTCGATCTCAGGAAAGAGAGCAGGATGCAGTTCGTCGCCGTGTACGTCGCAGTGATTCTGCAATTAAAACAGACGAACAACTTGCCAACACTTCGCGTCGTTCGAGTCGCAGGCAAGATGCTGAGTTTCGATCTCAGGAAAGAGAGCAGGATGCAGTTCGTCGCCGTGTACGTCGTAGTGATTCTGCAATTAAAACAGACGAACAACTTGCCAACACTTCGCGTCGTTCGAGTCGCAGGCAAGATGCTGAGTTTCGATCTCAGGAAAGAGAGCAGGATGCAGTTCGTCGCCGTGTACGTCGCAGTGATTCTGCAATTAAAACAGACGAACAACTTGCCAACACTTCGCGTCGTTCGAGTCGCAGGCAAGATGCTGAGTTTCGATCTCAGGAAAGAGAGCAGGATGCAGTTCGTCGCCGTGTTCGACGAACTGATCATTCAACTAGAATGAAGCCGAAGTAGTTCAGATTCATCTTAAGCGTAGGATGGAGTATAACCATGATTTCATGGCTGAAACCATAAGGCCCTCAAAGATAGTTGATGCAATTCGGTAGTTAGTGAACACAGAACTTTATAAGAAGCACCAGGTTACTATCAATGAGCAGTGGTTGTCTTCTTACTCAGCTGAGACTGTACCATTTGTTGCGTCAGCAGACGACAGGGACATTGTGTGTCAAATGTTAGAAAAGGCAGCACAACCTAATGAGCATAGAGTAGTAGAAGAAGAGGTAGAGTTGAATCCAGGAGGTCAAGAAACCTTCATGGAAAATGTCCCTGTTGAAAACATAGATATTCCTCGAATTGCTATAGCACCAGGAGAGGGTCAGCGACCTCTTGACATGATAACCGATTGTGATTCAGAGGAGCTGGCTTTTCCCACAATATTTGCAGGCATTAAAAGGAAATGTCAGGAAAGTTTTACAACTATAGTTAGATCAGAGCTTAGGAATTTTGATAGAAGAGGTTGTAGAACTGATAAATTATTTCATAACTTCAAAAAGTTAGAAATGATTAGCATTAGGAATAGCACATCAATTTGCTTACGTAAGCACTCTGCCACTCAAGGCATTTCGGCTGCTGATGTGCGTAATGATGAAACTTTAAATAGGTTAATACTTCATGATGATGGCTATAGGCTTTTAAAAGGTATTCGCACGTCTCCTGCTCATTGGGAGGACGAGAAAAAGAAAGTGATGGCTATGATTAGGCAGGTAGGGCTTCCAACTTTTTTTATAACATTTTCCGCAGCGGAAACTAGGTGGCCGGAGCTTTTAGTCTTGCTATGTAAAAATGTAGACAAGCTAGAAGTATCCGAAGAAGAAGCGTTAAATTTGGGGTTTAATGAGAAAGCTCGTCTCATTAGAGCAGACCCAGTGACCTGTGCCAGATATTTCGATTTTCGATATAGACAGGTTTTAAAACTGATGAAAAAGGAAGGCGGTGTCTTTGGTTGTCACCAGGTCATCAAGTTTTATTGGCGAGTGGAGTTTCAGCAAAGAGGCTCTCCACATATACATGGCATGTTCTGGCTGAAAGACGCACCAAAGCTCGACCTAAGGAATGAGTCCACATTTATGCCTGTGAAGTCCTTTATTGATCAGTTTATTACTGCTGATTCTAGTTGCCCGGACGTTGCTCCATATTTGGAGTATCAACTCCATAGTCACGGGCACTCTTGCAGGCGAGAAATTAGGTCAAAACAAATTTGTAGATTTGGTATCCCATACCCTCCCATGCCTCAAACAGAAATTCTTCTCCCTTTAGAAGAAAATGCTCCAAATTTGGCCGAGCATCGTAGGAATTTCCCATTTGATCGTGAAAGCGTAGAAAATTTTAACGATTTTAACAACTTTTTGTCCCACGATCAACTTAACCTTAGTTATGAGGGCTACATTAATGCTGTAAGATCAAGTATAAAGAAACCAAAAGTTTTTTTGAAGCGATCTTTTGCAGCAATCAAGCTTAACGCTTATAACAAGCACCTCCTTTTGTTGCAGCGAGCAAATATGGATATTCAGTTTATTTTAGACCCCTATGCTTGCTGCAGCTACGTCGTTAATTATATTAACAAGTCTCAGAGAGGTATCTCAATGTTGATGCGTGAGGCAATCAATGAGATTAAAGACAATAACAATGTAACTATTAAGCAAAAGTTACAACATTTTGGTAACAAATTTATATTTGGCACTGAGATATCCGCTTTTTATAGCTACTGCAAATCAGAACGAGGAGCTCGCCAAGAAAATGCAGATGACTTTGACGATGATGTGCCTAGGGCTTCTGAATCAATAGTTTACGCTCTTCGCGATAATAGTGGCTTCATCAGAAAGAGGACCACTGCGTGCATAATTAGGTATAGGAGATTTAATGTCAATACAGAAACAAGTGACTATTTCAGAGAGCTAAAAATGCTTTACGCCCCATGGCGAGATGAGCATTTGGATTTAGTCACACATGACTGTGAACTGTTCTGTAGGGAAAATTCGGAGTTAGTAGAGAACAATCGCAGAAAATATAATTTACTAGATGATAGGGAACTAGAAGATGCTCTGAGCCACTTAACAGAGGAAGCAGAAAATGAGAATCATCAAGTAGGAGAACAGGAAGTGGTAGATGATGGCTTCACAGTTTTAGGATTCCCTGAAATAGATCCACATCTAAATGTTTTAAATGTGGATGGAAATATTGATATGAATGATGAAGATAGTAATGTCCGTTTTATCAAGCTTCCAGCCTTAGTTTCTCAGGAAAGCTTAGCTAATATAGTTAGATCTCTTAATTTAAAGCAGAAGCTATATTTTACACATGCTTTGCATAATGCCAAAATCAATACAGTCTTTTATGAATTTGTTGGAGGCGGCGCCGGAGTCGAAAAGAATCGACTTATATCATCAATTTTTCAGTCATTATCCGTAATGTATAACAGTATACCAGGAGCTGATCCGACATCTGTTAAAATCCTCTTATGTGCACCAACAGGAAAAGCAGCATTCGGAATTAGTGGTTCGACACTGCATTCCATGTTTTCAATTCCTGTTAATCAATCTCGCTCAGCACCTCTAAGGGCCTTAAGCCATGATTTAGTTAATAGCCTTCATTCAAGGTTAATCGATCTTAAATTAATTATTATGGATGAAATATCAATGGTTAGCTCTCTAATGTTTTCTTATTTAGATTCTCGTTTGAAGCAAATTTTCAAAAATACTTCTCCTTTTGGTGGTGTTTCTATCATCGTATTCGGTGATCTTAGACAGTTACAGCCCGTAGGAGGTAGTTGGATTTTCGATCCAAATACCACTGACCCTTACCATGAAATATTTGGTACGTATCTCTGGGACCTTTTTTTGTATTTTGAGCTCACAGAGATAATGCGTCAACGTGACGATCAGCTTTTCGCTTCTGCCTTAAATAATATGGCATCGGGTTGTATGACAGCCGATGATATTGTCCTTTTCCAATCTAGAATATGCGAACCATCGGCAGTGCCCGATGATGCAATTCATCTGTTTAGTAATAATAATGAGGTTGATTTATTTAATGTAACGAAACTTAACTCAATTGCTACTGAGCAATTTTTCTCTACTGCTGAAGATTTTATTAAGGCGGGCCATTTGGAACCAGCTAGGAAACAAAGAATATTAGAAGAAGTGAAGGGTTTTAAAACTTCCGCTACACAGGGACTCTGTACGTCTCTTCTCCTAAAAAATACTGCCAAGTACATGATGACGGTCAATGTAGACACAGGGGATGGATTAGTAAACGGGGCATCAGGTGTGTTGATGCAAATAGATTTCAATACATCCAACACTCCCAACATTTTATGGAGGAAATTTACAGAGGAACCTGTAGGAGAATCTGCGCGTTCGAAGTGTACACATCGTACAGATCCTTCATGGACTTCATTGACCTTCATTGACCGTAGGCAGTTTCCAATTGTGCCTGCTGAAGGCATCACAATTCATAAGAGTCAGGGAGCTACGTATGGACAAGTGGTAGTCCATGCTAATTCCAGAATGCAGCGTGCTGCATTATACGTAGCTTGCAGTAGAGCAACTACTGCTTTAGGATTATTCATTATTGGGAATTTTGTTCCTCCTAAGTCTCCCCAAAATAATGATAAAGTGAAAGCCCAATTGAAGAAATTGCGGACTGAAAAACTACTGTGTACTCATTACGATTATTTAATTAACAGTTCTGCCCTTAACATTTTCTTCCATAATACTCAGAGCTTGAATTCCCATCTTGAAGATATTCGATCGGACAAGCTGATGCTTCAGTCATCAATATTATGTTTCGTGGAAACTTCCATAAGCAATGAAACTGTAGAAATACCTGGGTTCACTATTGTTGTTCAACTTGAATCAATTAGGCCTTTAACAGGCATCATAATTTATGTAAAGAACGAGCTAGTAGATAGAGTTTCCCATACCTTTAGCAGTAGAAAAACTTTTGGCTCAGTAGTTTTTGAGTTCGGCATATTTAGGTTTGATGCCATAAGTTATCTTATATTATATAAAAGTCCAGACTTTCCTCTGTCCACATTTAAAATAGAATTTGAGGAGATAATTCATCAATTTTCTCGTTTAGGTGATTTAGGGGATAGCTTGCTAGTTTTAGGAGATTTTAATTTGTGCCTCAAAACCTTTAACAGGTGTAAGAGTATTTATAATTTTTTGATTAGCAAAGGATTAAGGAGTTTGTTAGATTTGAAAACGTCCACTACCAATATGGATACACATATTGATTGGGCGTTTTCAAATATACTAGATAATGAAAAGATTAGTGCTAGGACTTTTGAGGTTTTGCATAGCCATCACAATGGGATATCTGTTAGTATTCAGGCATGAGTTTGTAATGTTTGGAATAGGTTAGAAATTAAGAAATCTAAATGACAGGATATATGTAAATATGTATGTAGGCATATTTTAATAATTTAAATTTAATTATCTAATAGTTAAGTATAACCATTGAATGGAAAATTGGTTTGATAATTATTATTATTTTTTTATTTTTATACCCTTGGACCTTGTTATCGATATTAACCAATTTAAAATTTATAAAGAAATACCGATATCTCCTGCTCACACCGCTTTAGGGAATTGCGGCGATAAATTATTGGCAAAATATCGAAATTGAAGCAAGGTGGCAGCGCACTCCAGTATTATTATTAATTTATAGCTTGCAATTAGTACGAGGGTCGTTTGATAAGTCCGTGACTTTTTGAATAAAATATATTTTTTTCGTCAAAGAAGCGTTTTATTTCTCAACATAATCTCCTTTTAGCTCTATACATTTAGTCCAGCGTTTTTCCAATTTGTTTATTCCTTCCAAATAATAGGTTTTCTCAAGGCCCTCAAAATAGTCGTTTGTTTCTGTGATGACCTCTTCATTTGACCCGAATCTCTTACCGCCGAGCCATTTCTTCATGTTTGGAAACAAAAAATAGTCACAGGGGGCTAAATCTGGAGAATATGCTGGATGGGGTAGCAGTTCGTAGCCCAATTTATGAAATTTTGCCATGCTGACTACACACGTGTGCACCCGTGCATTGTCCTGATGGAACAGCACTTTTTTTCGCCAAATGCGGTCGTTTCTGCTTCAAATCAATATCGAATCTGTCCAAAAGCTCTGAATAATATTCGCCGGTGATCGTTTTACCCTTTTCAAGGTAATCGATGTGAATGATACCTTGTGCATCCCAAAAAACTGTGGCCATGACCTTGTTGGCCGACAGACCCACCTTGGCCTTCTTTGGTGCACGTTCACCCGGAGAAACCCACTGTCTTGATTGTTCTTTGGTCTCTGGTGTGGTGTGGTGGATCCATGTTTCGTCTACGGTAACGAAACGGCGCAAAAATTCGTTTGGATTGCGGTTGAACATCGCCAAACACTCCTTTGAAATGGTCACACGGTTGCGCTTATGGTCGTGTGTGAGCAATCGCGGCACCCATCGCGCGGAAAGCTTTTTCATGTCCAAATATTCATGTAAAATGTGATGTACCCGTTCAGTTGAGATGCCTACAGCCTCAGCTACCTCACGCACTTTCATTCTCCGATCATCCAATATCATTCCATGGATTTTGTCGACGATTTCTGGCATGACGACCTCTTTTGGGCGACCTGAACGTTCGGCATCACTTGTACTGGTACGACCACAACGGAACTCAGTAAACCATTTCTTAACCATTGAAATTGATGGTGCAGAGTCCCCATAATATTTATCAAGTCTTTCCTTGGTTTCGGTGATGGATTTTTTACGCAAAAAATAATGCTTAATTAGCACACGAAATTCACTTTTTTCCATTTTCGTTAAAATTCACGAGATCGTCTGCTTTCAATGCCTATAAAACGCAAACTAAGAAACGCAGCTTTCTCAAAATTTTACAGTCAGCTGTTAATCGATAACTGCTGACAGGAGCAGTGTTGTATTTAGAGCAGGTGCGCGGCAAATACAAAAAGTCACGGACTTATCAAACGACCCTCGTATTATACAATTAAATACTTTTTATGGCAACATACGTCCGAGGGTATCCTACTGTCGTGTGCAACTCGACTGTTGCTCTTGTTTTTCTTGGTTTTCCTTCCAAAGGCGACCCCCGTTGGGGGATCGGGAGACGACGAGTTTCGACTGAAATCACAAAATTGGTATATATAAATATATATGTATATGATATATATATATAAGTATGCTCGCTTGAATTTCTTGTATATAGAATAAAATGTTCTTGTAGTTGTTACTATGTAAATCGACGACGAAACGAAGAAAGCTTTTGTCCTACACTTTTCAGCTTAAATTTCCAATGTGTGTTGAAATAAAGTATGTATATCGTGTTGTATATATATAAATCCTACAATTGTTGCTTTCTTGTTTTCTTGTTTTTGTTTAATTTTTTTCATTTAATGCATATAGAGCTGTTCTGCACACTGTGTAAAGGAGGAAGTGGGGCGAGGAGTCGAAGTGGGGGCATCTTTAGGTTGACGGCGCCGCAGCTAACTCCCGGTATGCCTCCTGCAATGCCTGTTGCTGTTCGGGACTTAATGTGCTCGCACAAGCCTGCATAACATCGAGATTGCACTCGATCTGCTTGACGATCGTCAGCATGCGGGTTCCAACGGGTGTCTTCGGCTCCAAAGCTTGGGTGCAGAATGTATCCGCAATGATGGATACAATGCGAGGCAGATTGCAATTGTTGGCGCCCAAAATCACGGGATGATTGCCCTCAATCAAATCGCATAGATAACCAAAGATGTGAGTTGCTTCCTCGGGATTTTCAGAGGTGGGCAACCATGTGAACCAGATGCCAATCAGCTCATCTAAATTGGTCAACGCAGATTTGTTGTATTTCAGGATCTTAGAGAATGCCGAAATTGCATTCTCTGTTCCATTTATGTTCTCCACTTCACGTGCCTTCGGATCGTTGATAACCTGCACCAGAAGAGGCATAATCTGTGCAAATGTATGGGCAAACTGATCGACACCAAATTGTCCCAACACTCCGCATCCATAAGCAGCAGCCTGACGCACATCCGGGGATTTATCGACCACATACTGCAGCAAAGCAGGTGTGAAGATTTGCTGATATGGAGCACAAGCAGGACCACAGAATTCGATAAGATCATCGAACACACAAACGGCCCACTGGCGATCGGCAAAGGGACGACTGGGATCGAGTAGCTTGATGAAATGCGGTGCCACTTGCTCGAATGCGGGCAAGTAATTCGCTATGACATTTTGTTTGTTTTTGTGGTGTTCCCTACCCTATTTGCAAAGCATATTAGTTTCAATAAAAATGTTGGTGTACTTCGCAACTTCGTGCAAATGTGAGGCCGAATCAAAGCCGGACTTTGTTTGCTGCTGGTTGTGTGATAAATTCTATAACATAAAAGGCATCGGCCTAACAGCACGAATCAAAGACTCACTCAACAACAATGAATCTGGCCTGAAATGGTCATGCAAAGTTTGTCGGGTGAAAGAGCTAACTTTGTGTAAAACGCTTAGGGATTTGTGTATTTTTAACATTATTATTGTGTAGATAGAATTTTCATCGAAATTTTCGTTAATACTTTGTCCATTATTGTCTAGGTAAAGGGAGATATGGAAAGTAGGCTGTTCAACTGTGTTTGTGGGGATATGAGACATTAAGAAAATTTCGTTAGTACCTGTATTATACCAGGCAGAAGTTTTTATGTCCATTAAATTTTTGTATTTAACGTTACCAAGGTTGTCGTGCTTAAGAAGTTTGGGATTGAATATTTCTAATCGGGTTGATTGTGAACCCATTTCGATGTTTTCGATGTACTCAGTAAAATCCTAATAAGTACACCTCCTTCAGATGTGACCGTTTATCATGAATTGGAGGTGGTGTTCTTATAGCTGTAAAATCTGATCTTCCTTCCGAACTTGTTCCATTAGACCATGGTTCTTCCTTTGAATTTTTATATGTAAAAATGACGATGTGTCAAATTTCAATTTACTTTACCTGTTCGTATATTCCTCCCTCATCTGATATATATATCTACCTGAACCATCTTTCATTCATCCAATCTGTTGCCTTAAAACTATCTGATAGAGATTATATAGTTTTTGGTGATTTCAACTTACCAGAAGTTACTTAGTCATCTCAATCCGATATATTGGTGCCCTCTGTATCTAACTCTTTTTTAAATGGCCTCTCTTTATCAAATAAACACTGTTCCTAATTGTAGGGGTAGAATGCTTGATTTAATTTTCTCTTCTGACATTTTACTAAATTCTATCTCTAGAATGAATCCCTTAGTTCTTCCTGAAGATCCCGAACATTCTACATTGGACCTGATTCTAACTCTGCCAACTTCTATACAAACTGCAACTGTTTCCTCTATAATAAAAGCACGTTGTTTTCGTAGGACCGATTTTCAAAAATTGAATTGTTTAATTTTGGAACATGATTGGTCATTTCTTTATTCAAGTTCTGATCTTAATACATGCATTTCATTTTTTTATTCTTCTATGAACTCATTTTTTTATCAATGTGTTCCTGTTACTTTTCCCGTAAAGTCAAATAGGCCTCCTTGGTTTTCCCGTGGGTTAGTAAGGCTGAAAAATTTGAAATCGCGGTATTTTAAAAAGTTTAAGTTAACTCGTAATCCTTCTGATTTTACACGTTATATTGCTGCAAGAGCAAACTTTATTTCTCTGAATGCAAATTGTTACAAAAAGTCTTTGTGTCGCTGCCGTTTGCAGTTTGCTCAGGACCCAAAGCAGTTTTATAACTTTGTTAACTTAAAACGTAAATCAAGTAGATTTCCTCCTTATCTACTATATCATACGAAAATAAGGAAGCCACTGATGATCAGGCAGCCGCCGATTTGTTTGCAGACTTTTTTCAATCAACTTATTTAACTATAGTTCCCTTTTACATGCATATAGTATAGAACATTTTAACACTCTCTTCTGTCCTTCTATCGACAAAACCTCTCTACTAAATGATCTTAAATCGATAAAACCCATTTTTTTTCCTGGCCCTGACGGAATTCCAGCATGCGTACTTAGATTTTGTGCTGATTCGATTTTGAAGCCAATTCATAAGCTATTTGACTTGTCACTATCCAATAGTTATTTCCCACCTATTTGGAAAAACTCTTTTTCCATTCCTCTTCACAAAAGTGGTTCTAACCATGACGTGAAGAACTATAGATGCATTTGCAAATTGTCCGCAATTCCTAAGATTTTTGAAAAAAAATTGTACGGCTCAGTTAACTTTTATGTGTAATCAATCTAGGATTTTGGAACAAAATGCAAACTGATGTGGTCTAAACTGACTTCAGTAAAGCATTTGACTCCGTAAATCATAATCTCTTAATTCATAAGTTAAATTTGATTGGTTTTCCTCAAAAGCTCCTTCTGTGGATATCTGATTATTTAACTAACGGGTCTCAACGAGTTCTTTTTAAAGAATGTCTTTCTAAGCCGATCTTAGTTACTTCTGGTGTTCCTCAGGGCAGCGACCTTGGACCATTAATATTTAACCTTTTTATTAACGATCTTCCTTCAATACTCCTTCACTCTAACATTCTTATGTATGCTGATGATGTGAAACTCTGTTTGACACACAATGATCCTTCAAATAACCTTCTTCAAACAGATCTTGATTTGTTTTTTGAATGGTTCAGCCATAATCTGCTGCATCTTAAATGTTTAAAGTGCAAGGTTGTGTCATTTTACAGTGGTAACTATCATATCATCAATTATAATCTTAACTTAACCCCACTCATAAGAATATCTGAAGTAGCTGATTTAGGTATCTTCTTTGATCACAAATTGAAATTTGATCGTCACATTACACAAATTGTCAATAAGGCATTTCGACTAATCGGGTTCATCAAAAAATGGGCCAAAGAATTCGAGGACCCTTACACGACAAAGTTTCTTTACACTTCTCTTGACCGTCCAACTCTTGAATATGGGTCTTGCGTGTGGTCGCCGCAATACCATATCCACCAAGATAGAATTGAGTCTGTTCAAAAACAGTTTCTACTCTTTGCCTTGCGCAGTTTTAATTGGGTTCCGGGTGTAGATTTACCACCATAATCTAGTAGACTACTTCTAATTAACATACCTTCTTTAACTAACCGTCGTATTATGTTAGGCGTTATGTTTATTGTAAAGCTAATAAAGTACAATATAGATTCCCCTACTCTGCTTACTCAAATTAATTTATGTATTCCTTCTAGAGTTACACGTAATTTTATGCCACTATCCTTGGCCTTTTGTAATACTAACTACAGCTTGCATGACCCTTTCCGAGTTCTCTGTGCTGTCTACTACTACTACTGCTGACTTACTCTGTTAAACTGTTTATCCTTAATCAATTAACACTACATGCTAACAACTAATATTAATCTGATTGGGTTTTACTGGATTTTCCCCAATCATTTGCAGCAAATGTTGGATCGAGAATTTTCGTTTTGTTATCCCCAAAAATAAAATTAAAAATATATATTTTTAATTAATTTTAAATTTTTTAAAATATTGCACAATTTAATTTTAAAATCTAAATTATTTTCTTTTTTTTGAATTTTCAATTTTAATTAAATATAATCTAATTTTAATTTTAAGTCTGATTGATTTAGTTGACGTCAAATAAATAAAAAAATGTTCGATATTAAATATTAAAAGGAAGACTTTTTGTTCTTTTTTTATAGATTCTGAGTGGGTATTTATTATTTCAATACCGTTATTAAGGTTATCAAAAACGTGATTTAGACTGCTAATTTTAACGGGGCTTTGAAAATTTTCTCGGTCGTCTTCGTCTAATGTACCGAAAAGGTATTTGTAAGTAGGGCCTTCAAAGTTGTTATACGTATTCCTTTCATTTCCCTTTTCATTTTTTGAATTAGGTAATTTATTTGTGCTATGTCTTTCTTTAATAAGAGTGTTATACATGAGTATGTTTCTTCAATTTTTATGTTGTTAACTATCAGACAGTGGTGTATGAATGTAATAGGGAGTTGTATCGTTCCTGATTCAAATAGAATGAATCCCTAATTGTTTTCAATAGGGTTTATTTCGATTGTTCCTGCTTTAGTTTGTGTCATCATAAGAGTCATTCTAATAATTATGAGTCCGATGATTGGGTGTCGGTCGGCTGTAAGTATTTGCTGTTATAAATATTTTTTTTTCTTTTTAAATTTACTTTTATAGTTAGTTTAGTTAGTTTTCGGTCTAATGTTTTTCATTAAGTTGTTCAATTCTGCCTGTTTTCCTATGGGGATTTTTGGATTTCGAGCGCGCTATAGGGACTTACCTATATTTTGTGTCAACTTCGTAATTTTGTATAAAATTTCTATTCTTGTTTCCCTATTTTCTCTATTTTTTTCAGTATTGATAATTCGGACCTTTTAATTTATTGTTTTGTGAAGGCGTTCTACATCTGCTATTCCTGTTATGCTCGTGGTGATATCTAATTGTAATTCTTTGCTATTTAGCCAAACCTTTAAAGAGTTGCTTATGAACGCTAAGACTTTGTCTGCTTTAATTTTCTGGGGGTTAGGGCTCTTTTAGCTTCTAGTCAATCACTACTATTTGGTTTTATAAGTAAATTTTGAATAAATGTCAATACAAGATAAATATTGTTCATTATCAATAGCATAAAAGTCAATTACGTAAAGTTCTCTTGGGTTATTTGTCTATGGGGTCATTTCAAAAGCAAGTTTTGTTGGTCTGTGTTCTGTTTTTGTAAGATTGCAAACTTCGCAATCATTAATGATCTTTTGAATTAATTTGTTATAATCGGGAAAATAGAGAGTTTCTTTAAAGAGTTGTATTATTTTTTCTATACCAGGGTGCAGTAATTTTATGTCTTGAGTATTAATGAATTGCTTGAATTCAGCGTAAAATTAATGTCTTTTAGTTTAATTATACTTTTTAAGATGTACTGTGTGGGTTAATAGTTTTATGGTATGCATTTTGAAGGGAGAATGCGCTGTTATTGTCTATGTAAATTACGCTAGTGTGGTTTAGAAAGTATTTTATTAAGAAGTCTTTTGCTATTGGGAGAGTCATTTCAGTATATTTTATAGTGACTTTAGTTTTAGAGAAATATTTTGATATGTGTTCTTGGTTTATTTTAAAATTGTATTCACTAAGTTTGATTCGACAACGTTGTAATTTCATATTAGGTTCTTTTATAATATTTAGCCAGTTAAGGGGTTTATGATCACTTAATATTTCAAAAGGGACTCCATATAAATATAGGCGGAAGTATTTGGTTGCCAAGCAAATGCCAGTAATTCTTTTTCTATTATACTGTCTGTTCTTGGTCGTTTAATGTTCTGCTTGCAAAACTAATTGGTTTATTATCTTGTGATAGCACGGCTCCTATGGCGAAATTGCTGGCGTCCGTAGTAACTTGAAATGTTTTTGTAAAGTCAGGGCAAATGAGAATGGGATCGTTCATGATAAGAGTTTTTAACTTATTATTTATTATATGTTTCGTGCTTTATATTAATTTTAGCTCCTTTCTTTAGAAATAAGGTGAGAGGTTTTGCTATTTTTGCAAAATCTGAAATAAACTTTCGGTAATATGATAATATAATATATAATAAAAATGATTTAATTTCTTTAGAGGTTTTTAGAATGGGAGTTATTTTAATCGCTTTTAATTTTTCTTTTTTGGGTCTTATGGTATGACCTAAGAAATTTGTTTGTTTTTTCAAAAATTCGCATTTGTCTAACTAGATCTTAAGATTTGCCTCTTTAAGTTTCTGAAAAACCTTCTTCAGGTGCTCAGTGAGGGATGTTGAGTAGATAACATCATCTAAATATACGAGGCAATGTTTGTTAATGAGGTCTTTAAGAGCGTGGGATTTATTAACGGATTAAAGGGGCTTATGAATTGTTGATGGACATGAGAGCTTTTGTTTGTATTTGTGTTAGTATTGGTTTTCGTGTTTAAGTTTAGTGAGTTTGTATTAAGTGTTGGACAATAATCCTATTTCTTAGAAAGTGGGTCTTCGTAAAGACCTTCCTGTTGTGTAATTTGTCTTAATTTTTGAACGAAATATCATGCCTCGCTAGGGTCATGAACAACCTGTCAGGGAGTGAGCGTTGAATAGTATTTTTTATTGTAGCTGTCATTGCTTGTGAATAGACTGTGTTATTTTGGTTGTTTTCTGAGGCTAACTTATTGATATTAATAATTTACTTATCTTCTAATTGTTCACAAAATTGGCGTAAATTACCATTGTAGGGCGTACAATACAAACGTCGCAAAAATTCCTCCAGGGGAGTTTGAATTTTGAAATCGACGATCAGAGCTTTTTTTAGAGTTGACCACTCGTTGTGAAATCCTAGCTGACAGAGCTTCTTGGCACCTCCGATGACCTGTAGTTCAATGGCTCCATATATGATGGCTTTCAGAATAGGGTCGTTCGTCGGGTATACGTTGAGCAGTTATTCAATTCGTCTGATAAACGAACTGAGGCTGTTTGGCTCTCGACAGAACTGCGGAACTTGATATTGCTTGATAGCTGTTGGGATATTGCCATTTTGGATTAATTTGTTTATAGAAAGTTTTTGGTTATGTAACGGTCACACTTGTTTTTGATTAAGCAGGTTACTGTTCATATTGACTTCACTGCTTGTTGGATTGAACTTATGTAGCGGTCATACTTGTGTTTGTTTAAGCGGGCTACTGTTTATTAGAAGTACACTCAGTTGTTTCTTTTGATTAAGAGTAACCTATATTGGATTTACTACTCTTGCGAATTCTTAGGTGTCTTCTTTTTAAGTTATTTCACAATCCTCGGCTATGAACACTGTTGTGTTTACAGTTTCAACTGATGCCACCGAAATTGCCGTCGCGAGTTACGTAAGTTCTTTTTCTGATGATAATTAAGGCCTTGGATAAATTTTATACCGCATCAATAATTAACATCCTACCGGCACCGCCAATAAAGTATTAGGTGTTCATTTAAATAAAAAAAAATCATTTTATTTATAATTTTTATTTGATGGATTTATTTTTTGTTATCACTCATAAACTAACTGACTGGATTATTCTTATGAACCAGCAAACCTTAAAGTTCTACAGAGCTTTACATCTTTGTTTATCAGTAACTTAAGCTTCTTCTCGTTTGACGGTTGGTGTTTCGAGAGATCTTTTACTGTGAATTTTTGAAGAGTAAAGCTTTTCAAAAGAACGGTTTGAGTTTTTCATATGGAGAAAGACCTGAGAGGCTTTTGAAGAGTGAAGCTTTTCAAAAGATAAGTTTAAGTATTTTATACGAAGAATGAATATGTCACGGGTCTCCGACGCCTCCATCTGCCTGTTACATACATTTTCCAAAGTTTGTATACCCTTTTTTCTGGATGAACGCGCCGATCTCAGCAAAGGGACACCAAATTTAGCATGAAGATTCCTGTATACCATACGCAGATCAAATTTATTTTCAATTTGGAATAACACGCCTACCGCCCACGCAAACCGCCAATTTTGATTTACATGGCGATTCAATCCTTTCTTAACGTTCTGCTTTAGTATATACAAATATAGATAATACTATATGAACTTATCCTCCAAATTGCAATCCGATCGGACAATAAATACTGAAGTAATTAGATTAACCATTTGGACCCTTCGACCAGCAAAGAAGTTGTCGATGACGTCAGAATTAAATTACTTACGTAGGAAAGAAAACGACAAACGCGGCGAGCGCGAAGCGCTAGTTGTTTCTCGACTCTTCTTTTCCATGCACACGTCAATTACCGTAAATGCATGTGCATAAATATATACTAATACTCAACCAATAAATAAAATACATGTGCATATATGCTAACACTCAACCAATAGGTGGAGTTTCGGGTTATCGATATTGGCCAATGTAAAATTTATAATGAAAAACTTATATAAGTTAACAACAAAGATATTCAAAAGCTGCAAACTGTTATTGCAACAACATCCGGCCTTTATGTGCAGTAGCCCAATATTGCTGAGCGCAGCGTCTGGACCACTTCATGCACTGGCCTAGTGAAGTGAATGAATAGACTCCCTCGCGCGGTCAAACACTTTAAGTGCTGAAGAACTTAATTGTGAGATCAGCAAAGCTGTGGATCTTAACTGATCATTGCTCATCGGTGGACTACAGTACTGCATGATCCATTCGCAGAACACCCTCATTGTGTACTGGTCGCAGGATCCCAAGTAGAGAAATCAAACAGGATGAAATCCGGACAGTCGGGAGGAGCAGCCACAGAAATCTTTTCAATGTAAGCTAGTGAACAAAATTTAACAAAACAATAAGAAACTACTAAACCAACGAAACATATAAAGATCAAAAACTGTAAAACGATAAAGTAAATATAACTACTCCAACAGTAGTTTAAAAATTTCAATCTTGCGAATCCCAATAAAGGGACCCTCCAAGGTATAAGGAAGAAACTAGCTACTGGTTTTCACAACACACAATTGTGTCCTTTATTAAGAAAAACTTTTACTGAAAATCGAACAACATTTTAAAAACTTTTTATAATTTATGTTTTTTTTAACAAACATTTAAGTATCAATTGAACAACATAAACAAATTTTAAATCTTTAAAATTTATGGCCAACCATAATAATTTAATACGACCACCTATTTTGAACCAAAACATTTTAGCTAACGAACGACAACAACAAATACAAGCTCAAAGACAAGTTGAATACCAGCTGAATAGAAATATGGCATCACTAGATTGCTGCGCTAGTGGGACAGTTAATAGCACAACAAGTCCCAAGAATAGTGCAAGCTTTAAATAACTCAGACCACGATTTGAGCAATGCTTTAGACCAAGGCATAAATGTAGAACATCGTGCGAACTTAGAGGGAGTCGACAAAGTCCCAGATGTAGTTAAATGCCTCAAGCTTTAAATAGCCCAGACCGCGATTTTAGCAATACTATACCATAGACAAAGGCATAAATGTAGAACATCGTGCGAACTTAGGGGGACTCGACAAAGTCCCAGATGTAGTTAAATGCCTCAGGAAATTTTCTGAAAATCCAGCGGAATTCAGCTCTTGGAAAAAGAGCGTCGACCGGCTAATGGAAGCCTCCGCAGGGGGGGTTGGTACCTCAGGATATTTTGGCCTAACTCACTCCATTAGGAGCAAAATTATCGGTAATGCTGACACGGCACTAGAAGAATATAGCGTTCCATTAAATTGGAAAGCAATGGTTAAGTGTCTAACGATTCATTACGGAAACAAGCGTGATCTACGCTAGAGTATCAGAGGACAATGTTGTCTCAGGGTAACCAAATGGTCGAAGAATTTCACCAGCATATTTCCCTTCTTCTCAACAAGGTTAATTGCATGGACTTGGGTACAGAAGCTCATCGACTTCTCAAGAGAATGTACCACGACAAAACGTCAGACACATTCGTATGTGGGCTGCGCGGAGACCTACCTCGCATCTTGGGTACACATGCGCCAAGTGAAACTATATAATAGGCCACGATTTGAACTAGGGAAGAGACCCCCCGACCCAAAGCATGAAGGACAGAAAAGACAACGGAATTTCAACATTCAACTGACGACAGCGAACAGAATGATATGAAATCTGCTGAAACGCATGCCACTATGACAGAATACGAGCACTTGCAGACAAAGAAGACGAGACCTCAGACGAAACATTAAATGAATATGTTGACGGATATGACTACGATCAAAACTATTACAACGACAACTCTGCATTGATTTTTTTAGAATAGAACATTCCTCGCTACCATACTTTGATTGCAAACTGGGGAATGGAAAAAACTTAAAAATATTAATAGATACAGGATCGAGCAAACCAGGTGTGTTCAAAAAGCAAGGTGAGTTTTCAAATTTCGCGGGCAATGTACTTTCGATTATCGATTTTTTTGTTTTGTTATGTTGGTACACTCTTCCCGAACATCTGTACCGAGATTCAAGTGAATGGCATTTTTTGTTTGGTTGTGAGAGGCGTAAATGTTAAAAGTGTTTTGCGCATGAGCGTCGCTCAAGAGCTGTTGAATGACGTCTACGATGACCCAGATTTACTCAAAAGGGTCATAACTGGTGACGAATCATGGGTATATGGTTATGATATCAAAACCAAAGCCCAATCGTCTCAATGTCAGAGCCCAGGTGAGCCAAGACCGAAAAAAGCACGCTAAGTTCGATCAAATGTCAAAGTTTTGCTCACTGTATTCTTCGATTACCATGGCGTGGTGCATCAGGATTTCTTACCATATGGTCGTACGGTCAATAAACAGTTTGCGAAGAGCAATACGAAGAAAACGTCCAGAATTGTGGAAAAACTATTCATGGCTTTTGCATCACGATAATAATTTTTTGGCCAAAAACAACACCACAATCATGCCTCAGCCACCATATTCACCGGATTTGGCCCCATGTAACTTTTTCTTGTTCCCAAAACTAAAGAGACCTATGAAAGGACGGAGATTTACAACGATTGAGGAGATAAAGACTGCATCGCTGAAAGAGCTCAAGGCTATACCGAAAAGTGCTTATGAGAAGTGCTTTGAGGATTGGAAAAAGCGTTGGCATAAGTGCTTTGAGGATTGGAAAAAGCGTTGGCATAAGTGTATTGTATCTGAGGGGCCAACATAAATATTGATATATATATCGTACAACCCAAATTTATTGCAAATCCGATTGCCAACGAAAAACGCTTTAACGCTGTGTCCGTAGGGGGCAGTGTCCGCGTCACCCATCATAAAATAGCCAATCTCTTTAACAACCCTGACATAAATTTTAAGTTCTTTTTGTTGCAAACCTTAAGATCATTTGATGCCATTCTAGGCAATGACAGCTTTAAAGAACTGAATGCTGAAATTAAATTAAGCAAGAAGATCAATACCATAAAAAACAAAATTCACGTTCCTATCAAGGAAAAGAAATTTGAGGCGGTAAACACCATTGTTCCGAGAACGGATCACTTAACCAAACATCAGAGTGTCAGATTAAACGAACTCCTAAAAAATTACCATCAAAAAAATCTATTTCGCTTGACAATCAGGCACTTGAAGCATTTAAAAAACTGAAAAGTAGCCTAATATCTAAAGGCATTATACTCCGCTAGCCAAATTTGAAAAAAAATCCACCTTACAACCGTTGCTTCCAAGTTCGCAATAGGTGCAGTGTTATCGCAAGATAACTAGCCTTAATCATTTTTACTCAAGAATGCTTTCCAAAGCCGAAAAGAATTGCGCCATTATTTGAGCATTGAAAAGCCTAAAGAATTACCTGTACGGTAAATCAAAAGTAAAAATATTTACCGACCACCAGCCTTTGACTCATTCATTGAGTAGGTGGAACGGAAATGCGAGAATCAAACGGTGGAAGACGTACTTAGTGGAATACGATTACGAAATATTTTACAAGCCAGGAAAAGAGACCGTAGTTGTTGATCCACTATCCAGAATACCACCCATAGGGCAAATAAATTCAATAGCCTCGACTCAACACAGTGACGAGAGCTCAGGCGAGGAAGTAATCCCAAGTATAGAAGTACCTATTAGTGCCTTTAGGAACCAACTCATTTCAAAAATTTTAAAATACGCTTCACGCTGACATTAGTAAAAAATTTGACTAGCACGAGAGACCAAGAAGAACAAATTCTCAGGATACACAATAGGGCTCACAGAAACGCGTTAGATAATAAAATCCACCATAAAGAAGAATTCCGCTTTCCAAAAATGAAACAGAAAACAGCAAACATAGTGAAACAGTGTAAGACTTATAAAGATACTAAATACGATCGACCCCCACCTAATTCAGAGATTAGAGAAACACCCATACCCGAATACCCCGGACACAAAACATTTACTCAACTGAACTATACCTCGTACTGAGAGCAATTGACAAATTTTCTAAGTCTGTAAAAACCCAAATAATAAAATCAAAAGCACCACTTCGCGATACAGTTTTCTATTTTGGCGTACCAAAATTCATCGTAATGGACAACAAAAAATCCCTAAACTCTGAATAAATACGATTCATGTTAGTCGATCAACTAGGGATACCAATTTATAAAACACCCCCAAATTGTAGCGAGTGGAATTGCTGTTGTGTATATACCACTAGTATTGACTATATATTAGGCTAAGAAGGTTCGTGCACTTCTGGCTTCTCTCTGGTCTAAGCTCGCCGGCTGGGGTGTGGGTTCTTTTCTTACCTAAACATATACGCGATATGGGAAATATAATGATTAAGTGCACTACGGAAATGAAAATCGACAACTAAATTGTATTCAAATAAACCACACTGTTTATGGATTTTATAGGCTGGTCATATTATGCTAGGATACTGGGATGTTGATCGTATCCCGCTCTGTACCCTCCCTACCATGATAGCTCGCGGACTTCTCGGCTATCCCTTGTTCAATATTACGTATAAGTATTAAATTTCACTATTATGGGAGTTCATTTGGTCGGCGATGAACCTCATTCAATTATTAGACTTGCATGTTTAGGTAAACATTAAAAATCATTTTTATTCATTAGGCTTAAGGTGTTTTAACGTAAAGATATTTATAGATTTCATATTTCATATTCATTCAACGGCAATAATAATTCATAATAAAAAAGAGAATGAGAATATTTAAATGAAGGCGCAGTAGCTTCACTTCTTTTTACGACAAAGGCATTTCATAAATATTTTAATATAGATATATATTTATATGGAACACTACAAAACATTACTACATTGGCAATGCAGATGGCATACCATTGACAATATTAATTATTCACATACATTTTGTTACTCACAGATGATATCCGCTTGATCGATCGGCCCTTCGATGTCGCTGCCATGCTGTTTTGGAAGAAGGTTTATGTATTGTAGTTATGTGTGTGTGTCCATATGTGTGCTTGTTTTCAAATGCTACTGCGAATTGTACAAGTTTTAAATTGCCTTGGGAATATATGTGTACAGAAGACGTTATTAGATAGAGTCTAAGTAAAAAGATTTTATATGAAAATGTATTTATACTAGCGTGATACTTTTTTTGCACGCCGCCTTTGGGCTGCCGAGAGAAAAAGAACGCCTTAGCGCTTCTTTTTTGCTGCTCGGGTCGGGGGAGGCCTATGTCAGGCTGGACATATCCGTGGAAACGCTTTTAAAGGCCGGCCGTGTTTAAATCAAATATCGCAGCTATGAGTAAATATAGTACATGTAATTAGCATTGACTTTTTGTTTAAATATTCACTGAATATCACCTTTTTGTATGTTTTCACAATGACTTTCAAACTGCGCAGTCGCTGGCAAAGTTGCACAGCAATTAGCTCTGCTATTCACGGACGTTCAAAAACTTTGGCTTTCTTTTAATATAAATGATACAGCCTTTATTAACTCTGATTTTTAACGTATTTATATATATTCTTTCCGCAAATGTTTCGATTTTAAAAGTTTATAGCTGGACGCTTTGGTATCAGTCTGCGCTGCACTCTGACTAAAATGTGATGGCACGTTGAATTCGCCCCCTTTTATAGACAACGAGAGAGAATATTTGCCTTTCCTCTGCACGCGGTATTAGAACGGTTGTTGCCAAAATTAACCGTTGATCATCTTATTTCTTTATGTTCTCTTTTTATACCCTTGGACCATTGAAAATGGTCACTTTGTGCAAATGTATGTAACAGGCAGAAGGAGGCGTCGGAGACCCCATAAAGTATATATATTCTTGCTCAGGATCAATAGCCGAGTCGATTGAGCCATTTCCGTCTGTCTGTCCGTCTGTCTGTCTGTCTGGATGAACGCGCCGATCTCAGCTATTACAAAAGCTACGGACACCAAATTTAGCATGAAGATTTCTGTATACCATACGCAGATCAAGTTTATTTTCAATTTGGAATAACACGCCTACCGCCCCCGCAAACCGCCAATTTTGGTTTACATTGCTATTTACATTCGAAGAACTCATTTCTTAACGTTCTGCTTTAGCATATATATAGATAAATAATATATGAACTTATCCTCCAAATTGCAATCCGATCAGACAATAAACACTGAAGTTATTAGATAAACCATTTCGACACTTCGACCAGCAAAGAACTTGCCGATGACGTCAGAACTAAATTCCTTATGCATGAAAGAAAAGGACAACGATGCGAGCGCGAGCTGTTTCTCGACTCTTCTTTTCCATGCACATCTCAATTACCGAAAATACATGTACATAAATATATGCTAACACTCAACCAATAGGTGGCGTATATATGAATATGAAGAAAGCAAAGAAGTTGTCGATGACGTCAGAACTAAATTACTTGTGCATGAAAGAAAAGGATAAACGATGCGAGCGCGAAGCGCGAGCTGTTTCTCGGCTCTTCTTTTTCATGCACATGTCAATTACCCAAAATACATGTGCATAAATGCAAACACTTATACATACTTAATTTGTGTTCACACATACATATGTAAAATTATATACAACCAATAGCGTGGTTGATCGGCATGCATGAATGCAGGTATTTACTAGATTTCTAATATAGACATATTATTATTATTATTTAATAATTTATATATTGACTTTTTATTAAATAAATATTAATTTAGATTTCACGATATATTATGAGCTATCATATCGATTGCTTTTAATATATATTAAACATATCGATATATATTTCATATGTTTTGCATATAAATTATATTAATATGTGTAAATTATATTATATCCCCACGTCTATTGAAACTATGTTTGAAAAAAATGTACTAACATTTCTTCTACTTTGTTTTTTTAATATATGTATATTTTGTATGTATATTAGATTCTATAGATCATTATTATAAATTTAAGGTTTCGCGCACTTTTTAATTGCGGCGATAAATTATTGGCAACGTATCAAAATTGTTGCAAGGTGGCAGCGCGCTTCAGTGTTATGTTAATTTGTAGTTTGCGATTGGCGTGTTCGGTGTCGTCGTCGATTGTCGATTATCATTTGTATTTTCGATATTAAATATAAAATAATATATAATTAATTCGCGTGTTCGTGATACATTTAACATTTAATGCAAATTAATATAAGTCGAGTATATAATAAGTAAATCCTCGTGTGTGATTGTTATGCGTTAACGGAACATTTTTTATGCGTGTGAATGATTGCGCCCTGCCCGGAACGTGGCGCTCAATTTTAGAAAAGTGCGGTACACAGCGTAACGTATTTTTGTGCATGCATACATATATGTGTATAGACTCTTCTGAAGTGTGTGTGATTGTACGTGAACATCGGTATCGGTTCGTTTCCGCGATTCAAATTGGAATTTTCGCTGGAATTTCTTGCAGGTTTAATTTATTATTTCTTTGATTTATATTTATTCTTTTTCCACATTTTGTTTATTTTTATTTTCCTTATTAAATTTTATTATTATTTGTTCTCTCATTAGATATTTATTTTCATTTATAATATAATTATTTTAAATAATATACATATATTTATTTAAATATATGAATATAATTATAATATATATATATCTATTTAAATATATGAATATATTTATATATATAAATAAATATACTAACTTTATTTTATATATATAACTATATATTAATTTTTGATAAATATATATTCAAATTAAATTAATTTATAAGAATTTTATTTTTAACATACCTATATATTATTTTAAAACTTATATATTAGAAGATGCCTAGACTTAAGAGAAAGTCAGCTTGCAATAGGAGTCAAACACAGCGAAAAAGAAATCGTTTGAATAGGTCAGATATAGACTTTTCTGAGCAGGAACGCGTAAATAATCTAGAGGCACATAGAGAACGTAGGCAAAATTTCGAATTTAGGGAAGCTGAAAAGGTTAGAGATAGTCAACAGCATCGAGTCCGCAGAAGTAATAGAACATTTAGGGCCGTTGAGCAATTACCGGACACAATTCGTCACACTACTCTTCGGGCTTCTTCGCCAATCAGATTACAAGAACAACTTGCTGACACTTCGCGTCGTTCGAGGCGCAGGCGAGATGCTGACCTTCGATCTCAGGAAAGAGAGCAGGATGCAGTTCGTCGCCGTGTACGTCGCAGTGATTCTGCAATTAAAACAGACGAACAACTTGCCAACACTTCGCGTCGTTCGAGTCGCAGGCAAGATGCTGAGTTTCGATCTCAGGAAAGAGAGCAGGATGCAGTTCGTCGCCGTGTACGTCGCAGTGATTCTGCAATTAAAACAGACGAACAACTTGCCAACACTTCGCGTCGTTCGAGTCGCAGGCAAGATGCTGAGTTTCGATCTCAGGAAAGAGAGCAGGATGCAGTTCGTCGCCGTGTACGTCGCAGTGATTCTGCAATTAAAACAGACGAACAACTTGCCAACACTTCGCGTCGTTCGAGTCGCAGGCAAGATGCTGAGTTTCGATCTCAGGAAAGAGAGCAGGATGCAGTTCGTCGCCGTGTTCGACGAACTGATCATTCAACTAGAATGAAGCCGAAGTAGTTCAGATTCATCTTAAGCGTAGGATGGAGTATAACCATGATTTCATGGCTGAAACCATAAGGCCCTCAAAGATAGTTGATGCAATTTGGTATTTAGTGAACACAGAACTTTATAAGAAGCACCAGGTTACTATCAATGAGCAGTGGTTGTCTTCTTACTCAGCTGAGACTGTACCATTTGTTGCGTCAGCAGACGACAGGGACATTGTGTGTCAAATGTTAGAAAAGGCAGCACAACCTAATGAGCATAGAGTAGTAGAAGAAGAGGTAGAGTTGAATCCAGGAGGTCAAGAAACCTTCATGGAAAATGTCCCTGTTGAAAACATAGATATTCCTCGAATTGCTATAGCACCAGGAGAGGGTCAGCGACCTCTTGACATGATAACCGATTGTGATTCAGAGGAGCTGGCTTTTCCCACAATATTTGCAGGCATTAAAAGGAAATGTCAGGAAAGTTTTACAACTATAGTTAGATCAGAGCTTAGGAATTTTGATAGAAGAGGTTGTAGAACTGATAAATTATTTCATAACTTCAAAAGTTAGAAATGATTAGCATTAGGAATAGCACATCAATTTGCTTACGTAAGCACTCTGCCACTCAAGGCATTTCGGCTGCTGATGTGCGTAATGATGAAACTTTAAATAGGTTAATACTTCATGATGATGGCTATAGGCTTTTAAAAGGTATTCGCACGTCTCCTGCTCATTGGGAGGACGAGAAAAAGAAAGTGATGGCTATGATTAGGCAGGTAGGGCTTCCAACTTTTTTTATAACATTTTCCGCAGCGGAAACTAGGTGGCCGGAGCTTTTAGTCTTGCTATGTAAAAATGTAGACAAGCTAGAAGTATCCGAAGAAGAAGCGTTAAATTTGGGGTTTAATGAGAAAGCTCGTCTCATTAGAGCAGACCCAGTGACCTGTGCCAGATATTTCGATTTTCGATATAGACAGGTTTTAAAACTGATGAAAAAAGGAAGGCGGTGTCTTTGGTTGTCACCAGGTCATCAAGTTTTATTGGCGAGTGGAGTTTCAGCAAAGAGGCTCTCCACATATACATGGCATGTTCTGGCTGAAAGACGCCCCAAAGCTCGACCTAAAGAATGAGTCCACATTTATGCCTGTGAAGTCCTTTATTGATCAGTTTATTACTGCTGATTCTAGTTGCCCGGACGTTGCTCCATATTTGGAGTATCAACTCCATAGTCACGGGCACTCTTGCAGGCGGGAAATTAGGTCAAAACAAATTTGTAGATTTGGTATCCCATACCCTCCCATGCCTCAAACAGAAATTCTTCTCCCTTTAGAAGAAAATGCTCCAAATTTGGCCGAGCATCGTAGGAATTTCGAAAAAATTCAAGGTCTGCTCGACTTCCCATTTGATCGTGAAAGCGTAGAAAATTTTAACGATTTTAACAACTTTTTGTCCCACGATCAACTTAACCTTAGTTATGAGGGCTACATTAATGCTGTAAGATCAAGTATAAAGAAACCAAAAGTTTTTTTGAAGCGATCTTTTGCAGCAATCAAGCTTAACGCTTATAACAAGCACCTCCTTTTGTTGCAGCGAGCAAATATGGATATTCAGTTTATTTTAGACCCCTATGCTTGCTGCAGCTACGTCGTTAATTATATTAACAAGTCTCAGAGAGGTATCTCAATGTTGATGCGTGAGGCAATCAATGAGATTAAAGACAATAACAATGTAACTATTAAGCAAAAGTTACAACATTTAGGTAACAAATTTATATTTGGCACTGAGATATCTGCTTTTTATAGCTACTGCAAATCAGAACGAGGAGCTCGCCAAGAAAATGCAGATGACTTTGACGATGGTGTGCCTAGGGCTTCTGAATCAATAGTTTACGCTCTTCGCGATAATAGTGGCTTCATCAGAAAGAGGACCACTGCGTGCATAATTAGGTATAGGAGATTTAATGTCAATACAGAAACAAGTGACTATTTCAGAGAGCTAAAAATGCTTTACGCCCCATGGCGAGATGAGCATTTGGATTTAGTCACACATGACTGTGAACTGTTCTGTAGGGAAAATTCGGAGTTAGTAGAGAACAATCGCAGAAAATATAATTTACTAGATGATAGGGAACTACAATAGAAGATGCTCTGAGCCACTTAACAGAGGAAGCAGAAAATGAGAATAATCAAGTAGGAGAACAGGAAGTGGTAGATGATGGCTTCACAGTTTTAGGATTGCCTGAAATAGATCCACATCTAAATGTTTTAAATGTGGATGGAAATATTGATATGAATGATGAAGATAGTAATGTCCGTTTTATCAAGCTTCCAGCCTTAGTTTCTCAGGAAAGCTTAGCTATTATAGTTAGATCTCTTAATTTAAAGCAGAAGCTATATTTTACACATGCTTTGCATAATGCCAAAATCAATACAGTCTTTTATGAATTTGTTGGAGGCGGCGCCGGAGTCGGAAAGAGTCGACTTATATCAGCAATTTTTCAGTCATTATCCGTAATGTATAACAAAATACCAGGAGCTGATCCGACATCTGTTAAAATCCTCTTATGTGCACCAACAGGAAAAGCAGCATTCGGAATTAGTGGTTCGACACTGCATTCCATGTTTTCACTTCCTGTTAATCAATCTCGCTCAGCACCTCTAAGGGCCTTAAGCCATGATTTAGTTAATAGCCTTCATTCAAGGTTAATCGATCTTAAATTAATTATTATTGATGAAATATCAATGGTTAGCTCTCTAATGTTTTCTTATTTAGATTCTCGTTTGAAGCGAATTTTCAAAAATACTTCTCCTTTTGGTGGTGTTTCTATCATCGTATTCGGTGATCTTAGACAGTTACAGCCCGTAGGAGGTAGTTGGATTTTCGATCCAAATACCACTGACCCTTACCATGAAATATTTGGTACGTATCTCTGGGACCTTTTTTTGTATTTTGAGCTCACAGAGATAATGCGTCAACGTGACGATCAGCTTTTCGCTTCTGCCTTAAATAATATGGCATCGGGTTGTATGACAGCCGATGATATTGTCCTTTTCCAATCTAGAATATGCGAACCATCGGCAGTGCCCGATGATGCAATTCATCTGTTTAGTAATAATAATGAGGTTGATTTATTTAATGTAACGAAACTTAAATCAATTGCTACTGAGCAATTTTTCTCTACTGCTGAAGATTTTATTAAGGCGGGCCATTTGGAACCAGCTAGGAAACAAAGAATATTAGAAGAAGTGAAGGGTTTTAAAACTTCCACTACACAGGGACTCTGTACGTCTCTTCTCCTAAAAAATACTGCCAAGTACATGATGACGGTCAATGTAGACACAGGGGATGGATTAGTAAACGGGGCATCAGGTGTGTTGATGCAAATAGATTTCAATACATCCAACACTCCCAACATTTTATGGATGAAATTTACAGAGGAAACTGTAGGAGAATCTGCGCGTTCGAAGGGTACACATCGTACAGATCCTTCATGGACTTCATTGACCTTCATTGACCGTAGGCAGTTTCCAATTGTGCCTGCTGAAGGCATCACAATTCATAAGAGTCAGGGAGCTACGTATGGACAAGTGGTAGTCCATGCTAATTCCAGAATGCAGCGTGCTGCATTATACGTAGCTTGCAGTAGAGCAACTACTGCTTTAGGATTATTCATTATTGGGAATTTTGTTCCTCCTAAGTCTCCCCAAAATAATGATAAAGTGAAAGCCCAATTGAAGAAATTGCGGACTGAAAAACTACTGTGTACTCATTACGATTATTTAATTAACAGTTCTGCCCTTAACATTTTCTTCCATAATACTCAGAGCTTGAATTCCCATCTTGAAGATATTCGATCGGACAAGCTGATGCTTCAGTCATCAATATTATGTTTCGTGGAAACTTCCATAAGCAATGAAACTGTAGAAATACCTGGGTTCACTATTGTGGTTCAACTTGAATCAATTAGGCCTTTAACAGGCATCATAATTTATGTAAAGAACGAGCTAGTAGATAGAGTTTCCCATACCTTTAGCAGTAGAAAAACTTTTGGCTCAGTACTTTTTGAGTTCGGCATATTTAGGTTTGATGCCATAAGTTTTCTTATATTATATAAAAGTCCAGACTTTCCTCTGTCCACATTTAAAATAGAATTTGAGGAGATAATTCATCAATTTTCTCGTTTAGGTGATTTAGGGGATAGCTTGCTAGTTTTAGGAGATTTTAATTTGTGCCTCAAAACCTTTAACAGGTGTAAGAGTATTTATAATTTTTTGATTAGCAAAGGATTAAGGAGTTTGTTAGATTTGAAAACGTCCACTACCAATATGGATACACATATTGATTGGGCGTTTTCAAATATACTAGATAATGAAAAGATTAGTGCTAGGACTTTTGAGGTTTTGCATAGCCATCACAATGGGATATCTGTTAGTATTCAGGCATGAGTTTGTAATGTTTGGAATAGGTTAGAAATTAAGAAATCTAAATGACAGGATATATGTAAATATGTATGTAGGCATATTTTAATAATTTAAATTTAATTATCTAATAGTTAAGTATAACCATTGAATGGAAAATTGGTTTGATAATTATTATTATTTTTTTATTTTTATACCCTTGGACCTTGTTATCGATATTAACCAATTTAAAATTTATAAAGAAATACCGATATCTACTGCTCACGCCGCTTTAGGGAATTGCGGCGATAAATTATTGGCAAAATATCGAAATTGAAGCAAGGTGGCAGCGCACTCCAGTATTATTATTAATTTATAGCTTGCAATTAGTATTATACAATTAAATACTTTTTATGGCAACATACGTCCAAGGGTATCCTACTGTCGTGTGCAACTCGACTGTTGCTCTTGTTTTATCTGCATTATGCGAGAACATTGAAATGAGACGACGGCGAATTGGGAATAGTCGTTTAAGTGCGGCGAATTATTTGAGCGCTTTTTGATAATTGGAGTTTATAAGTGCAAGCTAGACAACGGCCAATAAAAGTACAGTTAACGGACTGATTAAACGATTTCACTCAACACTCTCTGAAAAAATGAGATGCTTGAAGAGGGATCAAGTTCATAGGATCTTCGAAGAACTTCTATTTCAAGCGGTCTATGTAGTATAACTACTCAATTCATTATTTAACTAACAAGAGGCCACTAGAAATATTCTTTGGCAGAAGAGTTACAACTGACCTCACACAATACGAACAGGTAAGACTGGACAATATAGAACAACTGAGACCTAAACAGATAAAAGACCTACAGGACCATAATATCAGAAAGAAACCAATTCAAACCTATGTATATGGCAGAAGAAGAGATTTTTGTAAAGAGAAATACAAGATTAGGTTCAAAGTTATTAAATAGATTCAAAAGGGAAACAGTAAAGGAGGATCGGAACACTACAATACAAACAGAATCAGGACGTACAGTATAGAAGAGCCATATTAAAACTTAACAATTCAATTACAGGATGCTGGTAGGCTTAACCAACGCAACGGTCACAATAACCAATCATACCGACGCACAGACAGTGACCATTTATAAGGGAATCGGCAAAATACGATCTAACGACACTAAGATTCTACATGTCATCAATTTGAGCTAATTAGCGAGATAGTATCCATAAACTTACGACTAATAATAACAAACAGGTAATAATCAGCAGATAGCTAGAAGACAGACTAAATAAACTGACCAAAATTTCTAACGATATCGCAAATTTCATTAAAATGGACTCACTTTTGAGTAATGAGTTGGCCATCAGTTTTCAGAATCAAGTTCGGCTCGTTAAAGAAGAAGTTGTTAATATAAAATACGCCATCCAATGACCGAAATTAAATATGATCAATACTTTTATGTTAAGTGAAAACGAAATGAATATAATAAATAATCAATTTAAGAACGGCGATATGCCTCCATTAACTATAGACGAAAGGTTAGAATTCTCAGATGTCTCCATTTTGCATAATGGAACGACACTTACATATTTAATAAAGATACCAAATTTAGAAACAACAACTTTTCAAAACAATTTAATAAAACCAATAATATAACCAATAAAATCCAATAACATTTTTAATCTTCCAGCAGAAGAAATATTTGAGAACAAAATTAAAAATGAATTGTTTGGTATTAAAGGTCAATGTAAGAATCTTTACAATATCAAAATCTATAATAACAAGAGCAACAGTCGAGTTGCACACGACAGTAGGATACTCTTGGACGTATGTTGCCATAAAAAGTATTTAATTGTATAATACTAATTGCAAGCTATAAATTAATAATAATACTGGAGTGCGCTGCCACCTTGCTTCAATTTCGATATTTTGCCAATAATTTATCGCCGCAATTCCCTAAAGCGGTGTGAGCAGTAGATATCGGTATTTCTTTATAAATTTTAAATTGGTTAATATCGATAACAAGGTCCAAGGGTATAAAAATAAAAAAATAATAATAATTATCAAACCAATTTTCCATTCAATGGTTATACTTAACTATTAGATAATTAAATTTAAATTATTAAAATATGCCTACATACATATTTACATATATCCTGTCATTTAGATTTCTTAATTTCTAACCTATTCCAAACATTACAAACTCATGCCTGAATACTAACAGATATCCCATTGTGATGGCTATGCAAAACCTCAAAAGTCCTAGCACTAATCTTTTCATTATCTAATATATTTGAAAACGCCCAATCAATATGTGTATCCATATTGGTAGTGGACGTTTTCAAATCTAACAAACTCCTTAATCCTTTGCTAATCAAAAAATTATAAATACTCTTACACCTGTTAAAGGTTTTGGGCACAAATTAAAATCTCCTAAAACTAGCAAGCTATCCCCTAAATCACCTAAACGAGAAAATTGATGAATTATCTCCTCAAATTCTATTTTAAATGTGGACAGAGGAAAGTCTGGACTTTTATATAATATAAGAAAACTTATGGCATCAAACCTAAATATGCCGAACTCAAAAACTACTGAGCCAAAAGTTTTTCTACTGCTAAAGGTATGGGAAACTCTATCTACTAGCTCGTTCTTTACATAAATTATGATGCCTGTTAAAGGCCTAATTGATTCAAGTTGAACCACAATAGTGAACCCAGGTATTTCTACAGTTTCATTGCTTATGGAAGTTTCCACGAAACATAATATTGATGACTGAAGCATCAGCTTGTCCGATCGAATATCTTCAAGATGGGAATTCAAGCTCTGAGTATTATGGAAGAAAATGTTAAGGGCAGAACTGTTAATTAAATAATCGTAATGAGTACACAGTAGTTTTTCAGTCCGCAATTTCTTCAATTGGGCTTTCACTTTATCATTATTTTGGGGAGACTTAGGAGGAACAAAATTCCCAATAATGAATAATCCTAAAGCAGTAGTTGCTCTACTGCAAGCTACGTATAATGCAGCACGCTGCATTCTGGAATTAGCATGGACTACCACTTTGCCATACGTAGCTCCCTGACTCTTATGAATTGTGATGCCTTCAGCAGGCACAATTGGAAACTGCCTACGGTCAATGTTAATTTGTGCGTTATTTGAATATTGAAAACTGCGAACAATTTTCTGAATAGGAGTCCATGAAGGATCTGTACGATGTGTACACTTCGAACGCGCAGATTCTCCTACAGTTTCCTCTGTAAATTTCATCCATAAAATGTTGGGAGTGTTGGATGTATTGAAATCTATTTGCATCAACACACCTGATGCCCCGTTTACTAATCCATCCCCTGTGTCTACATTGACCGTCATCATGTACTTGGCAGTATTTTTTAGGAGAAGAGACGTACAGAGTCCCTGTGTAGCGGAAGTTTTAAAACCCTTCACTTCTTCTAATATTCTTTGTTTCCTAGCTGGTTCCAAATGGCCCGCCTTAATAAAATCTTCAGCAGTAGAGAAAAATTGCTCAGTAGCAATTGAGTTAAGTTTCGTTACATTAAATAAATCAACCTCATTATTATTACTACCCGATGCCATATTATTTAAGGCAGAAGCGAAAAGCTGATCGTCACGTTGACGCATTATCTCTGTGAGCTCAAAATACAAAAAAAGGTCCCAGAGATACGTACCAAATATTTCATGGTAAGGTTCAGTGGTATTTGGATCGAAAATCCAACTACCTCCTACGGGCTGTAACTGTCTAAGATCACCGAATACGATGATAGAAACACCACCAAAAGGAGAAGTATTTTTGAAAATTCGCTTCAAACGAGAATCTAAATAAGAAAACATTAGAGAGCTAACCATTGATATTTCATCAATAATAATTAATTTAAGATCGATTAACCTTGAATGAAGGCTATTAACTAAATCATGGCTTAAGGCCCTTAGAGGTGCTGAGCGAGATTGATTAACAGGAAGTGAAAACATGGAATGCAGTGTCGAACCACTAATTCCGAATGCTGCTTTTCCTGTTGGTGCACATAAGAGGATTTTAACAGATGTCGGATCAGCTCCTGGTATACTGTTATACATTACGGATAATGACTGAAAAATTGCTGATATAAGTCGACTCTTTCCGACTCCGGCGCCGCCTCCAACAAATTCATAAAAGACTGTATTGATTTTGGCATTATGCAAAGCATGTGTAAAATATAGCTTCTGCTTTAAATTAAGAGATCTAACTATAATAGCTAAGCTTTCCTGAGAAACTAAGGCTGGAAGCTTGATAAAACGGACATTACTATCTTCATCATTCATATCAATATTTCCATCCACATTTAAAACATTTAGATGTGGATCTATTTCAGGCAATCCTAAAACTGTGAAGCCATCATCTACCACTTCCTGTTCTCCTACTTGATTATTCTCATTTTCTGCTTCCTCTGTTAAGTGGCTCAGAGCATCTTCTAGTTCCCTATCATCTAGTAAATTATATTTTCTGCGATTGTTCTCTACTAACTCCGAATTTTCCCTACAGAACAATTCACAGTCATGTGTGACTAAATCCAAATGCTCATCTCGCCATGGGGCGTAAATCATTTTTAGCTCTCTGAAATAGTCACTTGTTTCTGTATTGACATTAAATCTCCTATACCTAATTATGCACGCAGTGGTCCTCTTTCTGATGAAGCCACTATTATCGCGAAGAGCGTAAACTATTGATTCAGAAGCCCTAGGCACATCATCGTCAAAGTCATCTGCATTTTCTTGGCGAGCTCCTCGTTCTGATTTGCAGTAGCTATAAAAAGCGGATATCTCAGTGCCAAATATAAATTTGTTACCTAAATGTTGTAACTTTTGCTTAATAGTTACATTGTTATTGTCTTTAATCTCATTGATTGCCTCACGCATCAACATTGAGATACCTCTCTGAGACTTGTTAATATAATTAACGACGTAGCTGCAGCAAGCATAGGGGTCTAAAATAAACTGAATATCCATATTTGCTCGCTGCAACAAAAGGAGGTGCTTGTTATAAGCGTTAAGCTTGATTGCTGCAAAAGATCGCTTCAAAAAAAACTTTTGGTTTCTTTATATTTGATCTTACAGCATTAATGTAGCCCTCATAACTAAGGTTAAGTTGATCGTGGGACAAAAAGTTGTTAAAATCGTTAAAATTTTCTACGCTTTCACGATCAAATAGGAAGTCGAGCAGACTTTGAATTTTTTCGAAATTCCTACGATGCTCGGCCAAATTTGGAGCATTTTCTTCTAAAGGGAGAAGAATTTCTGTTTGAGGCATGGGAGGGTATGGGATACCAAATCTACAAATTTGTTTTGACCTAATTTCCCGCCTGCAAGAGTGCCCGTGACTATGGAGTTGATACTCCAAATATGGAGCAACGTCCGGGCAACTAGAATCAGCAGTAATAAACTGATCAATAAAGGACTTCACAGGCATAAATGTGGACTCATTCTTTAGGTCGAGCTTTGGGGCGTCTTTCAGCCAGAACATGCCATGTATATGTGGAGATCCTCTTTGCTGAAACTCCACTCGCCAATAAAACTTGATGACCTGGTGACAACCAAAGACACCGCCTTCCTTTTTCATCAGTTTTAAAACCTGTCTATATCGAAAATCGAAATATCTGGCACAGGTCACTGGGTCTGCTCTAATGAGACGAGCTTTCTCATTAAACCCCAAATTTAACGCTTCTTCTTCGGATACTTCTAGCTTGTCTACATTTTTACATAGCAAGACTAAAAGCTCCGGCCACCTAGTTTCCGCTGCGGAAAATGTTATAAAAAAAGTTGGAAGCCCTACCTGCCTAATCATAGCCATCACTTTCTTTTTCTCGTCCTCCCAATGAGCAGGAGACGTGCGAATACCTTTTAAAAGCCTATAGCCATCATCGTGAAGTATTAACCTATTTAAAGTTTCATCATTACGCACATCAGCAGCCGAAATGCCTTGAGTGACAGAGTGCTTACGTAAGCAAAATCTTCTATCAAAATTCCTAAGCTCTGATCTAACTATAGTTGTAAAACTTTCCTGACATTTCCTTTTAATGCCTGCAAATATTGTGGGAAAAGCCAGCTCCTCTGAATCACAATCGGTTATCATGTCAAGAGGTCGCTGACCCTCTCCTGGTGCTATAACAATTCGAGGAATATCTATGTTTTCAACAGGGACATTTTCCATGAAGGTTTCTTGACCTCCTGGATTCAACTCTACCTCTTCTTCTACTACTCTATGCTCATTAGGTTGTGCTGCCTTTTCTAACATTTGACACACAATGTCCCTGTCGTCTGCTGACGCAACAAATGGTACAGTCTCACCTGAGTAAGAAGACAACCACTGCTCATTGATAGTAACCTGGTGCTTCTTATAAAGTTCTGTGTTCAATAAATACCGAATTGCATCAACTATCTTTGAGGGCCCTATGGTTTCAGCCATGAAATCATGGTTATACTCCATCCTACGCTTAAGATGAATCTGAACTACTTCGGCTTCATTAAATGCCCTGGGAAGGGAAGTTACAACATTTGCAACTGGAATTGGCACATTGATCACTGCTCCTTTAATGGCACTTTGACGTCTATATCCAAGAGACTTTATGATCATAAAAGGAAGACGGGGAGAAATCAGCCTTTCAGGCATTCCGGAAGCTCCGGAAAATTTAGGCCATTTGTAATAGAAGCCTTTGGTTTTTTTCCTGACTTAATACTGCGGCTGCAGGTTTTGCAAAAGCTAAACCTATTATTATGGGATGGAAACATAGAGGAAAGATACAAAATATCAACACTATCTGCCTCACTACACTTTTCCTCTTTGACCTCACGTGAAATTTTCTCCATTTGATGTGGAAACCACAAACCTTTGCAACATATGCAAACCTGATCGGGTCCCTGCTTGACTGTCTTATTAAAATTGGCTATTAGGCAATCTAAACTAGTTTTAACCTGCGATATCCTATCATCTGGAAGGGTATTCGCACGGTCCACTCTATTGCGGGACGCGTTTCTCCTATTCTCTGCTATCCTATTGGTGCAAATACTCCTATATAGACTCACTCTTTGCGACATATTCCTATGGGCTTCAAAGGCCTCACGTTGAGCTCGAATTCGAGCACTGCGGCGTGCACTAGTATTGCGTGCCTGCTCAACAATCCTAAGAATAGGATTGTTTCTAACCTGAGACCTTTGACTTCTATCTATTGCCCTTTCTAAAATTCGCGTCTCCTGATTTTGTCGCTGAATCGCCCTTCTAACAGCATCTCGTCCGCTTTCGTTGGACCTGAATTGTGGACATTGCCTGCGCCTCGATCGACGCAAAGTATTGGCAAGTTGTTCGGCATTTCTAGTTGAATGATCAGTTCGTCGAACACGGCGACGAACTGCATCCTGCTCTCTTTCCTGAGATCGAAACTCAGCATCTTGCCTGCGACTCGAACGACGCGAAGTGTTGGCAAGTTGTTCGTCTGTTTTAATTGCAGAATCACTGCGACGTACACGGCGACGAACTGCATCCTGCTCTCTTTCCTGAGATCGAAACTCAGCATCTTGCCTGCGACTCGAACGACGCGAAGTGTTGGCAAGTTGTTCGTCTGTTTTAATTGCAGAATCACTGCGACGTACACGGCGACGAACTGCATCCTGCTCTCTTTCCTGAGATCGAAACTCAGCATCTTGCCTGCGACTCGAACGACGCGAAGTGTTGGCAAGTTGTTCGTCTGTTTTAATTGCAGAATCACTGCGACGTACACGGCGACGAACTGCATCCTGCTCTCTTTCCTGAGATCGAAGGTCAGCATCTCGCCTGCGCCTCGAACGACGCGAAGTGTCAGCAAGTTGTTCTTGTAATCTGATTGGCGAAGAAGCCCGAAGAGTAGTGTGACGAATTGTGTCCGGTAATTGCTCAACGGCCCTAAATGTTTTATTACTTCTGCGGACTCGATGCTGTTGACTATCTCTAACCCTTTCAGCTTCCCTAAATTCGAAATTTTGCCTACGTTCTCTATGTGCCTCTAGATTATTTACGCGTTCCTGCTCAGAAAAGTCTATATCTGACCTATTCAAACGATTTCTTTTTCGCTGTGTTTGACTCCTATTGCAAGCTGACTTTCTCTTAAGTCTAGGCATCTTCTAATATATAAGTTTTAAAATAATATATAGGTATGTTAAAAATAAAATTCTTATAAATTAATTTAATTTGAATATATATTTATCAAAAATTAATATATAGTTATATATATAAAATAAAGTTAGTATATTTATTTATATATATAAATATATTCATATATTTAAATAGATATATATATATTATAAAAATATTCATATATTTAAATAAATATATGTATATTATTTAAAATAATTATATTATAAATGAAAATAAATATCTAATGAAAGAACAAATAATAATAAAATTTAATAAGGAAAATAAAAATAAACAAAATGTGGAAAAAAGAATAAATATAAATCAAAGAAATAATAAATTAAACCTGCAAGAAATTCCAGCGAAAATTCCAATTTGAATCGCGGAAACGAACCGATACCGATGTTCACGTACAATCACACACACTTCAGAAGAGTCTATACACATATATGTATGCATGCACAAAAATACGTTACGCTGTGTACCGCACTTTTCTAAAATTGCGCGCCACGTTCCGGGCAGGGCGCAATCATTCACACGCATAAAAAATGTTCCGTTAACGCATAACAATCACACACGAGGATTTACTTATTATATACTCGACTTATATTAATTTGCATTAAATGTTAAATGTATCACGAACACGCGAATTAATTATATATTATTTTATATTTAATATCGAAAATACAAATGATAATCGACAATCGACAACGACACCGAACACGCCAATCGCAAACTACAAATTAACATAATGATTGTGATTTGTATTGGTGATCGGCTGTGTTTTTATTTTGCTCCGCTTATTTTATTTTTTTAAACTAGAAACTAACGAGATTTGCTATATTCATTGTGTTTTAAATTTGTGTACAGTGTCTGTGCTAACAAGTGAGATTCACGGGAATCTGGCATAACTTCTAAAATTGTGTTTAAAGTAGTTTTTATTCTTGTTTAACTGACGCGTCTTAAGCGTCTTGCTATTCTTTGTTTCAGCTGCCGATTTGTTTGCAGACTTTTTTCAATCAACTTATTTAACAGAACCTTATAGTTCCCCTTTACATCCATACCCTTATAGTATAGAAAATTTTAACACTGTCTTCTGTCCTTCTATCGACAAAACCTCTCTACTAATTGATCTTAAATCGATAAAACCCGTTTTTTCTCCTGGCCCTGACGGAATTCCAGCATGCGTACTTAGATTTTGTGCTGTTTCGATTTTGAATCCAATTCATAAGCTATTTGACTTGTCACTATCCAATAGTTATTTCCCATCTATTTGGAAAAGCTCTTTTTCCATTCCTCTTCACAAAAGTGGTTCTAACCATGATGTGAAGAACTATAGATGTATTTCCAAGTTGTCCGCAATTCCTAAGATTTTTGAAAAAAATTTTACGGCCCAGTTAACTTTTATGTGTAAATCTATAATTTCACCCCATCAACATGGATTTATAAAGGCAAGATCAACAGCTACTAATCTTTTAGAATTCTCATCTCACATAAATCTAGGATTTCGGAACAAAATGCAAACTGATGTGGTCTATACTGACTTCAGTAAAGCATTTGACTCCGTAAATCATAATCTCCTAATTCATAAGTTAAATTTGATTGGTTTTCTTCAAAAGCTCATTTTGTGGATATCTGATTATTTAACTAACAGGTCTCAACGAGTTCATTTTAAAGACCGATTTTAGTTACTTCTGGTGTTCCTCAGGGCAGCCACCTTGGACCATTGCTATTTAACCTTTTTATTAACGATCTTCCTTCAACACTCCTTCACTCTAACATTCTTATGTACTTCTTCTACCTTCTTCAAACAGATCTTGATTTGTTTTTTGAATGGTGGAGCCATATTCTGCTGCATCTTAACTGTTTGAAGTGCAAGGTTTGTCATTTTGCAGATGTAACTATCACTCTTAAGAATATCTGAAGTAGCTGATTTAGGTATCCTCTTTGATCATAAATTGAAATTTGATTGTCACTTTACGAAAATTGTCAATAAGGCATTTCGACTACTCGGGTTCATCAAAAGATGGGCCAAAGAATTCGAGGATCCTTACACGACAAAGTTGCTTTACACTTCTCTTGTTCGTCCAACTCTTGAATATGGGTCTTGCGTGTGGTCGCCGCAATACCATATTCACCAAGATAGAATTGAGTCTGTTCAAAAGCAGTTTCTACTCTTTGCCTTGCGCAGTTTTAATTGGGTTCCGGGTGTAGACTTACCACCATACTCTAGTAGACTCCTTCTAATTAACCTACCTTCCTTAACTAACCGTCGTATTATGTTAGGCGTTATGTTTATTGTAAAGCTAATAAAGTACAATATAGATTCCCCTACTCTGCTTACTCAACTTAATTTCTGTATTCCTTCTAGAGTTACTCGTAATTTTATGCCACTATCCTTGGCCTTTTGTAATACTAACTATAGCTTGCATGATCCCTTCCGAGTTCTCTGTGCTGACTACAACAGACTGTCTAGAGTTTTCAACTCCGAGTCCTCCCTTTACTCTGTTAAACTGTCTATCCTCAATCAATTAACACTACATGCTAACAACTAATATTAATCTACCGATCTGATTGGGTTTTACTGGGTTTTCCCCAATCCTTTGCAGCAAATGTTGGATCGAGAATTCTTGTTTTGTTATCCCCAGCTTAAATTTAAAAATATATACTCTTAATAAATTTTAATTCTAAACTTATTGCAAAATTTTAATTTCAAATTCTAAATTATTTTCTTTTTTTTTTAAAAATCTTCATTTTTAATTCGATGTAATCTAATTTTTAATTTTAATTTTAAGTCGACTGTTTTAGTTGACGTTAAATAAATAAATAAATAAATAAATAAATAAATAAATAAATAAATAAATAACACTGAAGCGCGCAATTAAAAAGTGCGCGAAACCTTAAATTTATAATAATGATCTATAGAATCTAATATACATACAAAATATACATATATTAAAAAAACAAAGTAGAAGAAATGTTAGTACATTTTTTTCAAACATAGTTTCAATAGACGTGGGGATATAATATAATTTACACATATTAATATAATTTATATGCAAAACATATGAAATATATATCGATATGTTTAATATATATTAAAAGCTATCGATATAATAGCTCATAATATATCGTGAAATCTAAATTAATATTTTTTTAATAAAAAGTCAATATATAAATTATTAAATACCATAATAATATGTCTATATTAGAAATCTAGTAAATACCTGCATTCATGCATGCCGATCAACCACGCTATTGGTTGTATATAATTTTACATATGTATGTGTGAACACAAATTAAGTATGTATAAGTGTTTGCATTTATGCACATGTATTTTGGGTAATTGACATGTGCATGAAAAAGAAGAGTCGAGAAACAGCTCGCGCTTCGCGCTCGCATCGTTTATCCTTTTCTTTCATGCACAAGTAATTTAGTTCTGACGTCATCGACAACTTCTTTGCTTTCTTCATATTCATATATACGCCACCTATTGGTTGAGTGTTAGCATATATTTATGTACATGTATTTTCGGTAATTGACATGTGCATGGAAAAGAAGAGTCGAGAAACAGGTCGCGCTTCGCGCTCGCATCGTTGTCCTTTTCTTTCATGCATAAGGAATTTAGTTCTGACGTCATCGACAAGTTCTTTGGTCGAAGTGTCGAAATGGTTTATCTAATAACTTCAGTGTTTATTGTCTGATCGGATTGCAATTTGGAGGATAAGTTCATATATTATTTATCTATATATATGCTAAAGCAGAACGTTAAGAAATGAGTTCTTCGAATGTAAATAGCAATGTAAACCAAAATTGGCGGTTTGCGGGGGCGGTAGGCGTGTTATTCCAAATTGAAAATAAACTTGATCTGCGTATGGTATACAGGAATCTTCATGCTAAATTTGGTGTCCGTAGCTTTTGTAATAGCTGAGATCGGTGCGTTCATCCAGACAGACAGACAGACGGACAGACAGACGGACATGGCTCAATCGACTCGGCTATTGATCCTGAGCAAGAATATATATACTTTATGGGGTCTCCGACGCCTCCTTCTGCCTGTTACATACATTTGCACAAAGTTAGTATACCCTTTTTTGACCATTTTCAATGGTCCAAGGGTATAAAAATAAGATAGAAGATTTAAGTCAGAATATTTGTTTGCCAAAATTACTTATGGGAGAGCAAGCAATGTGTGAATTCACCAACGCGGTCACATAACTACACTGAAGGAGATAGGCGATGGAATCATCGTAACAAACGACTTCAATGGCACCATATCCTGGCCAGGCAACGCGAAGCAGATAAAGGGAACATACTTGATTAACTTCTGGAACTAGACAATTATCATAAACGGCAAAGAATTCAGCAACACAGAAATACAAGTTGCCGAACCGGGCATACCACTTATCCAGATACGTGTAGCTCCGGTGGAGATCGAACGACTACGAATCTTATCACTGAAAGCGCTAGAAGGGCTCCATATAGACAACACCGAGAAACTGCGCGAGCTCCAAGTCCACTCAACCCTAACCAGGATAGCATTCATCGCATCAATAGCATCTCTAGCTATCCTAACGCTTACTCTTCATTGGTTTAAGGGTAGAAAAAAGACAATAAACCTACAACTCGGGAACATCAAACCCGAAATATTCAGGGTAACTCCGACTCCCCCAGCAACCACATACCAGCCATCATCCGGCCGTTATGCGCAGTAGCCCAATATTGCTGAGCGCAGTGTCTCGACAACTACCCTCACGCGCAACCCAACTGCCAAAAAACAGATCAGGTGTTCCAGAATTGTCGCAACAACATTGCCGAGGCTGCCAACGTCGCTGTGGATTCACAGCGCTCTCTTATGGTTCTTATTAGCTTAGCTTAATTAGTCTTAAAATTGTAACAACCAAGAACCGTTCAATCCAATCCAAAACTTATAAATAACGAGAGCAACAGTCGAGCAGCTCGCGACAGTGGGATACCCTAGGACGTATGTTGCCATAAAAAGTGTCCAATTGTATAATACTAATCGCAAGCTACAAATTAATCATAACCCTGCAGTGCGCTGCCACCTTGCATCAATTTCGATACGTTGTCAATAATTTATCGCCGCAATTTTCCTAGCGCAAGACTGCAAAAAGCGGTGTGAGCAGTATTTATCGGCATTTCTTTATAAATTTTGAATTGTCCAATATCGATAACTTGCAATATATCGAGTAATCAAAATTAATATTTATTTAATTGCATTTTATGGTTTTGTATTTTTATATTGACCCTAAAATGTGAATTATTAAATAATAATCATATGTGCACGTAAGCATATTATGAATATTATGAATATGTACACAAGCATGTAAATACTTGCATACATTCATATTCATTTACCACCTATTGGTTGAGTATTAGTATATATTTATGCACATGTATTTTCGGTAATTGACATGTGCATGGAGAAGAAGAGTCGAGAAACAGGTCGCGCTTCGCGCTCGCATCGTTTGTCCTTTTCTTTCCTACGCAAGTAATTTAGTTCTGAAGTCATCGACAACTTCTTTGCAGGTCGAAAGGTCGAAATGGTTTATCTAATAACTTCAGTTTTTATTGTCCGATCGGATTGCAATTTGGAGGATAAGTTCATATAGTATTTGTCCATATATAGAACGTTAAGAAATGAGTATTTCGAATGTAAATCGCAATGTAAATCAAAATTGGCGGTTTCCGGGGGCGGTAGGCGTGTTATTCCAAATTGAAAATAAACTTGATCTGCGTATGGTATACAGGAATCTTCATGCTAAATTTGGTGTCCCTAGCTTTTGTAATAGCTGAGATCGGCGCGTTCATCCAGACAGACAGACAGACAGATAGACAGACGGACAGACGGTCAGACGGACAGACAGACGGACATGGCTCAATCGACTCGGCTAGTGATCCTGAGCAAGAATATATATACTTTATGGGGTCTTCGACGCCTCCTTTTACCCGTTACATACATTTGCACAAAGTTAGTATACCCTTTTTTGACCATTTTCAATGGTCCAAGGGTATAATTAACTTATATACAGCTCACTCTAGGAAAAGTATTGGTAACGTATCGAAATTTTTGTAAGGTGGCAGCGTACTGCAGTGTTATGATTAATTTGTAGCTTGTGATTAGTATCGTACAATCAGGTAATATTTATGGCAACATACGTGGAGGGGTATCTATGTATCTGTCGCTTGCCGCTCGACTGTTGCTCTCGTTTTTAATGGCCTTTCGGAGCTATCTCTTTATCAAATAAATACTGTTCCTCATTGTAGTGGTAGAATGCTTGGTTTAGTTTTCTCTTCCGACATTCTATTAAATACTATCTCTAAAATCAATCCTATAGTAGGCTAGAGGGTATCTAGATACTATACATACACATTGTATATAAGTTTGGCATATCAACATTGTTCATAAGTTTGGCATATTAATATTGTATATAAACATTATGCTTAAGTCATTGTTCGCTTCTATTGAAGGTAATAATGTTCAAAAACGCAAAAGAAATAACGGAAAACACGGAGAATATAAAAACGACGAAAGTGGCAGCGAAGCTGGAGATAGCAACGAAGACGGCGATGAGAATAGCACCGTGCACAACAACAAAAGTAACGACGAACATAGCGGCCGAAGCGGCGTGCGCAATAACAAGAACAACAGTAGCATCGAAAACAGCGGGGCAGACGGCGCTCGCAACAACAACGGCCGCAACGTGAATAGCGACGAAAACGAAATTTGCATCAGCGAAGACGGCGACGAGGATGGCAACAAAGACGGAGGCGACCAGAACAACCAAGATGGTGACAGAGAGGGGCGAGGCATTGCAGTTGACAATAGAACTGGAGGAAATGATGAAATTAGCAGCGCTAGCAACAAAGTTGCCAAAGTGTACAGTGGGACAAGCTGAGCCAAATATTGATTTATTATTGCGCATGGCAACCAATGTAGTAAACGAATTTTCGGGAGATACATGTTCGCGCAAATGGATCTCACAAGTGAAGAATATAGCCAGCATTTATGGAGTAAATGAACCGCTTATGAAGGTGTTGATTGTCAGTAAGATAAAAGGTAAAGCATGCATGTGGTTGCATGCAGATTCGGAGCGCGTATTATTACCAACGGAGCAGTTGGCGGCTGAGCTGATATCGATGTTTGGTGAGAGGAAGTCAAAATTAGAGGCAAGGCGAAAATTTGAGGACCGAAAATGGACAGCGGGCGAAAGCTTTGTTACTTAAGCAGACGTTAAGGTGATGCTTGCATATGGGCTTGTTTGGGCTCCTCATTAAAAACATTTCAAATCAAATCCTACGTAACCATGCCCGTATTCAATGCTTTTCAGATGTCCGGCACATAAAGCGGGCATTTGCGGAAGTGAAGCTACCGAAAGTCTATGAAGCAGACAAGAAGGCGGCGTCAGTGGAGAAGAATAGCAGTGTACTCTCGCGTTGTTTCAATTGCAACTCGAAAGGACACTGGGCCAAAGAGTGCAGGAAGCCAAAGCGCGACAAAGGGTCGTGTGGTGAGATGGGGCACTTTGCAGCAAAGTCCCTGAAAAACAAGAATGGGGATGACAACAATTACGTAAGATATTTTTAAATTAATATTATGAACTATTCTAAGACAAAATTTATAACAGCATTCCTCATAGATATGGGAAGCCCAATTTCCTTCATTTAATAATTTTGGCAAACGAATCTATGAGTCATGACGCGATTTTGGGAAGAGATTTTATGGAAGCATGCAATTTAAACTTGAATCTGGACACCTTGAATATGTACAATAATAATAAAATTTTTAGCGATAGTGTTAGTCAAGGTAGTAGTTAAAGTCAAATGATTAATGACAAGGTTAGAAAAAAATTAGGAAAAGCTTTCAATTTTAAAATTAGTACAGTGGATATGGAAATGCTTGAAATTAATGTAATAGATGACTCAATTGAATACAAAATAGGTGATCAGGTGGATCATAATGTGAGATGTGAATTCACTGAGTTGGTAAAAAATTGTTATGTTAATAAAGAAAAACCGAATGAACCGGAGATTCGGTGTGAGATACAATTAAGATTAGAGGACTCGAAACCTTGAAGATTAGCATATACCGAAAAAGAAAAGTTGCAGATTTTTTTAGATGAGTATTTAGAAAACGGAATCATTAAACCGAGTGAATCAGAGTATGCATCTTCAATAGTGTTAGTGAAAAAGAAAACAGGAGATCTAAAGTTATGTGTTGATTACAGAAATCTTAATAAAACAATGGTTAAAGATAATTATCCTTTACCGTTGATTGATTATTTGTTGGATAGGTTAGTAAACAAAAAGATATACTCGAAGTTAGATCTTAAATATGGTTACTTTCATGTTTTTGTTAATAAGGAATCAATAAAATACACATCTTTTATGACACCGTTAGGGCAGTTTGAATTTTTGAGGATGCCAATGGGGCTGAAAGAAGCGCCGGCGGTCTTTCAGAGATTTATTAATAGAATTTTCGAGGATATGATAAGGAATGATAAAGTTATTATATATATGGATGACATTATGATAGCTAGCAATGGAATAAAGGAACATATGAAAGACAAAGAATTTTCGTTTGAGGAAAAATAGTTAATATGTGTTGAGACACTTAAGAAAAAGTTAGTGGAAGTTCCAGTGTTAGGGTTATATTATTATAAGGATGAAATAGAGTTACATACAGATGCAAGAGCACAAGGTTTTGGTGCAGTGTTATTGTAAAGTAAAGAGGATATGAAATGGCACCCTATATTTTATTATTCGAAAGCCACAACGAAGCATGAGGCCAAATATCTTAGTTTTGAACTTTAAACATTAGCCTTCCTTTTGCAGTAATAAGATTTAGAATCTATGTACAGGGAAAGAAATTTAAAATTGTTACGGACTGCAACGCATTAACGTTAACGATAAATAGAGTGGAATTAAACCTTCGGATTGCGAGGTAGGCATTAGAACTATTAGAGTACGATTTTGAGGTAGTTCATAAAGTAGGAAAGCATATGCAGGATGAGGATGCATTAAGCAGAAATACGAACATATTAGTGATAGAAACTAATAGTTTTGAAGATAATTGAGTTATTTGTCAAGCTAAAGATGAAAAGTTGAAAGATATTAGGAAAGAGTTAGAGAAAACGGAAGATAAAATTGTTGAAACGAGAAATGGTGTACTTTTTACAATGAATTAGGTCGCTTAGGGAGAGATAAGGTTATAGATGCTATAGTTAGGACTTACTGGTTTTCGAATATGAAAGGAAAAGTTGTTTGGCATATAAGAAATTGTTTGAGATGTGTGGCATTTTCACCAAAGTTGGCAAAAGAAGAAGGAATGCTGCATAGCATCGCAAAGGGGAACGTGCCGTTTGAGATAATACACATCGATCATTACGGACCGTTAGATTACGGTAGGGCAAAGAAATATTGGTTTGAAATAATAGACGGATTCACTAAATATGTTAGGTTATATGCAACAAAGACAACGAACACAAAAGAAGTGATTCTAGCATTAAAGGATTATTTTAGATCATATAGCAGGCCAAAATTTATAGTGTCCGATAGGGGGACCTGTTTTACATCCCAAGATTTTGCAAAATTTATGGGAGAATATAATATTAAGCACATACTCGTAAAGATAGCGACAGGTTCACCCCAGGCCAATGGACAGATAGAAAGAATCAATAGAACAGTAGGTCCTATGATAGCTAAATTGACAGACATTGAAAAGAGATTGCATTGGGATGCAGTTGTTGAAGACGTAGAATTTTCTCTAAATAATACCAAACAAAGAAGTGTAGCGCAATCTCAGAACAAGATGTGGTTTGGAATTGAGCAAAAGGGGTAGTACGCAGTACAAAGTAGGAGATTATATTATGGTTAAGAATTTCGATAGTACAGGAGGAGTTGCTAGAAAGCTAATATTTAAGCATAAGGGTCCATATGTAATAGAGAAAGTATTGAAAAATGATAGGTTTTTAATTAAAGATGTTGAAGGTTTTCAATTGGCGCGTAATCCATATCACGGTGTCTGGAGTAATCAAAATATTAAACATTGGTTAGGGAGTAGAAAATGAATTTGTATAATAAAGTATAAGAAAATTGTAAAAATTAAACAAATAGCGACTAAGAACAATGTAATAGTTATAAGTTGAAAATTTCGACAAAATCAGGTGATCTTAAATGTCAGGATGGTCGAATTGGTCCTTATCATCCTAAATTAGTCCTGGTTCTAACTCTGCCAACTTCTGTGCAAACTGCATTTGTTTCCCTTAAAGTAAAATCACGTTGTTTTTCGCATTATTAAATTAAGTTGTAATCCTTTCGATTTTACGCGTTATATTGCTGCAAGAGCAAACTTTATTGCTCTGAATGCAAATTGTTACAAAAAGTTACAAAAATTATTTGTGTCGCTGCCGTTTGCAGTTTGCTCAGGACCCAAAGCAATTTTATAACTTTGTCAATTTAAAACGTAAATCAAGTTGATTTCCTTCCTCTCTATTGTACGAAAATAAGGAAGCAAATCATGATTAGCCAACTTATTCAACTGGGCAGCATGAACCAGGAGTTCCAGCATGTGTACTTAGATTTGGTGCTGATTTGATTGTGAAGCCAATTCAAAAGCTACTCGACTTAACACTATCCAATAGTTGTTTGCCACCTATTTGGAAAAACTCTTTTTCCATTCCTATTCACAAAAGTGGTTCTAATCAAAATGTGAAGAACTATAGGTATATTTCCAAATTGTCCGCAATTCCTAAGATTTTTGAAAAAAGTTTAATGTGTAAATCTATAGTTTCACCCCATCAATATAGGTTTGTAAATTAAATCAACTGCTTCTTTTTTTTAGAATTTTCTTCTCATATTAATTTAGGTTTCAGAACAAAATACAAACTGATGTGGTCTATACTGACTTCAGTAAAGCAGTTTACTCCGTAAATGGTAATTAATTCCTAAGTTAAATTTGATTGGTTTTCCCCAAAAGCTCCTTTTGTAGATATCTAATTATTTTACTAACAGGTCTCAAAGAGTTCTTTTTAAAGACTATCTTTCTTAGCAGATCTTAGTTACTTCTGGCCCAAGGAACCTTGGACCATTGCTATTTAACCTTTTTAGTATCGGTTTTCCTTCAATACTCCTTCACTCTAACATTCTTATGTATGCTGATGATGTTAAACGCTGTTTGAAAATGATCTTGATTTCTTTTTTGCATGGTGCAGCCATAATCTGCAATGTTATGTCATTTTACAGAGGTAACTATCATGTCATCAATTATAGTCTTAACTTAACCCCACTCTTTAGAATATCTGAAGTAACTGATTTAGGTATCCTCTTTGATCATAAATTGAAATTGGATCGTCACGTCACATAACACAAATTGCCAATAAGTCATTTCGACTACTCGGGTTCATCAAAAGATTATACGACACAGTTGCTTTATACTTCTCTTGTTCGTCCAATTCTTGAATATGGGTCTTTCGTGTGGTCGCCGCAATATCGTATTCACCAAGATAGAAATGAGTTTATTTAAAAGCATTTTCTATTCTCTGCCTTGCGTTGTTTTAATTGGGTTTCGGGTGTAGACTTACCACCATATTCTAGTAGACTCCTTTTAATTAACCTACTTTCTTTAACCAATCGTTGTATTATTTTAGGCGTTATGTTTATCGTAAAACTAATAAAATACAATATAAGTTTCCCTACTCTGCTTAATAAAATCAATTTCTGTATTCCTACTAGAGTTACTCGTATACTAACCTACCGATCTGATTCAGTTTTACAGGGCTTACCCCAATCCTTTGCAGCAAATGTTGGATCGGGAATTCTTCTTTTATATTTCCTAGCCTAAATTTAAAAATACATATTTTTATTTAATTTTAAATTTTATATATTTTAAAAAATTTAATTTTAAAATCGAAGTCCTAATTTTTTATTATTTTTTTTTTTGTTAATTTTCAATATTTCTATATTCTATACCGTTTTTAACAAAAGTATTTTACGGTATTTACTTAGTACTATTCCATGACCTTATACAGTCAGCACCTGACTATAGCGGTGTAAACTTAAATTGGAAAACATTTAAATATTAAGTTAAGATTTCTTTACTAAAGTAGAAAATTTTAAAATTATTTCTACAGTAATTTAAAATAAAATTTAATGTTTGAATTAAACCAATTTATTAAATAAATTTAAAAAAAAATTAGACATTTTATTTGTACAATTCTAAGATATATCCTAATTTTTTAATATAAATCAAATCTTTGTTTACTCAAATAAAATTTAAAGTCTTTCTAAATAATTTATCGGCGCATTGATAAAAATAAAAACATTGTATTTTTAAATTAATATACTTAAATCTGTTAAATAGACTGTGACGTTAAAATTACTAATATTTGTTAATTGTACAGCAAACATTTTCTTCTCTTGTAAGTCTTGCAGTCTTCCGCTCTCCCCTTCACCACTCTTTTTCAATCACTCTTACTCCCTCTTGCTTTCTCTCTGTCTGTCTTTGTTGTAGTTTCTGATTTTATAGTGTCCTTTTAAATAATAAGTCAAGATTTATGTTTTGGTTATTTATAATTATTTATATTTCAAGAAGAAGTTCAAGAAGAAGGAAGGAAATAAAAAGTGTGACCATGCATGTAAAATATAAATTAGTGTTGCTAAACGTTATTTTTGTTGTTGACACGCCCCCTCAAAAATAACGTCTACAATTAATAAACAAAAAAAGTCATTAGTATATATGTGGGTGGTGTGCATTCTGGGAAGTGTTAACTGATCCAGCATTCGCTGCGAGGATACGGGGAAAACCCGCTGATGCCCTATCCAGAGTTCAAATTCAAGAAAACTTCCTAGGAAAAGATAATCTAGTTTCTCTTCCCACAGCAGCTACTGTGCACAGTGCACAAGAAGACAGTCAAAGTCACATTTTAATAATCGAAAGACCCCTCAACTATTATAACAGACAATTAGAATTCATAAAAGACAATTTTGACGACGTTCAGATAATAAAATACTTCCATAAAACTTGTGAAGACTCAAATTTGAGCCCCCACATTTTTTGTTATTTTTAAATATATTATCTTTCTTTCCCTTATTATTAGCATGTAATTAGATAAACCCCGTCTTTTTAGTCGAGTCAGACTACTCTAAAGGTAGGTATAAGTGGTTACAGGGTATAGGCTCGCTCACCACGCGGACGTCAAACACCAGCAGAGAGAGCAAGCGCAGCTCGAAAGTAACGGGAAAACAACAGGTGCAGCTGAAAACCAACGGAGAGATCAAGTACAGTCAGACAATGGGAAAAGGCGAGCGCAGCCAAACGACAGAGCGAGCGCCACAGCAGAGCGAGCGTCGAACGACAGAGCGAACGCAGCCAAACGACAGAGCAAGCGCAGCCGAACGACAGAGCGAGCGCCGCAGCAGAACGAGCGCCGAACGGCAGAGAGAGCGCAGCCAAACGACAGAGCGAGCGCCGCAGCAGAGCGAGCGGAACGACAGAGCAAGCGCAGCCGAACGACAGAGCAAGCGCAGCCGAACGACAGAGCGAGCGCAGCCAAACGAGAGAGAGCTGCAGTCACCACAGCCGAGAGAGCGTTGCAGTCACCGCAGCCGAGAGAGCGCTGCAGTCACCGCAGCCGAGAAAACGCTGCAGTCACCGCAGCCAAGAGAGCGCTTCAGTCACAGCAGCCGAGAGAGCGCGGCAGAGTGCGTGGATAGCTGATGCTTGGCGACTGCGCTGCTGGGATTAACGCCGGCACATGGAAGGGGGAAATTAATTGCGGCACGCGCTAATTTTGGCACTCGAAGTGGCGAACTTAGACCGTGCGGAAGCAAAAAGGAGGACAAGCAGAAGATATAAGTAAAGACGCGTGGACCAAGGTGAGCGAGCCGCCAGATGGTTGATTTTAGACAGGGCCCGTTCCCGGGGCAGAGGAGACGGTGTTTAGGTAGGGCAAGTTTAGGCATAGGAATTAGTTAGTTTTTTTAGGCTAAGTTAATGAAATAAAGACGATGTTTAACAATGAAAATGCGCATGTCTGCTCAAGGGAACGAAAGGGCGCGTGAATGTGTGAGTGTATAAGTGTGTGCGTGTGTCGGCGCAGGCGGCGAACGCGTGACCACGTGGCCCAAGCTGTTCCAGGGCTCCACTGATGTGCAAGCCGGTAAATACCCAGCACATACAGTGGAGCCTCGAGAACAACCGCGAGCCGGTGAATCCCGGAACACGAGGTAAATACCCGGTTCCGAGATTAACCGAGTCACGGATGGTGGCCACTGGTCTGACGGCGATAGGCGGAGCGCGTGTGCGAGGGCGAAGGGGGCGCCAGACGGCGTGGCCAAACCGTTCCGGAGTTCCACTGGTGTGCAAGCCGGTAAATTCCCAGCACATACAGTGGAGCCTCGAGAACGACCGTGAGCCGGTAATCCCGGAACACGAGGTAAATACCCGGTTCCGAGATTAACCGAGTCACGGATGGTGGCCACCGGTCTGACGTCGATAGAGAGCGCGCGTGTGCGAGGGCGAAGGGGGCGCCAGACGGCGTGGCCAAACTGTTCCGGAGTTCCACTGGTGTGCAAGCCGGTAAATACCCAGCACATACAGTGGAACCTCGAGAACAGCCGCGAGTCGGTGAATCCCGGAACACGAGGTAAATACCCGTTTCCGAGATAAACCCAATCTCGCGGGCGGCCACTAGTCAGGCGTCGCCACACAGCGTGGGCGTGCGCAAAGGCGGACAGGCGTCGCCGTGGCCTCACACTGCTCCGTGGCTCCACTGACGTGCAAGCCGGTGAATACCCAGCACGTACAGTGGAACCTCTGGAGCAGCCGCTAGTCGATGGTCCCAGAGGCTTGAGGTAAATACCCGGCTCCGAGACCATTAGCGAAGCGGGGGAGGGCGGCCACTGGACCCATTTGTTGGCCGTTGCGCACGATTTTCAACGACACACACACGCTGCAAAGTCGGCCATGCCAGCTCAGCGGGGTACCACGTGTTCGTCTCTGCGATGACCCCAAAACCCCAGAAGGTCACTCTCTTAGTTTCGGCTCGGGTCTCAGCAAATTTTACAAATTATTCCTGTAAAGTGGCCCTGTCGCGACTGAGCGCACCCCATCCTTCAGACGCTACCTTACAAACTAGAATATAAATCAGTAATAAAGAAATTAAAGAATACCTTTGCACTAAGAAAAGTGTTATTTACTTCCCTAATGAAGTCTACTTTCAAATCTTCCAAAATGCTTATATTTAAATCATAGGTCCTGACAATTTTACTAAAATTATGAAAACCAGTGCTAAACTAAACATACGCTCAGTTCAAAGAAATCATTCTCAAAACACATAAAAAATTATTACACCCTGGCATAGAAAAACTCACACTTCAGTTCAAAGAACTTTATTAATACCCCGATTACAAAAAACTTATCCACAATATCATAAATGAATGCGAAGTCTCTAATATTGCTAAAACCGAACATAGAAACACAAAATTAGCTCTGAAAACAACTCCAAAAACTTTTAATCCCAGAGACAAGTATGTCATGGATTTTTAATTTATAAACAAACAATTCCTATCATGTATTGACATTTATTCTAAATACGTCTCCATGATAGAAGTAAATAGGAGAGATTGGATTAAAGCTAAAATAGCTATTTTACGTATGTTTAACGACATGGGTAAGCCCATAGACATAAAAGACTCCGCTTTCATGTGCACTGCACTTAAAGTTTGGTTAGATTCAGAAGGAGAAACCCTAAATATTACAAAAAGTAAAAATGGAATTTCTGACATTAAGAGATTTTATAAAACCGTCAATAAATAGCTAAGAATTCTAATAAGCGAGAATGAACCCGAAAATCAATTCACTAAATTCGAAAAAAATACTTTACATATACAATCACAAAACACAACACAACTGGTCGAACACCAGCAGATATCTTCATTTTTGCAGGAACCCCTGCCTATAACACACAACAAAATAAAGTAGACAAAATTGACAAACTCAATGAAAATAGACAAGACTTCGGTGTAGACACTAATTTCAGAAAATCACCTCTGGTCAGATCAAAAACGACTAACCCATTCGAAAAGACAGGAAACTTAAGACAAATAGATAATAAGCACTTTGAAGAAACAAATAGAGGTAGAAAGATAATACATAATAAATCTAAGTTTAAAAAAAAAAAGAAAACTAACAAAAGCAAATATAATAACGATAATTCCAGGCCTACTCGCGAGCATGATACTCATGTTATGCCTCCTATCGACAGTTAGCACACAAAACCTAGAAGTAACTCCTGTCCAGGACAAAAAGGGGACTTATCAAACAAGCTCAATTCTTTGAAAATTTACCACAAATTAAATACCTAACAGAAAAACTTAACAGAGCAATGAACCGTATAAGAATTGCAAAACGTAGTAAATTAAAATTAAAATTATAATAGAAGGCAATAACATGATAAAAGCATTTGTTCCGTTCAATTAGAGGAAATATTAATTACCAACACAATGTTAGACTATACTCAAACTATCTATGTAAAGAATAATGTAACCAAACTTGAACCACTCGAATACATTCAGGCAAAAGAAACAATTGAACAACACAATCAAACAAATAATGTCTTTCAAATAATAACACTTACATCATTAACTATGTTATAATAGTTATAATCGTAATAATTATTCAATCTTTAAATATTAAACTATACCCCAAAAGTTAATTGTAAAATTAAAAATTAAACCCCAGAAAACGAAACCATTATAAATCCTGAAATTATTGTACCCTCAGTAAATATTGTATTATACCCTAAAATTAGTGCCGAGGACATTTTTTTTTTTTTTAAGGTTTGGGAAGTAACATATCCATTTTATACCTACAACTCACACAAACTCCCCAACTACACATAACATAATTGTAAACAACATACACTACTATAAACTCATAATTGTAAACAAAGAACAAAAAGGCCCTTCGGTTAGCGTTGGTTGTCATTCACTCAAGCCGTCACGTTCCAAAATCACCCTTACTCCAAAATTCCATTTCCACAAATCGTGAAACATATACACAGAATCTGAGACAATAACAATTGTCCCCTAATTACTCGAATTCGATCACTTGGCATCGATCACTTGGCGAGCCAACTGAAATAATAAAACCTTATTACCCGAGTAGTCGCCCACGCACTCGATTCAGGTTTCTCCGATAACCCATATTTTTCGTGAACCTCTCTCTTCACGAGTGAAGAGTGGTTAAGCCAAATTGCCTATATAAACGCAAACGCGCCTCCAGGCAATAGTTCAGTACTGCGATAGCCCTCCCAAGTTAACTTCAACTACGAAGTCCGTTATCCAACCTAGTGATAATCTAAAGGCTTTCATCTTTGAAGAATTAATAAAAGTGTTTAATAAAAAACAAAACAATTGTGTTTTATTTCGTAAATATATATACAAGAAATATATAGGCCTAAATATCAGCTTTCTAAAAGCAAGTGACATTAAATTCAGCATTAAGGTTCCTCTAAGTATACCACTTATCAAATTAATTTTAAATTTTGCAACATATTCATCGCTCCAGTTTTCAAAATTGGTCGAGTTGTATGTATCTATTGTACTATCGGGCAAGCTGAACTAAAGATAATTATTTTTATCGTGGTTTTCATGTGCATTCTAATCTCTCTCAGTGCAAGTCGGGAAGGAATCCAGTCATCTGTTTTGTTAATGCGAATTGAAAAGAACGCGCAATACAGACTGCATAATTGAAAGATAAATTAATATTTTATGTAATATTTCGTTTTTATAACTTCATTGACATATAATTATATTTCTGTTCTTAATTTAAAACCGTACTGGAAAAGTCGAAAATTATGAACATCCCTTTAGTGCTTTTTCTATCTTGGTGAATATGGTATTGCGGCGACCACACGCAAGACCCATATTCAAGAGGTGGACGAACAAGAGAAGTATAAAACAACTTTGTCGTATAAGGATCCTCGAATTCTTTGGCCCATCTTTTGATGAACCCGAGTAGTCGAAATGCCTTATTGACAATTTGTGTAATGTGACGATCAAATTTCACTTTATGATCAAAGAGGATACCTAAATCAGCTACTTCAGATATTCTTAAGAGTGGGGTTAAGTTAAGATAATAATGGATGACATGATAGTTACCTCTGTAAAATGACAAAACTTTGCACTTCAAACTGTTAAGATGCAGCAGATTATGGCTGCACCATTCAAAAAACAAATCAAGATCTGTTTGAAGAAGGTCATTTGCAGGATCATTGTGTGTCAAACAGAGTTTCACATCATCAGCATACATAAGGATGTTAGAGTGAAGGAGTATTGAAGGAAGATCGTTAATAAAAAGGTTAAATAGCAATGGTCCAAGGTGGCTGAGGAACACCAGAAGTAACTAAGATCGGCTTAGAAAGACAGTCTTTGAAATGAAATCGTTGAGACCTGTTAGTTAAATAATCAGATATCCACAAAAGGAGCTTCTGAGGAAAACCAATCAAATTTAACTTATGAAATAAGAGATTATGATTTACGGGGTCAAATGCTTTACTGAAGTCAGTATAGACCACATCAGTTTGCATTTAAATGAAAATTCTAAAAGATTAGAAGCTGTTGAACTTGCCTTTATAAACCCTTGTTGATGGGATGAAATTATAGATTTACATTAACTACTTGATTTACGTTTTAAGTTGAAAAAGTTATAAAACTGCTTTAGGCCCTAGCAAACTGCAAACGGCAGCCACACAAATATTTGTTGAAACAATTTGCATTCAGAGCAATAAAGTTTGCTCTTGCAGCAATAGAACGCGTAAAATCGGAAGGATTACAAGTTAATTTAAACTTTTTAAAATGCCGCGATTTCAAATTTTTCAGCCTTACAAACTCACGTGAAAACCAAGAAGGCCTATTGGACTTTACGCGAAAAATAAAAGGAACACATTGATAAAAAAATGAGTCCATAGAGGAATAAAAAAATGAAATGCCTGTAGATCAGAATAAAGAAATGACCAATCATGTTCCAAAATTAAACAATTCCATTTTGGAAAATCGGTACTACGAAAACAACGTGATTTTACTATAGGGGAAACAAATGCAGTTTGCATAGAAATTGGCAGAGTTAGAACCAGGTCCAATATAGGATGATAGGGATCTTCAGAAAGAACTAAGGGATTCATTCTAGAGATAGTATTTAGTAAAATGTCGGAAGAGAATATTAAATCTATAGAGAGAATATTAAGTCTACCACTACAATTAGGAACAGTGTTCATTTGATAAAGAGATAGCCGAGAGGCCATTTAAAAACGAGAGCAACAGTCGAGCGACACACGACAGTGGGATACCCTTGGACGTATGTTGCCATAAATAGTATTTAATTGTATAATACTAATCGCAAGCTACAAATTAATCATAACACTGCAGTGCGCTGCAGTTATCAATTTCGATACGTTGTCAATAATTTATCGCCGCAATTTTCCTAGCGCTAGACTGCAAAAAGCGTTGTGAGCAGTATATATCGGTATTTCTTTATAAATTTTGAATTGTCCAATATCGATAAATTGCAATATATCGAGTAATCAAAATTAATATTTATTTAATTGCATTTTATAGTTGTGTATTTTTTACTGACCCTAAAATATGAATTATTAAATAATATTCATCTGTGCACATAAGCATATTATGAATATTATAAATATGTACACAAGCATGTAAATACTTGCATACATTCATAATCATTTACCACGCCACCTATTGGTTGAGTATTAGTATATATTTATGCACATGTATTTTCGGTAATTGATATGTGCATGGAAAAGAAGAGTCGAGAAAAAGCTCGCGCTTCGCGCTCGCATCGTTTGTCCTTTTCTTTCCTAAGCAAGTAATTTAGTTCTGACATCATCAACAACTTCTTTGCTGGTCGAAGGGTCGAAATGGTTTATCTAATAACTTCAGTGTTTATTGTCCGATCGGATTGCAATTTGGAGGATAAGTTCAAATAGTATTTATTTATATATATATACTAAGGCAGAACGTTAAGAAATGAGTAAATCGCCATGTAAATCAAAATTGATCTGCGTATGCTATACAGAAACCTTCATGCTAAATTTGGTGTCCCTAGCTTTTGTAATAGCTGAGATCGGCGCGTTCATCCAGACAGACAGACGGACATGGCTCAATCGACTCGGCTAGTGATCCTGAGCAAGAATATATATACTTTATAGGGTCTCCGACGCCTCCTTCTGCCCGTTACATACATTTGCACAAAGTTAGTATACCATTTTTTGACCATTTTCAATGATCCAAGGGTATAAAGAGTTAAATACAGAGGGCACCATTATATCGGATTGAGATGACCAAGTAACTTCTGGTAAGTTGAAATCACGAAAAACTAGCAGATAATCTCGATCAGATAGTTTGGAGGCAATAGATTGGATAGATGAAACATGGTCCAGGTTGACAGATATATCAGATGAGGGAGGAATATACGAACAGGGAATGTAAATTGAAATTTGACACATTGCCATTTTAACACATAAAAATTCTAAGGAAGAACCATGGTCTAATGGAACAAGTTCGCAAGGAATATCTGACTTTACAGCTATAAGAACATCACCTCCAATTCGTGATAAACGATAACATCTGAAGGAGGTGTACTTATTAGGAAAAATTGAGCAGTTTTCTACATCAGGTTTTAACTAGATTTCGGTAAATATGAAAATTTGATGATCGAACGATACACTATTCAAAAAAAAATTAGAGAGCTTAGAGTTTAGACCTCTAACGTTTTGATAAGCGAAATAAGATGGGATATTTCTACTGGTTTTTTGATGTCGCTTAAGTCATTTTTCGCTTTCGGGCGGCATTCTGTATGTTTCGCAACATCGGGTCTCTAGCAACATGCGTAGAGGCTCATCGCAAACGGAGAGAGAGTCAGTAAAATGCTAATGCTGAAAACGTCGAGTACAAATAAACGAAGAGAGTGACTAATTTGTGCGTTTGCGTTTTACTAAAGAGGGGGATACATATTATACCCCTACAATATCAAAAGTGGCCTCAGCTAACAAAAAAAAAAAAAGACAAGCATTTAAAAGTGAATATATGTAAACAGTGCGTCGACGGCGCGATTAAAAGGTGGTTGAGCGAGTTTAAGGAACCGACCACGGTAACAAAGAGAGAATTGATTTTGCGTTAGAATAAATTAACAAACGAGAAGCTAAATCAATTGAAATTATTATTAAAATATAATGATTAATATATATAAAATAACGGAAAAGACGGAGTATAAAGACGACGAAAGTGGCCGCGAAGCTGGAGATAGAAACGAAGACGGCGATGAGAATAGCACCGTGCACAACAACATAAGTAACGGCGAACATAGTGGCCGAAGCGGCGTGCGCAATAACAAGAACAACAGTAGCATGAAAACAGCGGTGCAGACGGCGCTCGCAACAACAACAGCGGCAACGGGAATAGCGACGAAAACGAAATTTGCAACAGCGGAGACGGCGACTAGGATGACGGCAAAGACGGCGGCGAGGAAGGCAATAAAGACGGAGGCGGACAGAACAACCAAGACGGCAACAGAGAGGAGTTAGGCATTTCAGTTAGCAATAGAAACGACGAGGCTGGAGGAAATGATGAAATTAGCAGCGCTAGCAACAAAAATACAGTGGGACAAGGTGAGCAAAATATTGATTTATTATTGCGCATGTAATAACCGAATTTTCGGGAGTTACATGTACGCGTAAATGGACCTCACAAATGAAGAATATAGCCAGCATTTATGGAGTAAATGAACCGTTTATGAAGATGTTGATTGTCAGTAAGATAAAAAACAAAGCAAGCATGTGGTTGCATGCAGATCCGGAGCTCGTCGAGCTGAGCTGATATCGATGTTTGGTGAGAAGAAGTCAAAATTAGAGGCAAGGCGAAAATTTGAGGACCGAAAAGGGACAGCGGGCGAAAGCTTTGTTACAGTAACAATAAAATCGACAAAATGTTAGAAGAAGCAAATACACGTATGTACAATAATAATAAAACAGTTAGTGTTAGTCAAGGCAGTAGTACAAGTCAAATGATTAGTGAAAGGTTAGAAAAAAAATAAGAAAAGCTGTCAATTAGAAAATGCTTAAAATTAATGTAATAGATGACTCAATTGAATATAAAATAGGTGCTCAGGTGAGTTGGTAATAAATTGTTATGTTAATAAAGAAAGACCGAATGAATCGGAGATTCGGTGGGAGATACAATTAAGATTAGAGGACTCGAAACCGTTTAGTTGTTCTGCTAGAAGATTAGCATATACCGAAAAAGAAATGTTGAAAAACGGAACCATTAAACCGAGTGAATTAGAGTATGCATCTCCAATAGTGTTAGTGAAAAAGAAAACAGGAGATCTAAGGTTATGTGTTGATTACAGAAAACTTATTAAAACAATGGTTAAAGATAAAGGTATCCTTTACCGTTGATTGATGATTTGTTGGATAGGTTAGTAAATAAAACGTTAGTAAAATAAACTTTCATGTTTTTGTTGATAAGGAATCAATTAAATACACATCTTTTATGAAACCTTTTGGACAGTTTGAATTTTTAAGCATGCCAATGGGGCTGAAAAATGCACCGGCGGTCTTTCAGAGATTTATTAATAGAAATTTCGAGGATATGATAAGGAAGGATAAAGTCATTATATGTATATATGGATGACATTATGATAGCTAGCAAAGGAATAAAGGAACTTATGGAAGAGAAGTTTTTGACAGATTGACGAGGGACAAATTAGAGCTACATCCGAGGATTTTGCAAAATTTATGGGAAAATATAATATTAACCACATAAAGATAGCGACAGGTTCGCCCCAGCCCAATGAATAAGTAGAAAGAGCCAAAAGAATAGTAGGGCCTATGATAGCTAAATTGACAGACATTGAAAAGGCATTGCAGTGAGATGCAGTTATTGAAGACGTAGAATTTTCTTTGAATAATACCAATCAAAGAAGTGTAGCGCAATCTCCGAGCAAGATGTTGTCTGGAATTGAGGGGAAGGTTATTGATGAATTAAGACAAAAATTAAAAGAGTTAGATAATGTTAGTGAAATTAGAGACTTGAAAGAAATTAGGAGAAAATGATCGGAATCGCAATTAAAAGCACAGAGTGATAATGAAAATAGATGTAACAGTAAGAAGAAAAACAGTACGCAGTACAAAGTAAGATATATTATGGTTAAGAGTTTCGATAGTACAGGAGGAGTTGCTGGAAAGCTAATACCTAAAAATAAGGGTCCATATATAATAGAGAAGGTATTGAAACATGATACGTTTTTAATTAAAGATTTTGAAGGGTTTCAATTGGCGCGTAATCCATATCAAGGTGTCTGGAGTAATCAAAATATTAAACATTGGATAGAGAGTAGAAAATGAATTTGTATAATTAAGTATAAGAAAATTGTAAAAATTTAACAAATAGCGACTAAGAACAATGTAATAGTTATATGTAAGTTGAAAATTATGACAAGATCAAGTGATCTTAAATGTCAGGATGGCCGAATTGTAATAAGCTAGAGGGTATGTAGATAGTATGCATACACATAGCATTTAAGTTTGGCATATCAACATTGTACATAAGTTTGGCATATCAAAATCGTATTTAAACATTATGCTTAAGTCATTGTTCGCTTTCGGGTAGAATTCTGTATGTTTCGCAGCATCGGCTCTCTAGAAACATGCGAAGAGGCAGATCGCAAACGGAGAAATGTCATAGTTTTGCTCACTGTTTTCTTCGATTACCATGACGCGGTGCATCAGGAGTTCTTACAATATGGTCAATAAACAGTATTATCTTGAAGTTATGCGCCGTTTGCGAGAAGCAATACGAAGAAAACGTCCAGAATTGTGGAAAAACCCTTCATGGCTTTTGCATCACGATAATGCCCGTGCTCACTCATCTTTGCTTGTGAGAGATTTTTCGGCCAAAAACAACACCACAATCATGCCTCAGCCACCATATTCACCGGATTTGGCCCCATGTGACTTTTTGTTATTCCCAAAACTAAAGAAACCTATGAAAAGACGGAGATTCGCAACGATTGAGGAGATAAAGACTGAATCGCTGGAAGAGCTTTGAGGATTGGAAAAACCGTTGGCATAAGTGTATTGAATCTGAGGGGGATTACTTTGAAGGGGATAACATAAATATTGATAAATATAATAAATAAATATTTTTTCTTAAAAATACAAAGTCACGTTACTTTTTTACTCAATCGACTCGTCTGTTGATGCTGATTTAGAATATATATAGTTAATGGGGTCGGAGATGTCTTCTTCTGCCTGTTACGCACATTTTCGTTCAGACAAACACAATAGACCACAAATTTTTTTAAAATCTATGACCTAAAAAGTTAAGATGAAAGAACTGTTAGATAATCAACTTATAAACAGACAAACGAGTATCCTGTGCTCCTTTGTGATGCAATAATGCTTAAATTAGAAATATATATTGAGGAACATTTATTATGAACCCACATATAACATGCACCATATAATCTTATAACTGTAAATCGTAAATTATAATGGAATTCTTGACAAGTTCACTTTCACCTAAGTTGCCAGTTGGCTTAATATCTAATAAATCTACCGGAATCGTTGCCACCCTCTGCTAGCTTTCTGGTACCCATATACATATCATAACTTCAGAATTGTTTGTCTAGCTGTTATGTGGCTGCATATTAGGCATTTTGGTGGTGCAACACAGCCCTTTGCCGTGTGCCCTCGCTCACCGCATCGCAAACAGCAGTCTGTCCGATCGGTCGCCTTGCTGGTCGTTGCACGATGACCGTAGCCCAGGCACCTGTAGCATCTCGTGGGCCGGTCGTCCTTGATGATGCGGCACCTTGATTAGCCAATGCTTACTATGCCCTTCTCAAGGACCACAATCGCATAGTTTGCATTCATCAGGATGGAGGCATGCGTAGACCCCTGCAGAATGCCCTGGAATTGAGTGGCCAGGCACCTGTGGAGATCATCTGCTGTCGTAGCCTCGTCCAATCCACTGCAGGATAGTGCTACTCTTTGTGCACCCGTACGTACCGAGGCCATCTCTTTTAGCGTTGCTTCCAGCTCGCTCTTTAATTTGGGGACGCTTTCAGAGGCCAAATGCGCTTAGGTTCAGGTCGGCTTTTAGTTTTCGGAGCATTTCAGCGTAGGAGACCTCTCCCGTCTTCTTCACTATTAGAGCCTCTGGCTTTTTCCTCAATCGTTTAGGCTTAACTTTATTCCACTCGCCTCCCGTGCTAGCCTCCTTGGCGACAGATGCATAGCTGCATGGATTGGACACCTTTACACTGGGATTGGCCTTTCCTTGTATGATACGGCCAGCCGGATAGTTGCTCAGCTTGGGTGCCTGAACTTTGGGCACCTGCACCTCTGGCACTTGCTCTTTGGGTATAGCCGTTTGGCTAGGCTTTTGGGGCTCGGTTTGGGTTTCAATGGTCGTAGAACCATTCTCCTTAGCGATGTCTTCCTGGAGTTCGATCGCCCTGTTGATGAGAGCCGAGAGCTCAGTTACTACGCCCTTGGTCTCTCTGGTGACATGGCGAAAGCGGAGAGCAACACGTTGGTTTTGCCACTCATTCTGACGAGTATGCTCCGTAGTTCATCGTTTTTGAACGCAGTGGCTAGTCCGATGAGCCGTATGGGCGATCCAGTTGGCGATTTTCCACCGCTCTTGTGCGTCGGCACCTCCTCTGGTATTGGGGACCTCGACTACCTACAGAAAAAATTGCAAAATTTTCAAATTGGAGGCTGTTAATTTCTTGGTTTAATTATCCCAGTCTAGTATGCTGGTTAGTTTGGCAAAAGCCAGGGGCTTTTGGGGTGCCAGGCCCGCTGCTTCTTTCAGTGATGCAAGCAGGGGGCTTCCAAGGCACTTCGCTCTCGATGTCATGAGAGCGGGGCAGTCGCAGATGAGGTGCTCCAGAGTTTCTTTTAATTCTGGTACCTTGCATTTCCTGCATTCGTCATTGTCGGTCATGCCCAACTTCTTAGCGTGAGTTGCGGTCAGGCAGTGACCCGTGAGTATGCCCATCATTGTTCTACAGTCTCTTCTCGGGAGCTGAATGACATATTGGGCTAATTTCGCGTTTGCGTTGTTACACATAGTGCGGGTTATCTTGCAGGTTATTGTGATGTGCCACCTTCTTCCTGCTGTTACCGCAGCGCATTCTTCTAAGCTGTGGCTTATAGATCGCAGCGGTATCTTCAAGTTTTCAACTGTCAGTTGTCTAGATTTGGAACCGTCCTTCGCTAGCCTGTCTGTCATCTCGTTTTCGTCAATGCCCTGGTGGCTGGGAACCCAAAAGATGCGCACCTTCGAGTGGCTGCTTAATGCATCTAATGCTTCTCTGCTTGCCAGTACACTTTCGGAGCTGATGACATAGGATTGCATGGATTTGATAGCCGCCTGACTGTCGACAAAGATGTTGACCCGATTCCAGTTGAGCGTTGTCACAAGTTCTGCAGCCTTCTTTATAGCAAAGACCTCCGCCTGGAAGATGCTGCAGTAATCCGGCAACTTGTACGACACTTGGATGAGCGGATCTGCACAGTAGACCACGGCGCCCACGCCGGTTTCCATTTTAGATCCGTCTGTAAATAACTTTATTGCGTTTTCGTCCATGCCGATTTTCCAATCTTCATATCCCATTAGAGTGGTCGTTCTAGAGAAGTTGTTTATTGGAGTCATATAGTCCGTGCTATTGAATGACTCTCCTCCTACTTCGCTGTGCCCATAATTTGTGAAGGTCATGTTTCCCGTAGCACAAAGACTTTGCACTGTCTTTTGTGCTAGTAGTTTGGCCTGTATGTTAATGGGGAGAACTCCAAGTATCACTTCCAAGGCCTTTGTTGGAGTAGATCTCAGTGCCCCAGTAATGCACATCAGTGCACGTCTTTGTACCCTTTCCATTGTTAGGAGATATGTGGATTTCTTAGTGGCCTTCCACCATACTAGGATACCGTAGAGTAGTATTAACCGAACAATTCAGATGAAGATCCAGTGCATCAGTTTGGGAGATAAGCCCCACGTGCTACTTAGCATCTTTTGCGATGCATAAAGTGCATTTATGGCTTTCTTTACCCTATCCTCGACATTGATTTTCCAGCTCCACTTGCTGTCCAGTATTATTCCTAGGTACTTCACGCTCTTTTTTGGCTCGAGCATGGCACCGTTTATAGATGAAGTCCATTGCGGTATCTTGTATCTCTTGGTAAAGAGAATTATATCCGTCTTGTCCGCATTGATACTGAGTCCGACCTCCATCGCCCACGGCAAATTCCTTATGGTGTAATGCTTTTTCGATGGTGGCTACTAGGAAGTGTAACGCTGTTTCCACCGATTTCCCTTTTGTGTAGGCATGTTGGTTAGATTCTACGAGTCGGTTCGTATCTCCTCTTATGTGTAGATGCAAAAGTTTTTCAAAGGTTTTTAGCAGGAAAGAGGTGAGACTTATCGGTCTGTAGTCTTTCGGCTGCACGTGACTGAATTTTCCTGCTTTTGGCAGGAACACAAAACGTGCTGTCCTCCAGGGTACAGGTACATATCCCTGCTTCAGACATGCTTTAGATATCGCTTTCAGCCATGGAGTGACCTTTTCTTTGGTCTTCTGTAGCATGGCTGATATTACCCCATCTAGCCCAGGGGATTTGTACAATAGCTCTCAAAGGAGTCTATGGCCCACTGGATTTTGTGTGGTGTGATTATATTCCCAGGTACGTCGGACACTGGGTTCGTGTGTACTGATTGTTGTGGATCGAGTACATCTGTGCATCCGGGGAAGTGCTCGCTTAGAAGGGCATTAGTCGCTCCCCTGCTGCTACTCGTCCATTGGCCATCGCTGGTTTTTAGTTGGCTCTGAATTGCCGGTTGGCTCGACGGAAGCTTCCTAAGCCTGGCGGTTTCCGTGACCTTCTCTATGCCAGAGCAGAAGGATCTCCATGAGTTTCGTTTGGCTGTCTGGACCTTTTTCTTGAAGTCACGGAGCCTTGTCCTGTGTTCGTCCCATACAATATCTTCGTTTGCTTGCTTAGCTAATTTGAAGATTTCTTGTAGGTCGGTGCGTTGTGCCTTCAATTGTGGGTTCCACCAGGGTGGCCTGTGCTTCCTTCTTGTAATTGAGGTCTTGCACGTTGTGTTGAAGGCTGAGGTTAGGTGATGACAGAGAGGCTTCACGGACTTCTCAATGTCCATCGTTGATGAGATTGGTGTTGGTGATGGGAGCGTCCTTGTCACTTTGGTCTTAAACAAATCCCAGTTGGTGTTCCGGAGATTTTTGTAAAGACTTTTTGTCACTGTGCACTCGAGTTTAATTTCGAACTGGATATACCTATGGTCGGAGAAGGAAGGTTTGCTGAGAACACTCCACTCCGTAACTTCGGTATTTGCTCCAGACGCGAGTGTTACATCTATAACGCTAGAAGAGGTGGGACCTACGTAAGTAGGTTCCTCTCCCCTATTAGCGATCTTAAGGTTATACAATATTTTAGAATGAAGTCTAAAAGTGACTCACCTCTGTTGTTCACGTCTTTGCAGCCCCATAGGTGTGATGAACCTCTTCTGGCTCACCTCTTGGATCAGACGCTCCGTCTCCACTGTCGGCGATTTCCTGTCGTGCGCTAGATAGCAGGACGCCATCAGGAGTGGTTCGTCCCTGCATCCCTCTAGCGCTATCACCGTGATATCGTCTATGCTGTAATTAGACATTAGATAAGCATAGATGCCTTTTCTTACCTTGGTTGAGTGGAAGATGGAGTAGTTTCTAGACCCTAGCCCAGCGATCTTGTTGCCCGATGCGATCCAGGGCTCCTGGACTAAGGCCATGTCGACGGACTCCTCCTCCAGGGTTAAGAAGAGCTCCGCCGATGCCAACTTGCTCTTATGGAGATTCAGCTGAAGAATCATGGCTATTACCAGATTCCTTCCGCTTGGATGGGTTGGCTATTATGGTCAGGTCACCATCCTCCTCCATTTCGTCTTCTATATCGAGGCTGTTGGCCGCGTCGGTCAAGGCTTCAAGATCCTTTTCCACCTCGCCGGCCTCCAGCGTGTTGGCGTTGGTGTCATTCGGGTGTTTAAGAGCCCCACGCCATCTTCCCAAACCTCGGTACGACCCTCAGAAGTGTACCTTCGCTTTTGGTACTGACGGAATGCATGTTCTGTCAACTACCTCCAGCTTGGCACCCTCCCAAGGGGCGTCCATCTTGGCCACAGTTTCGGTGACCCACTTCAGGGTGAGGTCATCCTTGCAACTCAGTATCTTCACCCCGTTAAGCCCCCCCGCTCCATCGAAGGTGGTAGGCTGAGACCCTGGCTCCTCCATTCGCTTGAATAGGGCGTCCAACAGCCTCAGCTCCACCATCTTCCACTTCTCGGGTGTTATTTTGCCGTGGGGGTTACTGCGGTCGATGAGCGCGACGACTAAGTGCCGACGCGCCACATCGATAACCCTCTCCCTTTTCGGCAGTGGCTTTTTGGGGGCTTTCACTGCTTTTTGGCGCGGCCGCTTGCTCACGGGCACATTCGCCTTGACCTGGTCTTCAGACCGCTGCCTTTTAGTGAGCAGCAACTCCTCGACCTTGTTGGCATATTGGCTTGAAGTGGCCTTCATTGCCATTTTGCCCTCGAAGTCTTTCCGGCCTTCCTTGATCTTCTCCTCAGCCCACTCCACCTTTTTCTTCTCCTCAGGGGTGAGTGAGTTGCTGCCAGCGAGCCGAGATTTGATCTTCAAGGCTGCTTGTACTGGCTTTGGCTCTCAAGCCCTCCTTTGTATTTTTGGGCCCTTCCCTACTAGGGGAGTTGGAACCCTTGACTGGGGAGCGCAGGTGGCTTTCGTCCACCTCAGCGACCCTCTCGTTGCCTTGAGGGTCGCTGTCCGAGTCTGCCTGGACTCTGGTACCGCGCCACATCTTTGCATTTTTGGAAGTTGCGGCAGTAGTTGTGCAACTGTCCTGGCCTGCTCCCACCAGTACAGAGGTGTGACTGCTGGCGACACGTAGAGAGGTTTTCACCCCCCCCGTGCCCGCCGGTGGTAGCAGTCACGCCTTCCACCGACGTTTGGGCTGACATCCCAGCCCGAGTTGAATCGCTTGTTGGCTCCATCTTCATCATTTTCTTTGGTTAATTTTATTCGTGGGAACCACCCCATAGCATTTTAGGCCTATCTGCCAGGCACCTCTGACAATGGCTCCGGACACCACAACAGCAGACTTTGGTAGTCCGCGTGTTGTTGCGTCCTTGCCTCAGCTGGGCCGTGTATTGGCCAAAGCCCCAAGCAACAGGACAGTGTCTGAAGTTTGAGTCAATACACACCCCATTGACCAGCCGACACCCTCGTGGAGGGTTCAGTCAGAGGATTTATGCTAGCCCAGAAGCTATCTTTATGACTTGATAATTGGCCG